>VZRU01007473.1:46354-138462 GCA_013398155.1 Pedionomus torquatus
CCCGGTGCCCCCGCCGCCGCCACACCGCGGGCGAGCCGGCCCCGCCGGGGGCCTCGTCTCTCGCTCGGAAGCGGAGCCGCCGTCGGGCTCCTTCCGACGTGACCGGAACAGCCGCTTTCCTGAGCGGAGAGGCGGCCCCGCGGGGCAGGGCCGGTCCCTCGGGGCGGGGGTGCTGCGGCCCCGCTGTGCTGCCTCGGGGGGTGTCGGAGGGAGTTTGGAGGTGTCCCCGCTCCCATTTCCATGAATAGCCATGGGTTGGTTTTTTTTTCTTGCCGCAGCCACATACTCCCTTTCCTGTTGCTTATTTTTTCTGAATTCCTCTTTCTTTCCCCGGGCCACCCACGTTTACTGTTTAATTAATAGTGTTCTCTCTTTTCTACATGAGGTTTTCTGATGCTCTGGCTTTCCTAATCGCTTTAGCCTCCTTTGCTCCCCCGTCGTGAGGGAATTCATTGAGGGAGCATTGTGAAACCTTCCTTTTTGCTCTTCATAACGTTTCTGAAAAGCACCGCATTGGCTTTGCGAGGTGTCCGTCGTGCTGCCGCGCGAGGCAAGCGGAGGAGCAGACCTGGTGCTTGTCCTCGGCCACCGCACTTTTATTGCAAATCTGCAATTTTTATTTTGTGTTAGTCGTCTAATGCTACATCTGAAGCCATAAAACCAATTAAACACGAGTTACAGTGACCGTCCCAACTAATAGGCACGTTCGAGGTAGGTGTCGTGGGATTAGACTTTAATTGGTGCGTAAAATCTTCCACCAGACTGAGAGGGAAGAGTGCTCGTCGCTGCGGCGTTGGGCTCGTTCCGAACCAAGTCTCCGGCCGCGGGCGAGCACCTCCCCACACGGTGCCACACGCCGTGACGGCCAAAGGGGAAGGATTTTTACAACCCTGGAGCAGTCTCAGGCATTCAGAGTTTTGGGGGGGGAAATGCAGTTGCTTCCCACATGCCTGCAGTCTCTTGGCAGAGCTACGCATCTCCTGGCCTGCTGGACCCTGAGCAGGGACAGTGTTCCTCGGTGTTGCCGCTCTCGGTGTGCGTTGCAGACGCGCAGTGCTGTGCCTTGGTCAGTTCTGCAGCCCATGGCCAGCCGGCGCGCTTCCGTGCTCCGTGGCCATTGCGCGTCTGCGGCGCTCGCAGGAGCGTCGTTCCTGCCGTGCAGCGGCTCGGCGGCAGCGGGGTCAGCGGAAAACGGCTGGCACGGGCTGCCAGGCCGCTCCCCAGCCCGAGGTGGGGTGCGGCACCCCTGGCCGGGATGGTGGCGGGGCAGCCGGGGCACCCACCCTCCGTGCCAGCCCAGGCCCTGTGGGGAGCAGCGGGAGGGCACGGAGCGCGGTGCTGCTTCTGGACGCGTGGCTGGAAGTCCCTGCCGGCAGCAGTGAGTGGGGGTGTGGGGGAACGGCGATCCGAGAGCAGACGGGTCGCCATTAACTAACCCCCGTGCCTGCCCCGAGCAGGCCTTCAGCCTCAGCTTCCCCATAATGCTATAAATGGTGAAGTTTCTTTAGTCCTGGACAATCTGACCCATTTGTACTTCCTAGGAAATCAAAGTAATTTACAGCCATGTGGAGTCCTCACTAGCCCTCTGTCTTCCTCTGTGCTCTGAACATTTGGCCAAACTGAGAATAAGTTACTAAATTTATTTAACATGAGTTAGGATGTGTGGACAAAAATAGCTCCTGTTAAAAAAATACTTTCAAATGTGGCTATTACCAGAAATGGTAATGTTTAAAAGCCTGGTACGTCTTACAGTGTAGACCACATTATTTTGTTTGTTAAAATGGGTTGGTGATTACATCTTTGCGCATGACCTTACCGTAACACAGGCACTCTGAGGTTGTGCTAAACTCTTCCTTCCCATCGTGGGCTGCGGTCAGTGAGGAACCAGACAATACGTGTCTCCTTCCTCATGGAAGCTTTTCAGAAAGTGTGGCTGGCATGACTGAGCCACATAACAAAGTAGGACAATTTTGATAAAATTGTCACATTAAAATGAAGCAACTAGTCTTTTTAGGAGACCGTTTGCATTGGAAGATTCACATATTGGTGATGATTAGTAGCAGTAATATGTTTTGCACTAATTAGTGCAACGCAGGCTATAGGAACTCTGAAACCTATTAGAAAGGAGAGGACTACTTGTGGTGGTTTTGGCTTTGTTGCTTACATCTTCACAAGTCCAAGGACTGCTGTACAGTCATTTTGCCTTGAGTAATATTTGGATCTGCATATGTGAATAAGAAAGCATGAGTGTTGAAATGCTTGGTGACGCCTGATGGGCAAGTGTGGCCTGCCAGTGCTTCTTGCATCCCTGGTGCAGGTGATCTGCTTTACCCATCCATACTGTTATTCCCCCCATTTTAGGCAGGCTGCATCTTTGGAGGGCTTTGAGTCCCTTAATTTGATCTTTTCTCTGTGCAGCCACCAAAGGTGGGGTTCATCTCCCCATCCAAACTCAGCTGTTTGCCAGGGTAATGGGAAGGCAGCCTTGAGCTGGTGGTGACTGTTGCCACCCGCTGCAGACGCTGTGGACAGTCTCTGGATTTCAGGGCTTAGAGTTGGTGGGAGAATAAGTTTTTGCTAGAAAACCCACAAATGGTTTGCCTTTAGTTTGCCAGATTTAGGAACTTTGCCTGGCTCCGAAGGCACGGCTGGCGTGCCATTCCCCCGGAGTCGGGGGGTCTGGGTTGATTCAGCAGCCTGAAAATCAAAGTGTGTTTTTTTAAATGATCAAATCCGAAGCGTGGCATTGGGTGTCAGCCACCGCAATATGGCACTTCAGGCACTAATCTTTGTGTCTCTGGCGTTGTGGGTTTTGGCAGTGATCTTCCCCTGCCCAGGCCCTAATCTGGGCAGATAAGGGGTTGTAAGGCACAGTTCAGCTCTGTGTTCTTTAACCTTCCTGGGGTGGAGTAAGATACTCAGGTGCAACCAGCAGCCCTAGCTCAGCACGCCGGCAGCGTGCACGGGAGCACAGACATCGTCCACGGCCAGTTTCTATTTCCTTCTCTATCAATCGGAGCTGAGACTATTTCCGTGCTTTCTTGCAGTGGTTCTGCAGTAAAATTAACGCTTGCATTCCTGAAGGTTTGAGGTTCACACAGAAACACAATCCAGAAAGGGGAACGCCGAGTAACGAGCGGTTTAGAAAACGAGTTTTAGTGTTACCCTTTGCAGTCATCCTGCTGTGCAGCCTTTGTCCATGAGGGCTGGATGAGCTCAGCTGATGGTGCCCGTTAGGGTCCACACCAACAGCCCCAGGAACAAAGTGGAGAATTTATTTGCTTAGGAACGAAATTGCCCCAATACACAGCCACGGCGTAAGGAAGCTCCAGCTGCTACGGTTGTTTCCGTGTGGCAGCGGGCAGATGAGAGCTGCTTGCTCCCTGCTGCAACTCTGCCAGCTTGGAGGAGGGATGGGGCGTTTTCGCCCGCTGTCTGGGCTGCGGGCAGTGCAGTGCCAGCGCAGGTGGCACTGGGGCTGGAAGGGGGTGGTTGCCTTTCCCCTCGACCCAGCTGCTTTCTCCTCCGGGTGCCCTTTGCAGCCCCATTCCCGCAAATGCAGACGCCGTGCAGACATGTGGAATTAACCATCAGCTTTCCCCCCACCCCCTTTAACTTTCCCTCATTCTCAGCCTGGCTGCAGGCGATTTTGTCTGGCCAGGGGAGGGGAGCCTGTGGCTAGAAGAGGGCAGGCGCAGCGCCTGTAGATGACCATAAAACTTCACTCTGAGGATCTGGTCGGCAGTCGGTCTGTGAGGTCCCTTGGTAGCATTCCCTGGGCGCATCCATCGCCGTGTTTGTCTCTCTGCTGCTGTCTTGCTTTCCTGGTGGCTTTGGATGTGCTGCCTTTGCAGAGCTCCTGCTCGCACAAAGCGCTGCCGGGGCTTGGGCAGCAGTTGCTGGTGCCGTGCTCTGAGGACTGCAATGCAAAAGTTTCCTGTACTTATTCCTGTAGTCCCAACAATTTTGGCCCTGTTTGTCAGAGCTTTAGTGGATTGGGCAAACCTCAAATACTTTCTTCTCAAAGTAACTTCTGAGCCGAGTTGTTCAAGCTCTGATCAGCTGTATTGAATTTGGGCTAGCAAAATGCACTCATCTCACCTGTGTAAATACTTTCTGTGAGCTGGAAATTTCTGTGCTGCTGCTCCTTGGCCCGCTGTAGTGTAATTTCAGCCATCCTGAGCCCCTCGTCCCCTGTGCTGTCCTGACCCCCAGGGAAGCGGTTGTCCATAACCCAGCCCTGCTGGTGCCAGCCCTCGCCTCCCCTGGCGGTGGGCACGGGCAGGCTGGCCCGGCTCTGTGGGCAGATCCCACTTCTGGGTGTTCCAGGAGGAACCGCGGTGGGACTTGGGCTGCGAAGTGCGGGTGCTTCCTCACCACCCGCTCACTGGCTGCCCTGGTTTGGGAGGAATGGGCAGTGGTTTTGCCCTTTCCAGTCACGAAGAGGAAAGTGTAGGCTTTAACGATTCTAATCAGTGCCGCATGGACTAGCCCCTGCATGTAAACATTTATAGTTCTGAATTTACTCAGCTAATTGTTTTTTAAGTCAAAGATTAAGTCATAGTTTGACCTGCCGTACAGCCCAGACCGTAGTATCAAACCTCACTTAGTATCAAATTAACTCATTAACTTAGCCATTTTTGAGGTTTGTGATTTCAAATTGCAAACGTGGTGGTGTTGCGGGTGGTGGTGAATTCAAACAAGACTTTTTGCCGTGAAAACCGATGTTCTTTGTTTGGATTTGTGATCGTTGGGCTCAGGACAGATTTCACTGAGACACCCTGTGAAGAGTGTTGTGGCTAAGAGCAGACACGCATCCTTGCGTGTGCACTGCATGTCTGTGGGAAAGCCGAGCAGCAGGAGATGAGAAATGCTTTCTTGGCCCTGGTAGGATTCAGCTTTGGTGGTTAATATTACAAAACCCCTGAAGCTTGGGGCTCATGTGTAAGGATGCATGGGAGGAGAGAGAAGCATCTGCCACTGTTGGCAGGTGATGTGAGAGGGCTGCCTGGCCTGCTGCAGGGCACGGCACGGCACTGCTGGGCAGCTGGGGAGCGTGTTCCCTGGTAGCACAACAGCTCTGCTGCAGGCCAGCTCTGCTGCCGGACACCTCTGCTCCCACCCGGGGAGCCAGCAGGAGCCTGTCATCCCATTGTCAGCTGCTCGCACCACTGCAGGGATGCCGCAGTGGGCAGCAGCAAGCACGCTGTGCTGGCAGTGCAAATGCCATGGTAGGAAAAGGTGGAGTGGAGGCGAAAGAGCAAGCCCGTTGTTTGTCATGCGGTCAGACCTGTGTCCGTGCTGTTCATGGGTGTTGCAGTGTTCTGAGTGACCTTCAAAAGTGGTAGCTTCATCCTAAGCTGAGAATGTGCCTTTCTGTGGGACTGATTACAATGGCCGTAAGCTCAAAGCACGTTTCTCTTTACCCGGAATGCTTGTTTTCCGTGGTTCCCTGTGCCGTACAGTCCCGACACTGGCGGTCCCAGCGGCGGCTGCCTCTGGCCCTGGTGGGCTCAGCTCAGCGCGCTGCACGCAGCATCGCCCCGCAGGGCTGGGAGCCCCCCGCGCCGCCGCAGTGCCGCGTCGCCTCCCGTGCTGCAGCGGAATCTGTCAGGTTTTGTTCTCAAAATAGCTTTTATAGGAATTGCTTTCATATACCTTGTCTGGGCTTTAGGCTGGAGCGCTGGCTCGTGCCCTGCCCGTGGGGTTGGCTTGGCAATCGCGGGATGTTTCCTAAGCTGAGGAGGCTGCGGAGGCTGCGAGCTCACCCTGGTCATCTGATTCCACTGCAGCACTCTGAGCTGCTGGTGCCTCTGAGGAGCCTATGCCTCACGTGGGAGTGCGGTCGCTTACCTTAAAGGGAAAATCTGATGAAACTGCTTCAGGAACTTGTTGTTACATGTGATATCTTAGTGGAATTTACCAGAATAGAAAGGAGATTCCTGACCTAGGATCTGGAACAGAGCTGAAAAAACATTAATTCCTCAGGTAGTGTGAATCATTTGGAGATGGATCCGTTTTTACCGGAGAACAATAATTCCTCTGTGATATTAAATAACTGCTAGTCCTGCATTGTGGTGAGAATTTGAACTTGGAGCGGTTGAGAAATCCTAATGAAATTTTTCCCCCCATTGTTTATATCCCAGTCAGTATGGCTACTGTTTGGGATTGGCTTTAATGTTGTGGAGCGTGATTAATGTCTTGGTATAGAAGTATCCTGTGAAGCGTGCGGGTGCTGATGTTTCTGTGTGAGGTTTGGCTGCAGTATGTTACAAACGGCCTGCGTGTGTTCTTAAATTCTCTGGATGTTGCCTTCAGGTAGCTTTTTGCATTCAGCAAAGCGTAGCAACCAGAAGCATAGTTTGGGATAGGGCATTTATTTTTTTTGGCCTGAAACGAACTGTCACAGACATACTCTGAGGGGGAAAGCAAGTCTCATCAGTGTTTTGGGAAAGCTTTGAAACTGTGTGTTTGAAGGTGAACGTGGGAGCAACGCTGTAACCTGCTGTGAAGGCAGAGGGGCTCCTCGGGTGCTTGGTCTGTGCCAAGCACGGACAGCAAAGCCAGTCCGAATAGATGGGTGTTAAATACCTGCAGATGTGAGGCCGGTTTTAGGCACAAGCAGCATAAAACAGCAGCTGCTGAGTACAGCAGAACAGTTGTGCCCCTCTGGCTGCCTGGACTGCCGTGTGGCACCTTGGCTGCTGGAGCCCGGGTCGCCGTCCCGGCACCTCCCTGAGCAGCAGTGCTGACAAGCCCCATGCTTGCCCTGAGCCCTTTACTCACACATCATCTCCATTCACTTTTTCCTCTGCTGCTTACATTTTGAGCTGATTTGGAGAGCAGGGCTCTACCCACCCCCCCGCCCCCCCTTTTCTTTTTTTTCTTTCCTTGGAGATTTCTGATTTCTGTCCGTGGGCCTCCAGTGGCTGCCAGAGCATGTGTTTGGGCGCATTGAGCGCAGTTCTTGCCTCAGAGCCCACTTGTGCTCTGTGTGAGCTGGTGGGGCATACAGAGCACCTCTGCTCTGCAAAAGGGGCTGGTGACACCGGACTGATGGGGGTGAGCAAAGCATGGTCGGTACAGCAGTGACTGCACTTGGGAGGGACAGCAGAGCGGGCAGATCAAAGGAGAAGGCTATTCTCTTTCTCTCTGTACTGGTGAGGTGATGTCTGAAGTGTCAGATGGATCTTTCACTCTATCAGGTTGCTCAGAGCCCCATGCAACCTCTCCTTGAACACTTCCAGTGACAGGGCATCCACAGCTTCTCTGGGCAATCTGGTCCAGTGTCTCACCACTGTCATTGTAAAAAAAAAAAATTCCTTATGTCCAAGCTATCCCTGCAGGTAGTTAAAAGGTGGGTCAGCGTGTTGCTTGGTGACATGGTTTAGCAGTGGTTTTGTCAGTGTTAGGTTGATGGTTGGACTCAATGATCCCTTCCAGCCTGGACAACTCTATGATTCTAAGCTAAACCAACCCTCTTTTAATTTGACACCACTACCCCTTGTCCTGTCACTACAGGCCATGATTCAGAGTCTCTGTCTTTCTTACAGACTCTCCTTGCATACTGAAAGGCCACAGTAAGGTTTCTGGGGAGCCTTTCCTTCTCCAGGCCAAACAACCCAAACTCTCTCAGGCTTTCTTCACAGGAGAGGTGTTCCAGCCCATGGATCATTTTTGTGACCTCCTGTGGACCCTCTCTAGTCTTTCAGGGACAGCACTGCAGGGTTTCTCCCCAGGGGGGAGCAGAGGGCAGAATCCCCCCCCTCACCCTGCTGGCCGTGCTGCTGGGGATGCAGCCCAGGGGGTGGGTGGTTTCTGGGAGCCAGCACGTTGCTGGCTTATGTCCAGTTTTTCATCCCCAGTACGCCCAAATCTTTCTCTACAGGGCTGCTCTAAATCCATTCGTCCCCTAACCTGTGCTGATGCTGAAGGTCACCCCAGCCCAAGTGCAGGACGTTGCAACATACTAAATTCTGACTAAACATAAAGGAAAAGAATTTTCACCATGAGATTGGCCTGAGGTGGGAACAGGGACCAGGGGCTGTGGCATCTCTGACCTTGGAGATTTTCACAACTTGATGCAGTGCTGAGCAATGGGCTCCAGCTTTTGATACTAACCCTGCTTGGAATGAGAGCTTGACTCGGTTCTGTGATACCTGAGATTCACTTTATCCCCTTATTGGCAACCAAGATGGGACAAAAATGTGGCTTTTGCACTCCTTCCCTCTGTGGAAGGGAACAGCCTGCAGGGGAAGCGGCGTGGTCCCGTCTCAGTACAGCCAAGCCAGTCCTTCCTTCCTGTGAAACATCCTTCCTTCCTTCAGTCCAGGGAGCACAGGGGGAAAAAGGACTCGTAAATAACAACACCAGGGAGCAAGGTTAGCCAGCCAAGCCCTGGTCAAGTGCTGGAGGGAGACCCTGTGCTGCCATTTGTGGCTTATGCTCTATTTTTCACTCTCCACTCGCTTACATGTGCTGTAAGAAAAGCAAATGCCCTCTTGGCTCTTATCTTCATTTAGGATGGGATTGAGATAAATTAATGCTTGGTATTAAGCCTGCGGATTTCCTCATTGGCATCTTTTTTGCTTGCAGGAATATTTGGGCTTTAAGAGCCATAGAACAGTCTCCTGTCCAGAGTACCCTTTGTCCATTGCCCATTAGATACCACTGGACTTGAAATGTAAGCTGTCCTGTAGAACTGGCTGCTTCTTGTTAATATGGGGTATTTCAAGATTGTTGTTCTTCTAGCAGCATGAAACGGAGAATTTTGGACAAAGTTTTCCCGTAACAGTAATGAATTGGTTGACATCTTTAACCCTTTCATGCCCTGTGTTCAAGAGGCGGGTAGAAGCTGGGTGAGCTTTGAAGTTGGTGATGTATTCAACCCTGTCTGTGGGCAATGTGCTGCTCGGCACCTTCCTGCTGCAAATCCTGTCCCACACTTCTGACCCCAAGTAACTTCTTGGCTGTGTACTGAAAAAGGCAGCTGCATGCCGAGGATGGTCTTCTCCATGGGAAGTTATGGTTGTTCTCCTGCTGTGTCAGTGCCCATCGAAGGAGTCACTTTATGCAAGCGAATGGGGAATAGTTCCTGCCCGTTTCTGGGAAGAGGGAGCAGAGAGCAGGTATCCCTCTGCCGTCTGCACTAAAGAGCATCGCAACAGAGGCTGCTGCATTGCCCAGGCAGCCACCAGACCTTGGGTCTCTGACTCGTAGAGGCCATGGAGTCTTCCCCCACAGCTCTGAGCCCCGAGCAGCGTCTCTAGCGCAGAGCACGTGGCTGGTCTCTGCTGCCAGTGCAGTTGGATGTGCTCGCCGTGCCGGGCCATTTGCCCAGCTGCTGGCGCAATGCTGTACGCCCCGTGTGTGAAATCCCTGCTGTCCTTCTGAGACACCCAGCCTGCAGGTGAAAATATTCTGTCCATAAATCCATCAGGGGTTTTAAGTGCGCTGTTTTCAGTGGCACAGTTGAGCAGTACCGTCACACCATCATGTCGCCGTGTTTCAGAGCCTCCCCTTTGTCCATGGAGTATTAGTTTTGAGGTTAATGTGTTGAAGTCCCCACAGCTGCAAGTGTGTTCTCGCAAACAAGCATATTCCTTAAAAGATCCAGGCTGTGATCTCTTATTAAAAGTTATTTTTATTTACTTTTTTGTTACCTGAGGGTATTTGCAGCAGTAAATGGAACACAAACCAGTCTTGTTACAGTCTTCCAATACACCAGCTCTCTTCTCTGTAAAAATCACATTTAAGGAAGTGACATAAGCTCCTGAATACCTCCTTTCATTTGACTTTTTTGCTTGTCAGTGAACAAAAAAAGGTATATTCTGAGGCTGCAGAGTGGGAGTTTGCAGTAAAAAAAATGCCTATTGTTATAGAGGAGTCCAGGATCAGAACGCATACCTGTGGTACACCCAGGGCACAGAGCTCCTGAGAGTTTGTGTGGGGAGGCCGTGAAGGATTTTGAGATAACTTGCCGTGTGTTAGCCAGCCAGCCGTCACTTACCTGTGCAGGGCGTTGTGAAACGCTCTGCCTGAGGTCCACCTAGTTCAAATGACTTCGGGGAGAAATCACACAAGCTTTGGCTGTGTCGCGGGTGAGTCAGTGCGTGCGGTGGGTGGGGTACCCGCCGTAACGAAGGGCTTCCTGCTTGGCTTATCCTGCCTCGTCTTGCCCGCCCGCCCTCCTGCTGGCCCGCGAGGGGCTGCTCCGATGGAGCCTGGGCTCAGGAACAGCACCCAAGCTCTTGCTTCAGAGCCGAGTGTGGATTTCATGGATTGCAAAAGGAGCGTATAGGAGACAGACTCCTCCCTGCCCCAAAAGGTTGACTTCGAGCCCGCGATGATGCTGCCCGTGCAGGGGATTCCTGCAGGTGGGCTGCGTGGTGTATCCCAAGCCCTGCAGCCCTCGTGCCAGAGGCATTTCAAATGGCTGTCCGCTCCCTGCAGACACCTGAGCCATCTGAGCTGAGGGATGCTGCTAGTCTCTTCTGTCTTCTCTAACAAGTGCTTGTCCAGAAGCTGCAGTCGCACAGCATTTCTGGTTCTGCTTGGCTCCAGCGCACGTGTGAGCTGCTGCAGTCCTGCCACAGCCAGCACGGATGCACGCAGGGCACAGCAGGCTCCTGTAACTCAAGGTTTACAGTTCTAGTCGAAACCCTGGTTTGCTCCAGGAGCAACAGCAGTGGCACCTGTAACCTGATTCATCTTTCCTGGCTTCCTCGGGGACCCTTCCACAAGTCTGAATTCAGCCTCCTGAGCTTTGGCTGCAAGTGCGAGGCAGGGCAGGGCAGGCTGCTGAGGACACCTGTGAAAGCACCGCCGTCCACACGCTCCGTACACAGGACTCGGTGTCCTGAAATGGTCCCAGTAATTTTATCGTCTGCATCTGCACTAAGCAGGGCGAGTGTTGAATTTTCATCAGGGAGGCTGTGTCAGATGTCAGCTAGGCTAGGGCAAGCTGCTCGCAGACGAGCCAAGACTGTCCCGAAGAGGCATCCCCCATGTAGAGCAACTTTCCAGACTCTCAGGGGGAAAACTTTTACTGATTTGGGCGATTTTGGTGCTTGTCTGTCCTTCAGTGGGTAGATAGCGACGCTCATGGTTTATAAAGTGGACCTACAAGACAGCAGTTAAAACTGGCCCTATGCTTGAATATTGAATTTTATCAGAGTAGTTAGTCCTAGATGTCTGCTGAGGGTTATTGAGTTAAAGGGCTGTTAGTAAAGACTAATGAATTATTAAAATCCGAATGATCGTTTTTAATTCAGGTCGCATTTTATTTCCTGGTGCTGCGCTGGGGTTGGTCGGGGGGTCTTGCGTGATGCCTGCCAGGCCTGCCCAGGACGAGCTCCTGCTTGCGTGCAGTGGGAGGAAGCACAGGGCAAGGTGTGCGGAGGGCAGAGCACACCTTTCCCAAAATGTAGCTAAAAGTTGGCTGTTTGACTAAGCTGTTCCCACAAGATTTTCCCTGCTAGTACTGAGGAGTGCTGAGTGACAATCCTGGGCCATGGATCACCATCAATACCACTTTATGTTTGTACAGTTTATGGCATGGCTTGGCCTCAGCCTTGGCCTCCGTCCTGGAGATGTCTCAGGAGTTAGCAAGGATGGTCCTGTTTGGAGACAAAGAAGATTTAATAGGATGTTATGTACTTGTTGGCCTTGGGGCAGAAGGCAAACCTTAGCAAGGCTCACCTACTGACAGAGGTGTGCCCCTAAGTGCTCTCTTTGGTCAGTGGGATGACAGTGCGGTCTCCAAGGGGCCATTCATCTACCTGGCCTTAGGCAGCTAACTGGGATCAGGTGAACAGTTATCTGACAGTGCTGCCTACTTTCTTGTGTTTTTTTGTTTTTTTTTTTTTAATCTGTGGAAGGTTCCTGGACGCTCTTATAGCCAATGCACTGCTTTAGAAGGCTAAATTTTGGGGTCACAAGTACTGTCTAAGAAGATGGACTGTTTAAGCAGAGAGCTGTCCAGGTTCTTTCCTCAAACCAGACAAAGGTGGGGCTGGGTAGAATCTGGAGGCCAGGCAGTCACGTTTCCCCGAGCAGCAGAGCTGGGGGGCCTGTCTTGCTCCCCTTTTGTTTTCAGCAGCTGCTTTGCTGCCTGTGGTGGTGTGGCACTGCGGCGGAGCCGGGCACCCAGGTGGGCTGTCAGGGGGACGTGGAGTGAGCCGGTGAGGGGCAGCATGGGCGGCTGTGGAGAGCGGTGTCCGTGAGGAGAGCGGTGTCCGTGAGGAGAGCGGTGTCCGTGAGGAGAGCGGTGTCCGTGAGGACAGCGGTGTCCCTGAGCCCGGGTGGGCGCTGCGGCTGCACCCAGTGCGGCACTGGGCTGCCTGCAGCATCTGGCCTATTCCTGGGTGACACGACGATGCCTCAGTGATCCCTTCGCATGGCCGTGTGCTCCACAGTGTGCTCCAGTATGGCCCTGTAACTGAGTCCTGAAGACAGTATCGTGTTGCAGGCCCCAAAGTCCTTGGAAAAATTGAAAAATTACTTTACCTGCTGTCTTAATGTGCCCAGAGCATGACTTGCCTTGTTTTCACAAAATATGGCCCTGTAGGTAGGTGGAAGCCTGCTTTTATCTCTGTGTTTGCTTTCTGCTGTGAGTCCATCCATTCTGTGTTCCTGTGGGTCACTTGCCTGTGATGCAGGGCTTGGCCTGGGGGCAGTTTCAGCTTGGGTTCTGAAGTATTCTTCATGTGTGTCAGGACTATTCTCTGTTCCGGGCTCACCATGGCTCTCAACTCAGTGGCATCTCTGTGTTGTCTCGGTCTCCTTTCCACTCCAGTACCTGGTGCTGCTAATGAGGCTGCTCAACAGACGATACGGAGGGGTTGTACTAGGAAAACATAAGGAGGAAAGAGCACTGTTTGCCATGTTCCTTACATGCTTCCCTCAACAGCCATTGCTGGCGATCTTCAGAGGCAGATTTCGAGCTACACACAGACCTTTGTCTGACCTCCCATAGAAGTTCTTACCATCTCTGTTTTTACACTTATTTTCACACTGAGTTGCGACAGTTTCATAGAGTAGAGCCCTTCTTGTGTGTTGTGGATTCATCTGGGCACAGGTTTCCCTAGTCTGCTTATGGGAATCCACATGGAAGGCAGTGTCAAAAGCTTTAATGAAGTCAAGATACCTCACTTGTAATGCTTCTTCAGCCATTCAGTGTGGCTCTTACCCAGTTTAACAAGGATTAGTTACCAGCATAGTTACAAATTTGAATGTACCGGTTCTTCCTCCATTTTCACAAGCTTATGTTCTTTACACTTCGGACTCGGCCTTCAGTTTGGTTTCAGAGGTGAGAACCTCCCTAACCTGGGATCAGCCTCCTTTATCAGTGTTTAGGCTAGATAGAGGATTATATGTTGCTCTTGATGAGCAGTCTTGTGCACTGAGGCTGGCACAAAACTACCTGCTTAAAAAAAAAAAAAAAAAGAGATGCCAATTAAGTTGTTAAATAATCTGTTGACAGCTCTGTCTTGGGTTGTGACATGAGACCAGAACATTCCCTTCGTGAAATTATGTGTTGCTGCCTCCTTGCAGGGCCTCTACCTCTGGGCAAGTGTGGAGTCAAAGACCTTCTGAAACAGCAGGTGCTGAACAACATGGAAATGAACACGAAGCTGCCCATGTCCAGCCCCAGACAGTCTATTCAAGTTGTCTAGCCATGCACAGACCTCTCAGAACTTAAAACACCAAGGACAGGAGCAGGTCACCTGCGTCACCTTCTGTGACAGCTTCATGATCAGAGGATTTACCAGCACACCTGGATGTTGGGTTTGCTTTGGCTTCACCTTGTAGCTCTGCTCGCCTCCAGGAGTGTGTTGAAGGCTGACGTGTGGACGAGATTAACCTGTTCTTTACCTTTCCATTAAGCCTGTTGTGCAATGTGGGATCCAAGGCTTTTACTTCTGGTCAAAGCCATAAAGGAGGGCATAGCTGCTGCAACGCCTGGCCGGCTGGAGAGGGCAGGCACCTGGCAATGAAGAGCCACTATCCATGGTTTCCATCTCTGCTATAATCCTTGTTTCACCCAACTCCTGATGCAAATCTAGCAGGATAGATCTTTTCCTTCTTTTATGATTATAAGCTGGGCTTGACTGTCATACCCGAGGCCGTTACACTTGTCCTGGGTCAGACCACAAGTATATTGTGACCAGTATTTTTGCAGTGGCTAAGAGCCATGCCCCAGGGAAGAGAGTAGAAACAAGGAAGATCTGTGGTAAGTAGTTCCTGCATGCTCTTCCAGCCTCCAGCCCTGTGTGGCACAGGCACTTAGAGCGCTGGACGTGGCTTCTGTGGATTTACTAACCCTCAAAAGACATCTGTGGTGTTACTTCATCTGCTTGCCCCAAACCCATGGAAACTTTAGCGTCCCCAACGTCCAGTGGTAGAGTCCAGCAGCTTATTTGGAGTCATGAGGAGCAGCATCTTTTCCATGTTTGTTGTGATTGCAGAGACAGCTAACGTTTGATCATATCCCTCTTCTCCAAGCTATTAATGATTTTATAGATCCGTCATATTCCTCCTCAGTCACTTTATTTTCCAGGTTAAGTAGTCCTTGTTTGTCAGTGATTTCCTCTGCAGGAATCACGCTTTTGAGCATCTTAGTTGCATGTCTTTTCTAGCTGGCAATGGAGACTGAGGTGGGACCAGAGCTGAAAACAGCTTTGGAGATGCTGGCATGCTGTGGGTTGATGTAATGTCAAATTAATCTTTTGGGTTTTTTTCTGTGTGTACTGTACTTATTTCATAGTAATTCATAATACTAGACTTGATTTTTGACCACTGTGAGCTGGTGTTTTCCTCAGTGGTTGCAGTAAGCTGAGAGCTTGTTATTTTACGTGTAAAGTTAGGATGGTGTTGGGATGGTTTTTTCCATGTCTGTAACTTAAGGCTGATCTATACTCAGTGTCATCTGTGATTTCCCTGTTGAGACTTGAAAGGTCCTTCCATAGATCCTCAGAGTTAGCCCTTGCCTCTGTGACCCTGAGGTCAGAGTGTTTTCAGCTGTTTTTACTAACGTGGTGGAAGAACATGTTGATGTAGGGTGGCAGCAAGGGCAGGTCCTGCATTGCCAGAGAACTGGCTTCTCCAGGACGGTGCAAGTTCCATGAAGCTGTCTGGAGGTAAACCCATTTCTGCTGAAGTGTCTCTGCAGGTGGGAGCTAGCGAGCCCTCTGTCACTGTTTTCCTTAAGAAATGCTCCCGGGAGCTGTGGGCAGCCAGAAGTCTCACTGGCAGAGAAATGCTTTCCTCGGCTGCTTCCTTCCTTGCTCCCGTGCTGGTCACTATCACCCTTGTTTGTACCTTGTACTCTTTTGTGCTGGGACAAACATTTTTCTGTCCAGTGTTTCTTACCTTAATGAGGTCAGTTGTAGCCCAGATTACTCTGGTGTGAATGCTTGGGACAGGAGCGTGTGAGTGCATAGCAGGGGGAATGTGGAGCTGGGAGAGAGAAGGCGTCAGATCCAGCTCAGCCAGCATGCCCTGCTGCAGGTGCTGCGGTGTTAGGGCAGTTTGGGACATCCCCGAGTAAGCAGCAGCAGTTTAAATGGCTGAAGCAGACCAAAGTGTAGGAACCCAACTGCTACACAAGGAAGGAAACATATTTTCATGGATGATGGACCTCAGGAAAGACAACTTGTAAACCTTGTGACAAATGGGCAGCAGAAGAAAGAGGACCTGGGGGAATCCTTGAATAAATACTATCAAAGGGTACCTCCTTGGGCAGATCAGGTCAAAAACCTAGGAAAGTGCCAGCTTCCTTCTGGAGTGCTGTTGTGTGATCTGAGGGCCACAGAACCACGGCTGTGGCAACAGATGTTCCAAATGCTGCTTTATTCCAATGGGATGTTCAAACTAATATTGACAATAGGCCATGGAACCAGCTGTGCAGCAGTGCTTCAAAAGACCAGTCAGGGCTGCTGAGGAGGCCCCATTGCAGTGGGTTGGGGTTCAGTGTGATGCCCTACAGCCTTTTTGGGGTGAGTTGAACACGCCACTGTAGCTTTTCAGAGCAGACAGCCTGGGACCCTGCACTTCTGGATGATTAGCAGAGCTGCTGCTTCCTTCTGAAATAAACTTCAAATGATGACTACAGCAGCCCGACTGCTCCTAGGAAAAAAAAAATGGGGCATGCATTAGAAAGCTGGGAGTGTGCATTGTCCCTGTAACACCGGGGATAGCTGGGGCTGCATGGGAGGCGATGAGAGGCGCATCCCGTTGTTCTCTGCACTGTGGGACAGCACAGCGGGAGACCTTAGGTGGTTGTTTTCTGCTCTGTCCTGTGGCTACATTGCTGTCTCAGCCTCCAGATGTGAAGTGTAGCTTCTTTTGGGCCTGTGTGCTTCCTTTTTCCAAAATCCTGCTCTGTCCCAGCTTTTGAGGTTTGCTGGGAGTTAGCTGAATTGCATTTCTGTGCCAAGGCTTGGCGAGCACCCCCACACAGGCTGGTTGCCTGCCCTTTCGTTTGTTTCTGTCCGAGGCAGAAAGCAGATGGTTTAGTAGCTGCAGTAGTTCAGAACAGCTAGGAGTTCTGGCGACTCCCCAAGTTGTTCTTGTGGCGTGTGTAAGGGAGCTGAAAAGTTTGCAAAAACGAAGGGGTGGAGGGAGTAGAGCTGTGCTTGAAAGCCAGTTGTGGTGGCCAGATGAAGAGGTTCAAAGAGCAAGTGTAGGAGGCAAGCTGATTAAAGGGATGATGTGGAAGATGGGTCTGAGAGGAGCTTCTACCATACGCTACATATCTGGGAAAATAAAAGTTTGAGAAGTGGAGAGAGGTAGACCGGAATGATGTGGGAGAGTAGAATCAGAGCAGAGGAGAGGGCACTGCAGGTCAGGCCAAGGTGCCCGTCTCCTCATCATCCTAACTGTACCAGTGGCCAAAAGCAGGTGTTGGGGACAAGCATGAGAATAGCTAATATACAGTATGGCTTTCCCCTCCGCCCATTTCTGGGGACTTCCTAAGTCATAGGATTTTGTGTTCTTTGCATTTAATAATCTTGGAATTTTTCTTCCATGATTTTTTTCTAATAATTTTCTGGATTCATATAAACTTACCCTGCAAGTGGTGATTTCCATGCTCTTGCTGCTTGCTTTGAAACTCCCCACAGTTTCTGCTAATATCTGTCAGTTTGTGTTCAATGGATAGCAGCAAACATCAGCTTCCTCTATTTCTCTTCTGATTTTTACGGCTCTGTGTTGGTACCTTCTCCCTGCATCAGCTGGCTCTGTTTTAGGCTGGAGGGGCTGATCCTGGGCAGTCTTCCTCACATGCAGCCTTTCTGAGACAGACGAGCCAGAAGCCTGCAGCACTCAAGACTGTGCAGTAGTTTTCCCTCCTGGTTTACCCTCCTGGTTTACATTTTTCCTCAAATTCTCCGGGTTTTATACTGCTATTAACATTGAACTGATGTCTTCATAGATACCACACTGTCCCTGAGGAGTCCAAGGTCCTTTTCCTCAAAAGAGGCAATGCTGGAGAATTACAGATGAAAAAAGAAAGACAGCTGGGTACAAAGTTAGACAACATGGACCAGGAAAATCCTGGCCCCACGGCAGGACAGTTGGGAAACTTTGGTCAGTCTGTGGCACTCCTAAGGTTTGGACCCTCTGGCTTTCAGCCAGCCTGTGGGTGGTTCAGCTCCAGGCAGCACCTTGATGCTAGCACGTGTTACGTGGTGAAGAGAAGTGATGGTGACAGCCATGGTCCCTGAAGCCCTTGTGATGCTGACCCTGACGGAGGTGGGAGGGAGGGTTGGGGGAGTGAAGACCTCCATGTCCAACAAGTATTACAAAAGCACCACTGAGCCGGGGCTGCTTTTCCCATGCCATCCATAGGACGCTGCCAAGTTTGTGACTCACTGGAGAGATGCCTGCATAGTGTTTGTGAAATCGATTGTGACAGTAAAATCTGTTTCTGAGGACAGTACTAGTAGCAGCATGGGACACAGTCAGAGAAGAAAAACATCTTCCTCAGCTTTGATTCTGTTACAGGATGGGGCATTTTTCTTGAAACAGCTGAAGAAGGCAGGAAGGTAGCTCTTGAGGTCTATGGTGTAATGCGGTCCCCAACTGTCCCAGCAGACTCTTCTGCCTACAATGCATAAAAATGTGTTGCTGAGTTGAAATATAAGGCGACTGTAGAGCTTGTAAAAATAGATGACTTGCATGTCACCTGCACGTGCAAGGGATGTTTTGATACCCGGTAGATGGGAGCAGCATGGTGAAGGTCTTTCAAAATATCAGTCCATTTCTGCTTAAGAATTCCAGAGTGCAGGTAACATCTTCCTTGCCATGGGGTTCCCAGGGTAAGGATGCCACCAGCTGCAGTCCTCTGTTTGGTGCTCATGCAGCTTAGCACCATCCTGTGTTGCTGGAAGGAAGATGCTGCACCAAGTCACCGAGTGTCAGACCTGGTCTCAGCGAGCCTTTACTCATGAATCCTTACAGAGCGAGGCGAGCAGTGATTGCGAAGGAGAGCCAGAGGAGGGTGGTAGCAGGTTTGCAGAGAAAAGCAAAATCTCTGCTGTGCACAGTAAAGAAAGAGCAACTGTGTCTACTCGAACCCTGGTGTTGCTCAAAGCATCTGCTGTGAGCAGTTGGGGTGACTTTATATTCTGCTTCTTCCACACTGACCCTGCCAACTATGTGTAGAGAAATTCCATTTCTAGCGCTGGAAGCAGAGCAGCACCGAGGAGTTTGGTGGGTGATCAGAGTGTTGGCACAGGGTTTGTGTGACTTGGTGATGTGCCAGATCCTCTCCTGCATCTGCAGAACCTTCTGCAGTCTCCCAGACTTCAGTGTCTTTATTTTAGTCTCCTTCAATATCGTGGTCGCTGTGGTTATTTTTGGCTGCCATCTCATTATTTCACATCTCTAGTTTTGAATATTTGTCAATATTCAAACCACTGCCAGATTTCATAGCTTGTTCTGACTAAGAATTTTCTGTCCCACTCTCTCAGACATTTCTGAGGTAGTTCATCCCTCAAAATACAGACATCTCTAAAAGTTACTTGCCATTTTTCCTTTGTGTTCAGTTGGAGCAGGGTGCCCCTTTCCCCACCCTGTGTAAGCGGATGCATCGTTTCCCTCTTCAGCTGCCCCAGGAGGTTGTTGGGCACCTTCAGGTGGCTTGTACGGTTGATGACACATAGTGGACTCTGGTCTTACCTAATCTGAGTATCTTGTTGGATACGGTTTTTTTTTCCTGAAGTATTCCTTTCTTGTTCCCGTGATTGTATCATTGTGTGGGGTCAAGAACCAGGTGCTTCAAGGAGGTCATAGAAGGCAAAATGAAATCAAGAAAAGCTTTCCTTCTTTCTCGCTGTGACTGACTGATGGCTCTGGCATAGTATCCTCATCTGCTGCAATTTTGTGACACCCATGTCCTTTTTCTATACAAAATGGCAGAGAAATTTGACTTTACAAATGCAGAATGACATGCTGAACTCCTCCCATCCCATTCCACTCTGAGGCAGGGAAAAAAAATCCCGGTGATGCTCTCACCCTGTTGGGTTGTGATACAAGCATGAATCGTCGGAAGCATTGCTGCATTTGAGCATGAATACACTCACACTCCCCTGTGTGTGTGTGCAGCACCAGGAACACTTGAGTTAGAACTGCAGCTGTAGATGCACACGGGGCAGGATCCAGCAAACACACCTAGCCTGTACTTCAGGTAGAAAAGTGTGCATTAGAACCCAGGCGTATCAGCTCTCCCCTGGCCTGCTTGGCTCTTGGGGGCTTCTCAGAGGGACTCCTTTGCTGCCTCGGGTTTTGCTGCTGTTTGTCTCCAGGGCTGTCCTTACGCCTGAAGTGACTGTTGGCCTCCTAAAGCAATTTGAATACGTAGTCTGGAGACCTGCGTTGCCTAAGGCTCCCTTTCCCCAGGCGTGTGCATACACTCCCAGCCTTGTGCTCAGTGCAAAAATACAGTTCCCACGGGTATTCTGAGTAATAATTCAGCAGAAAACAGAACAGGGAGGATCTAAGCTCATCCCAGCATTTGAGGAGGTGGAGAGAGTAGTATGAGGGTTATGCCCCATCCACAAGTGCATGGACAATAGCCCCACTTCTCCCCTGAAACTAGACCACCTGTCAACCGAGAAAGGCAAAACTCTTAACACACGTGGATTTGGCAATGGGGAGGATCCCAAGGACTCCACCTACAATGGGGCAAATTGCTGTTCTTATCTCTGATAATATCTGTGTTTGCATCTATTGATTTTTCTGTTGCCTATGATGAGTGCCTCTCTCCAGGGTGTACTGGAAACCCCTACAGCTTCAAGAGCAAAAGAAGAAATGAACAAAAAGTGGCTGTTGGCCAGTGCATTAATAATTCTCATTCTTTAGGGTTAGGTAAGGCTAAAACTTAATATATATGATGTGACATTACCATTTTGATAGTGGGTGTTGTGGAAAACTAGCAATGCTGTCACTGGGGGCCTGGACTGCCCTAGCCACAGTGAGGTATGCTGCATTATCAGTATAAAAGGACAAGCAAAAAGACAAAAAGCCCCAAAGATTAAGTGCAAAATGTTCTTGTGAGAACTCTGCTATCTGCAGAGTTTTCTAGTATGCATGGCAGCTTGCAGTATTTTTCCCTTGGCATAGCTGAGAACATAGTGGGTGCCAACGTGGGTGTGCTGGGGACATCGTGAGCTGATGAGGCTCTTACGAACAGTCAAGGAACATGACATGGAGAGTAAGATGCTTCTGTGTGTCTGGAGAGGAGCAGATCTAGCAGAGATTATCTGTGTAGGTCTCAAGTAGTAGTCATTTAATTGCTGTTCCTGGAATAAAAGATGGTTATCTGTCAATTCATAAAGTTGCACAGCTAGCACAAGTGTTCCTAGCTGGAGGGTTTTTCACTCCATGCAGAGCTGTGAACGGAATCTGTGTTTTGTGCAAACAAGACAATGTAGTCCCATGGAAGGTTGTATCCCATGCTGCTGCTAAATAAATGGTTTCATAAAACTGTAGATAATGAACAAAACTGAGTGTGCAAAAAACCCCATTAAATTTGAGAACATGAAGAGTAATTCAGAGTCATGGAGTTACTCTGTTCAGTGTCCTGAATGCTGGATTCTCACAGGTGTTAAACAGGTTGCCATGGGCAAAACCACACAGAGTCAAAAAAGCCCTGAAAGATAATCTGTATGAAAGATAAAGTTAGGAGATACACACTTTTGCTGAGGAAGACCAGAAAACCCAATGACAACTCCATGGGGAAAAGTAGAATCAGAATGAGTAATTTAAATAGTGAATTGGGGTAAGTTCACTTCAGTGAATTGGTCAAATTGTGTGCCACGTTTTACTTGTGAAATGTGCTAATGTGCTATAATAAAGAGCCTTTTAGATCAGACAAAATATTTTCCCTCTGTAGGCCATATATTTTGCTTTGACATTTGCTTTGAATAACATGTAATTTGAGATTCCCCAGGCTTCTGTGTGTCTCATTGGAAGGGCTTTTTTTGAAGAACTCAAATCCAAATAGATTTTATTGTGGTTCTTGGGTTAATGCAGGATTGCCCTTATTGTTCAGGTGAGAAACTGCAATTTCTTAAGTTTTAAAGCGTAAAAAAGCAGTCCTGATTACTTTTCTGACTGTTCCCAAAACTTCCCATGGCTTTTCGCAAACTTTTCTCTTGTCTTTTTGATGCATGGCCCTGGAGAAGGAGGCATCATTCCCAGGGCAGACAACTACCATCCAGATACATGTTCCTGAGCCCATGTCTGGGTTTCCTTCATCATCGGTGAACAGAGTACGATGTCTCCAAGGGTAATTCTTCTCCTGTGGGAAGTTCTGTCTCCCTGGAAAGATCTGATGAAGACGCTCAAGTGACTTTTTCTCTTTGAATCTAGAAGAATCAAGAGCAATTTGTAGGTGTCTCTCTTGCTCTGTGTCATTGCTTAAGCAAGGTGAGATGTGTCAGACTTGGGTGTGTAAATACACAGTCCAGTGCGCATGGAAAATAATGTCATTTCTACTGTCATACTTCTGCTCAGTATTTCCTGCTGATAGAGCCAAGAGGGTCTGCATCTGAGCTGCAGCAGTCCATCGGCTGCTTTTGTAGATAAGATTTCTGCTGTGACCATTTAAGCCCTTGTAGTGTTTCTAGGATAGAGCCCTTCAGAGTCTTTGATCTGACTTTATCAGTGACTCAGATGTCTCTGTTTAACTGAACTGTCCTTACAACACTCGCCACGCCCGCAGTTTTATTGCTATTTGTGAAAATTATCATTGTCTTTTCCTGTTTTTTTTTGCTAAAAATGGATGAAAACTGCTCACTTTCCAAAAAGAGAGCAAACTCTGAAGTCCATCTGTCCATGTGAGATTGTTTACAAGCTGAACAGGTTATTGGCTTACCAGATTTATTTAACATGTCCTGTTTAAACATCCCCCAAGAATATTAATTAGCATTAATAATAGTCCCAGTGTTTGAATCCTGCACCATTCCTTCTGATATTTTGATACCAGTGACAGACTAGAGAAGAAGAGTCATGAACAGGCAGAGTAGTTTGGGCTCTGTTTTAGGCTGGAAGTGCCCCTGGAGGTCTCTGGTCCAAGCCCTCACTCAAAGCATGACCAGCTTAAAGAGCCACTGCATCTGGGATGGTATTTTATATCAGCTCATTCCGCTCAATCTTCTAGGTGTGCACTTTAATACTAATTTGATTAAGGTTCTGTTTCTAAGCACTGGGATTAGTTCTGACTATGCCAAGAGGGCTGTCTGCTAGAAGACTTCTTATGATACTTTTCTCTCAACTTCCTTGTTTGTAGAAGATGTTGCTTTGGGTTCCCTTCTCCTTATTAAGCTAAGTAGATTGAGCCTCTTTAATATTGTCAGTAAATCACATCAGCTGGGAAGGCATTGGGGAGCTCCAGAGCAATGTCTGGTAGAGCTCCAAGTACCTCCATCGATGGAGGTCCCACAACCTCTCTGGGACCCTGTGTTTGACCAGTCTCATGGCATTGGAGCAAAGTCATAATATCTACTTGGAATTTTTCTTCTTGCAACTTGTGTCTTTGTTTCTTTCACTGTGGACCTTAGAGGAGAGTCTTCTCTACACTCTCCTGTTCAGTAGCTGCAAGCAGCAGAAGGTCTTTGTTTTCTTCAGATTGAGGAAACCCAGTTCCCTCAGTGTCTCCTTGTATGTCCACTGCTTCTGCCTGTGACCATCCTGGTGGCCTCTGCTGGACTCAGCCCAGTACACCTGTGTCTTCTTGTACCGGGCAGTCCCAGGCTACATGCTGCGTTCTAGATGGCCTCATGAGAGCCAAAGAGAGAGGAAGGCTCACCTCCCTCAGCCTGCTGGCTGCGTACTTGCTCACAGAGCCCAGTCTATGGTTGGCCTTCTCAGCTAGAAGAAGACATTGCTGACCTGTGTTCAACTTTTTGTTCTCCAAGATGCCCTAGATCCTCTTCTGTGAAGTTGCTTTTGTCCACCATTCCTAGCCTGTCTTGCTGCCACAGGAGCCAGACTCAGGCTTTATTTTGCTGAGGCTGCTGCCCACCCCTTTTTCCAGCTCATCAAGGACCCTCTGAGTAGCAGCCCTGCCCACCAGCATATTATCTGTGCTTTCTCCCACCTCCCAGTCTAGTATCATCCACAAACATGCTAAGAGTGTTCTACATCTGTCTCTGTTATTAATAAAGACATTAAACATCATCAGCCCCTGAGGGACGCTGCCAGTAATTCATTCATGTGGTTAATTACTCAGTTCAATTTTCTGCTTCATTCAAAGATTTGAGCATTTCCTCCTAAACTGAGTTCTCTGGACCTCTGAGCAGGACCTGACATCCACAGAGGAGGTCAGTGACTCAGTCCCAATATTCCTCTCCTGCTTTTCATGACCAGTCTGTCTGAATCCTGACCGGTGGCCCACATCGAGCTCTTCACCAAGGCATGTTACTAGCCATGGTCCAGACTCTTCAAGAGCCAACTTCAGTAGCATGGTTTGGTGCTGCGATGAGATGGGTGGTTCATGAGCAATACTGGGTCCCTTCCCAGGGCTCTGTGCCCATAACCCTCTTCCTTCCTGGTGGAGACTTCATTAGATCACCCCACGTCACCTCCTGTTATTGTTTCTTCTGTCATCAGAAGCCCACTGTCTTCAGGGCAAGGTCACTTCTGGACCCAGAGCTTGAGCCTCTACTGGCCTTACCTAGGGTGTAGGGGGAGGGAGGTCATACTCCATCCATGTGTCTGCCGATCCTGCAGGAATATTCGGGATATAGAAAAGGAGCGAGGAAGGGGAGGAGCCACCCCCCTGCCCACCCGCTGTGGAGGCAGCTCTCCGTTTCTCACCCCTTCCCACAAAGGGGGCCGTGGCAGAGCCTGCTGAGCCACAGTGATCTCATGGTGAGGAGCCAGCGCCGCCCTGGCCGCTGTGACACTTGGGGCACACACCGCCTCCTCCCTGAGCTCTGTGGGCGCCGTGCTGTGCCCTGCCTCACGCCCAGCCGGCTCTTGCCTCCCGGCCAGGGCCGGGTTAACCATTAACTTGCTGCTCCGAGGCCTGCTGGGGACAGGGCTTTGTTTTCGGGCCACTGCGAGGCTGCTCATTTTGGCCTTTCCTGTGACGTTCCTTGATGGGCTGTGGCCGGGGCCTGCGCAGCCGCTCCTGTTGGCAGGCGGCCGTGTGCCCTTCATGGTCTGCGGGCAGCACGAGGGAGGGTCACGGTGGTGAGGGAGGGGACAGGTGTGTGCCCGGGCCGGCTGCTCTGCCATGCCCGGCACACAGAGGAGCCTCTCCCGGCACGCGTTGCGGTACTGCCTTTGTCTGCCTGAGGTGCTTCAGACCAAACAAGCAGGTTGGTGCCCGCCCTGGAGAGCAGGAGGTCCCTCAGGAGGGGGTGGCAGGGTGCCCGTCGTGCGCTCGGTGGAGGGCGTCGTGTCGGGGCACCGCAGTCTCCCTCACAGCACGGCTTCCTCCCGACATCCTGCTCTGCGCTTCTGGTGCTGTGAAACGGGAAACTCTGGGGTGTTTCCTCTGCTGGGAGCTCCACAGAAATGCTGGCGGCCAAGTCCTGCTTCAAGGCAGACGGCCTGAGCAGGGGAATAGGTGCGAGAGCTGCAGTCCCCCTCCTCCTCTCATACTTGCAGCAGCCCTCGCGCGCAGTGCAGACCTGCCTCGGACCCAGGACAGGATGATGCTCACAGCAAGCACAAAAAGGAACTTCGGGTCCTCCTAGCAGCCATTCTGGCCTGCTCAGGACCCGCTCCGGGCTACTCCCCGCCAAGCACTGTTTAAAAAAAGCCCTGCCACCTCTGAGCTGAGCTGGGAAGAGATCTACATTCAGTGTGTCCGATCATGCCCGTGTTATATAGTCGCTGCTCGTTGTCAGCAGTAGCAAGAAGGAGAGGTGTAAGTGTTCGCAACTGCTCATCTCCTGGCTGGGTGAGTGGGTGGCAGCAGCGGGCAACAACAGCTTTTGAAACAGCATGGAGTAACTGGAAACTCCACTGACATAGTGTCTTTGGGATGTGACTGTAGCCCAGCTGAAGATTTCTGCTGAGCAGTCTGGGCTGCAGGAGGAATGCTGGCAGTGGTAGGCAGTGCTGGCTGGCAGCAGCTCTCACACCTCCTGACTGCCAGCCAGTGTGGGAGCTCATCCCCTTCCTCAGTGGCCACCAAATGGCTGGGGGTTGCATTTTCTAGTTTCTACGTCTTGCTTATGGTTCCTGAATCTTTGTGTCTAGGACATCTTTGGGAGACTGGTGCACTGCTGAAAAGAGAGGTGTCTGCTGTCCATGAGTGGGGACCTGAGTCCTGCACGTGCCTGAACCTCTACAGCCCAAGGACTTGCACATGGTCAGCTTGTGCAGAGCACTGAGCACTAGGATGAGGGCCCATGCATGGTGCGCACCCACAAGGAGGGACCTTCCTCCCCTCAGCTATTGAGAGCAGGCTATTTTTGGAAACCCTGCATAACCAAAGTAAATGGACTGTAGCTCCCCTTTGCAGTATCATTTAGTCCTCAGAAATGTGTTTAATTACAAATTTATTTATATAAAAATTTATAGTGCAACTTAAACAGTGAGAATATACATATTCTGAGCTCTTATATTGATCTTAAGCATTTTTTCCCTCAGGGTGAGATTGCCTCTGTTCAAAGAAACATTAACATACCAGGACTACACAAGGTGTTCAAGATCACAGCATTCGCGCAGACCAAGCAAAGCTTTCGCCTAAGAGGAATAAAAAATAAACATGGCAGAATTTACAGGTTACAAGGAAACCTCAAATCGCCACCTACGATTCAAATTGCAGAGTCTTAGTCGCCGCCTTGATGAACTGGAGGAAGCAACCAAAAATCTGCAGAAAGCGGAGGATGAGCTGCTTGACCTTCAGGACAAAGTTATCCAGGCAGAAGGCAGCAACTCCAGCATGCTGGCTGACATCGAAGCCCTGCGGAAAAGAGTGCTGAAGATCGAAGGGAAGGATGAAGAAATTAGGAAGGCTGAAGAACTTTGCCGGTTAATGAAAGAAAAGCTTGAACAGGAAGAGAGCCTCACCAAAGAGTTGAAGTCAGAAATCGAACACCTTCAGAGGAGAATGGCAGAGCTGGAGAAGCTGGAGGAGGCCTTTGGCAGGAGCAAGAATGACTGTACGCAGCTGTGTCTCAGCCTCAATGAAGAGAAGAACTTGACCAAAAAGATATCTACAGAATTAGAAATACTTAGAGTAAAAGTGAAAGAACTGGAAGTATCTGAGGACAGGCTGGATAAAACTGAGCAGAGCTTAACATGTGAATTAGAAAAACTGAAATCCTTAGCACTGAGCTTTGTCACAGAAAGAAAACATTTTAATGAAAGAGAAAAGCAGAATGAAAAAATTATCCAGGAGCTAACACAGAAACTAGAACAAAACAACAAACTGAATAGGGCAGATCAAACTAGAAATGCATCCAACTTGTTAGAAAGGTCATCAAATAATCTCCTGGACAGAAATGATTTGAGAATTGAAGATGACTTGACTTCTGCATTGCCCTCTAAGGAGACCAGAAGGAAGGGAAATGTGGATTACCTGAAACATGTAGAAAATGAAACGAGGAATAAATCAGAAAACCAAAAGAATAAAAATCAGGAAGACAACAAAGTGAAAGATCTCACCCAAGAAATTGAGAAACTTAAAACTCAAATCAAACGTTTTGAATCTTTAGAGGAAGAGCTTAAAAAAATGAGAGCCAAAAACAATGACCTACAAGACAGTTACTTAAGTGAACAGAATAAAAATAAACTCTTAACAGGTCAGCTAGAAGAAATAAAAATGCAAATAAAGAAACAGAAAGATCTGGAGAACGGAGAGGTGGAAAATGAAGATACAAGCTTTTCTAGCAGAGGAAAATATGACAGACCTAAATACAGAGGTGTCACAGCTGATTTGACAGCTGCCAAGCACAAGCCAAGGGAGCTCTCACCCCAGCAGCGCCGAGAGAGAGTAAGGAACAGAGATTTCTCTGTCAGTAATGATTGCTACAGCCACGCTGGTAAGCAGGTGTCCAGTCCAAGCTTAATGAACAGAAAAGCAGGAAAAACATTTAGTGCATCTGTCCTTTCAGACAGTGCTGTGACAGATACAAAACGACTGGAAGAGAAACCCACTTTTCCTTCTGGTCAGAAGGAAGCCAGCGTCACGCAGAATGAGGGGAAGCGATCAAAAGAGCAGCCATCTGTCCTCAGCCGATATCCTCCTGCTGCACAGGAGCAGAAATCTTGGAAATCACCTTCCAAACCTGTTGCTGACACAGGGCTGAGATCCAAGGCTGAAAAGCCGTCTCAGGTTCTCCGTGGCAACAGCCAAACCGGTGCTGACACAAGGGATGAAAAGTCAAGCAAAGGAGAATCAGTGGCTTCTTTGGCCGAGAAGCTGAAAACAAGTCAGGCAGAAGTCAGTGGGGACACGCCGCTCGCTAGGGGTAGTCACGCCTCTGCCAACGGCACAGCTGCAGCGTACAGGTACCACCTCTCCTCCCATGTGTTGGCATCCGACTCCACTGCCTCTAAACCAGAAGCAGTGAACACTTCTGCTGCATCACACAAACAGCCATTGGAGGGGAGGGCTAAAAGAGCAATAATCTCCCAGGAAAAAGAATTTGCAAGCACATCACTTGAAAGCGTGAGGCCTTCAACACTAACAAAGCATTCCCATTGCTCCAGGAGCCAGGAAGACATGCTGCAGGTTCTGACGGGTCTTGATAAAGAAGACACAGGGCAGTCTTCAACCTCAGCAACGGATCAAGTAAATGCTGGCTTAAAAATGGACTCCAAAACCATCCAGAGTAAACAGGAAAAACTTAATTCAGATGAAGAATTGGGAAGAAGCAAAAAAACAATCACGCAGTCAGATTTTGAGACACGGAAGAAAGTTGGTTCCAAGCAATTCTCCAATTCCAGGGGAGTTTTTAGAGCATCACTTTTTGAAAATGACAAAAACACTGTAAATGATGAAGACTCCGCTGGGTGTATAAAACCATCAGATGCCAGCACTGGAGAACTGAAATCCAGAAGGTCGTTCAGCCCAAGAGAAGCTCTGAGATCCAAAGCTGTCATTAAACCCGCAATTGTTGAAAAGGATATGAAGGCAGTCATGGGAGGGACTGTTTCTGAGGCAGAGTCAGAAAAACAGAAGTCTGTTTTTAAAACGGTAACAAATAAAATGACAAGCAGCATCACGATCTTCCCTTCTGAGCCAACAGCTCCAAGGACGAATGCAGATACAGCAACAAAGGAAAGGCATGTTAGCACCAGCAACATCAGAGTTGCTCCAAATGAGCCTTCACCAGTAACAAACAATCTCCCCACACCCTTCGAGATATCAATTAATAAAAGTGCTCTGAAATTATCCGAGACAGACAGAACTGGAGAGGCAGCGCCAAGAAGTAAAGCAGAAACAGTGGTCTCCAGAAGCAGCATTATGATAAAGACTTCTGAACTCACAGAGAGGAACAGTGAGCCACCTTTGGAGACAATCAACTGGAAGAGCCAGGGCTCTTCAGATGCAGCTTCATCCGAAACAAAACACGTCACTGTGAGAAGTTCTTGGAGAACAAGACAAGGCTTACATTCCCTGGAGGACTCTCAAACCAAAGTGGAGAAGAGTGCAGCTCCCAGTGCTACAAACACGTGTAGGTCTTCAGTGGACCTCTCAGAAATGGAGGGGACCAGTAGAAGAACAAACTCCTTGGAGCAGACCTCAGCAAGGACCAGTGCCACAGCTAATTCCTGGAGTGCCCCTGAACTGGGGTCCCGAAGGACCAAAAGTAATTTGAGTGCATCTGAACTGCTAACACGCAGGAGCCACGCAAGTGATCCTACAGCAGCTTCTGTTTGGCACAGGACCACATTGCCTGTAAGTATCCTGTATTAAACATACTTGTCTTTCAGTTGCTGAAGTTTCCAGTTGCCCATGAGTTGTAGGGTGCCTGATTGGAAATTCTTACAGTTTATTTTCTGAAGTGCTGCTGTCACGGGCGGGGTGGTTAACTTCACTTGTAAGAGAGAAGTAGTGAAGTATTTATTAATATAAAACAGTGATTTAACAAAGTTAGTAGTGAATGTGACAATGTTTTTCGAGATTTGATGGCAAAGGACACTTGATTATTTACTTCACAGAGAACAGGGTCAGACAAGCTGTCAGGGAAAGCCTCCTGTTGAGTCACAAGGTTCAGAAAGGACCCCCTGGCTTTCTAAACACCTTCTCAGGAGTCTGGGTGCGGCTGGATCCAGTCCTAGTGCCAGACTTGGTCAACTCTTTGTGTCTAAACGATCATATGTGCGCAATCAGTCCTCTATATCACTTAGCTAAGATTTCAAAGTTTAGCATGTCTGTGTTTAGCATGACTTTAGTATTAGTCACTTACCAAGAATCTGCTGTGGCAAAGAATCACTCAGCCTCAAGGAGCAGAACCTTAAGTGTCCCCACTCAAGGGGAGGTCCTGGCGTGCAGCCGCTGCCCTGCAGGAGAGCTCAAAGGGCTTTGGGGCTGTCTGCTATCGATAGAGTGAGATCATAGACCTATAGTCGTATTCACACGAGAATGAAACATATAGATCCCCACTCCAGACAGTGTTTTGGTTGTGTTGCCAGCTATCCCCAAAAGTCCAGGTGCAACTCCACAACTCCCACCGATGGTTATGGCTTGAGGAGGAGCCAGGGGAAGGGTAGAGTGCATGGCCACAGCTGCCCTCTCTCAGCTCCTGCTGTCTTCAGTGAAGCATCTCGTATGTAACGTACCTAATTTAGACCTTGAAATCAGATCCATCTGCTTGGGTCTTGTAATCCCATATACCTGTATAGTAGCATTTGGTCTTGCCAACACAGCTTTTGTAGGAAATGGTATGCTTTTCAGAGTAGCTTTGGGTGGCACTGTCAATTTGGAGTAGTAATGAAAAAATGATGGAAATGAGCAGATCTATTAAAATCTGAGGGTTGTGCCTCAGAGCTGTAGCAGCTACAGAGATACAGCTCCTTCTGGTGAGCTGGATGGTTTCCCCGTGTGAAGCTCAGAGCTGGACTGGAAATGCTTCCTGGGCACCTCCTAAACAGATAAATGGTGGCTGCTCCCTTCTTGGTCTGTGTCAATGTGCCATCTGAAAAGAAGCAAGAGCCACAGGGATGGCACTGCTCTTTTCCTGTTCTTTGACTGGTACCAGTGAGGGGAGTCCCTCAGAGCAGGGCTGACACACGCAGACTTGAGTTCTACCTGCCACCAGAGCTGCAGGCTCTAGTGTATCTCAAGCAAGCTCACTGGCACCAAGTGCCCCTCTGCTCCATTGCACTGCTTTGTGCTTCCTGCTGCCACCTCTGGCGCAGCTCCGCACGGCCGCTGCCATTCACGATCTGCAGGAGGAGCCAGCTGAGTGATCTGACAGGCCTTGTGGCAGAGGGGACAGATTCATAACCAAATGACTCTGGCATTGACAAAGATGAAGTCACGAGGATGTGAAAGGAGTTTTATGTTTGCAGAACTTCTCTTCCACTTCTCTGGCAATGAGAAGCACAGAAGAATTTGCATGGTTGCTTTGCTTTGCAGAGTCTATCACCTGGTGTCCCAAAGTGCAGGCTGGCCTTCCAGCTACATTTGGACACTAAGAGGACATCAGGGACCTAAGGCATGATGTCTGCCATTCATCAGCACCAGTGAGCAACCCAAATTCCCTGTATTGAAAGGGGATGTTTAGGAATGGCATCACCCAGACAATGTGCTTGATGCAGGTGATGGAAATCATGGGGACAAGGGTGTGTGTGCTTCTGTCTCAGCTGTAGGGTGGGAAGTTCCAAGCCAAGATCATCTGGCCAGGGTCACCTGTGAGTTACAGGCAGTACTTCTCTTTTGTGAATCCAGCAGAACTGTCATGACGGCGGTTGTCCTTTTGCAGAGTGGCAACTCATGTGCTTGGGAAAGGGGAGGTCTATCCCTGGGCCTGCCTTGATCCCAGCAGTTTGAATTCACAGTGCCCACAACCTTGAGTCTCACAGCTGCAGAGGTCTGCACTTGCAGCTGGGCTCACAGGTGGTCAGGAATGGATCCCTGTAGAATGGGCACTGGGAGGTTCTTTCCCATCTTCCCCCCAGCAGTGTACTCGGGGCTGAGCAGAGCTCTGCGGTGCGTTCTGCAGATGGCCTCAATGTCACTGTCAGATCAGATTTGTTTGATGTGCCTGCAACAGCAGCTGAAGCGTACCTGACAGAACAGGCTGACTCTGTGTGGTCATCCTGGCAATCCCTGGTGAATGACCTGCCTTCCCGCCTTGCCTGCATCTGCAGTCAGGCAGGCCATCGTGGTTAGCTCACAGGGCACGGAGCATCGAGTTCGTTCTCTCTCTTACATCGTATTTTTGTATCACCCTGGCACTACATAGTCACAAATCTGAATTCTTGGTCATAAGCTAAGTACATTTTAACTTCAAGGAGCTAAAGGAGGAGTGTCAAGTTACCCTGAAAGACATATGTTGTATATGTCTGTATATGCATACACAGATACACCAAACTTAATATATCTGGGCAGCTCAAATTACTGCATATGCCCTTGGAAAAAACCCAGAGTACCTGCCTTTGAAGAGCGTCTTAAGGCTTATAATATGCATTATATCACAAGCAGTCTGTTTCTGCTAGGACTTGTGTTTCAGTTAAAGATGTTGTTATTTCTCTGGCAGAAGGCTTGGCACTGATCTGTGCTAACTTTGCATATTCAGCTTTCCTGTGAAGGCATCACTGGCACCTCTTTGTAGCTCCACTATCCAAAGATGAGCTTGCCTTAAGAATCCTGTTTGGGAAAGGCAGGGTCTGTGCTAGTTTTGCCAGTGTACATCTTCCTCCTCCATGAAATAGTCATGATGGCTGACTCGCGATACGCTGTTTGGTGCGGTACAGCAGGAGCCTAAAGCAAGGTGGAGGCTCAGCCTGTTATCCTGTCCCTCAGGACAGACCCAAACCCAGCACCTGGAAATAATTCCTGCAAGGAGATGCCAACGCAGAATGTGTAATTTCAGCGTTCTGTTTTACCAAAGCCACAGGAGATACTGGCAGCTCTTACCTGTGCTACAGAAGCAGCAGCTCTTTGGAATGCTGCTTTGGGAGACCCAGAAAGCAATAGGTGTTGCTGGATGGATGCTGCAGCCTGAGGACCAGCTCCCTCTAGTGCCTGCAGCCTTCCTCGGGCTCCGGTAAAAGACTGAGACGATGCAGGACCTCAAGCAGTCACTCCATTGAGCTTTGTTTTTTCAGAGAATGAAGTTGGGATTTCTCTGGTGTGAAGTTCAACTCCTGAAAATTTGCAGTGCCTGAATGAGTCCAAAGGCCCTGGCAGGCAGCGAGCAAATGAGCAGGGGTGATGAATGCACCTGGTTTGTCTTGTAGCTGTGATGTGAATATGACTAGAGCTGGGTGAGTTGCTGCATAAATTTCTTCAAGTGAAGCTATGTGTACTTTCTTAGGGTGGGTGGCTCTCGTGGAAAAGTCTCCTTGACAGCATCCAGGGGTTAGCTGCCTCTCACCCCTTCTGTCCTCTGCTTCAGGATTAACAGAAAGTGCATCTGTCACCATTTCACCCCTGCTGACGCCACATAGGCTTCTACTTAAGCAGCCAGCTACATCCTGTCACCGTGGTTGCATCTTTCCTTGGACCTCAGCAACTTTGTCCAAAGATTCTGTTTCATTCTGTGTGCATCCTGAGGGTCAGAGGCGGTTCAGAGCAGCTTCCCAGGTGCTTGTCAGTGACCAGCTGATTGTCCTTCGGGGTCCCAGCACCTCCTGCAGTGCCGTGGAGCATGCTGAGCTCCACACAGACCTGGCTCTGGTATGGTACCAGGAGGTACTGGTCTGCATCATGGCCACATGGTACGTAGTCATCCTTATGGCTTTGGCTCAGCTCTTCACCTGCAAAATTCTTTGAGACCAGTGTATTTGGGTTGTCAGTCATAAATACATGCTGCCTGACAGTAGAGCTGGGACTGACACTATCAGATGGTCAAGGGGAGGGAGCACCTATAGAGATGAGGCCAGTGAGCGAGCATAAAGACAAGTGCTGTCTCAGAAATAGAGAGCTGTCTATTAAATTAATCACCTCACTTGTATGAGCAGCCTTGTCCACCATGGCTTACCTCTGGCCCATGCTGGAGGTCCCAGTGGGACCCGTCCATGTGTTGTGCCTGTTAGTTGAGGTGCTGCTGCTGCTTTCTCATTTCTGTTGTAGGGAAAGGTCAGGTCCAGTGTTTGCTGGATGGCATCCAAAGCGGGGCCAGCTCAGGGCAGATGTCTGCCCATCCAGACCCACCAGATGTCACAGCTTCTTTCTGAGAGCCCATCAAGCCTGGTGCCCATCTTAGAGATGCTTTTCTGCCAGGCCTCTTCCTTCCCTGCTTTCCCTTTTGCCACAGGACAGGGACCAAATTTGTTCCAGTAGAGCCTGCCAGCCCCTTCACAGAGCTGTGCAGCATGTCTTTCAGCAAACATGAAGCTGTCCTCGTAGCGACCTGAGCTGAAAAAGCCTTCAGTAGTGCAGTGCAGGCATTGGGTTTTTGCCCTGATGTTGATGTGGTCGTGCTTACAGTGTGCTGGAGGTTTTCCAGCCAGTGACAGCAGAAGCACTCCAGGGAGCTGGAGGGTGACGGGGACTCCTCACCCCATGGCTCACAGCAAGATGCAGACTCAGTAACAGATGGGTGCCCTAACCAGCCCTAAGGCTTGTAGGCATCTGAATCCCAAGATGCGATCCCCTGTATGTCTCTGCAGACAAGCAAGAAAACATTACGGAGTTTGAAGTGCCATTTAGATGCCCACAGCAGGAAACCAGTGCAGGAAACACTGCCATATCACATTCTCATTGCCAAGAAAATGGGAGATTCCGGTTGCTGGCAACTCCTATCCACAGTTGTTAAAACTCAGAGTTAGTGTTTTTAAGAAACTGCTTCAGTCACTAAACTGTGGGATTTTCTTCTGGCATTAGTCTCTTCTGGATACGAGCACTGTGGGCCAGCAAGCCACCCAGGCTGAGCGCAGGTTTGCGTGCAGGTCACTCAACCAAGCAGAAGACTCCACACCCATTACATGAGTTAAAATTACCGGATTCTTTTAAAAAAATAAAAATATTATGAAATAGCTGTAAGTGAGGACATGCCAGAGCTGGCCTGCACGCAGAGCACCTTGCGTGGCAAACACAGGACCAAAATCCCAGCACTGTTCCTGACGCCTTCATAGTCCCTGAGTCCCAACTCTCTTTATTTTCCCTTGCACAGGATGAAAACAAAGATTTTGTACCTAGTTCCAGAAGAAAACAATACGGCTCTTCTGAGTACCTCTCACAGGTCGACACACCAGGGAAAAGACCAGCCACTAAGATGGAGCTGCAGGACCCTGAAACCAACCTACATGCGCCACTGGGTCTCCAAGCAGAGGAGCAGGTATGTGAGTTCAGGGACCATCCAGAAAAGAGTTACAGTGCAAGAAGCCAATATCTGAACTGACCTCACAGTAACACAACTCAGAGAACTTGTGCAAATGAATGCGAACCTTTTAGGAGAAATCCAGTCTTAAATTAGCGCTCCCCGGAGGTGCGGTGTCTGCTGTATTGCCTTGGTAAATTATTCTGACTGGTAAAACATACTACCTTATTTTTCTGTTCTGAACTTGTTTCAGCTAGCTTTATGGCTAAAAATTTTCTCCAGGGAGTAAGAGGCATTGCATCTAGTCATCCCCTGGCACACATTGGACAATCGGGAATGGAAAGAAATCAGGCAAAAATCAGACCCCCTGACTTTCCTGCTTCAGCTGGCTGCTGGTCTGCTGCTACATACTTGCTGCTCTGCCTCCTAAAATACGTCTTTCTGCACACATAAAGAAGTGGAAAATGGCCCACATTATTGTGACTGGGACATTGCCTGACATTTGAAAAGCCGTGTATTCCAGCCCCCTCACAGGAGGAGTATTCACATCCTCCAGGCACCTCACCCTTCTCTTTGCCTGTGTGGCTGCCCAGAGCAAAGAGCATCTTTTTTGCACTTTATTTACGGCTCACCCACAGCAGGAAATAAGACCTCAACCCTGCTGTCAGTGTATCTTGCTGGACGCACGCAGGATTTAGGAGTCTGAAAGCAGCAGGCCTGCAGTGAGCCAGCTGAGCGCCCTACAGACTCATATCTGTAGACGAAGTTGCACAAAATTAAGAGTCCAGAGGGTCCCAACTGAGCTTTGCAGACTGGCATTAAGTGATAGTTGAAGTTTGCGGTAGAGAGCAGTAAACTCACACTGTCCCTGTTGGTAGCTGAGGAAGGGGAGCCCGCAACAAGGCTCTGTGTGGTTACTGAGAGGTGTCATCCACAGTGACATCCATCTGGCCAGATGGAGACTGCTGTACCTGAGGCTTCCTTTGTCTGCACAGACTGGGTCAAGAGCAAATAAAAACGGGTAAACTCAGGTCCCCATAGATACCTACCATCGTTGGATCTGCTGTCTTGCCCTGACAGCAACAGGAGCATGAACACCTCGCGCATGGAGGTAGTGCCTTAGATCAGCTCCGTCTCCTCTGTGCTGTCAGGTGGTGTGCATCTCCCTGGCCAGCTCCACACGCTGGGAGGGGAAGTGAATGCTGAGTAAAAAAATATAATGAGCCCTGCCTGTGTGGGGGAGGGCTGGGCCATTCTGCTTTGGGCTTACTCCACCGTCAATGCCGAGAGAGCCTTTATCTTCCAGACTGGTCCTGCCCCACCATTGGTCAAGGATCCTGATGGGCTTTGGATGACTGCCTGGGGGCAATCGCGATACTGTTCTTCAGAGCAAAAAGGCTGCCAGAGGCCGCTGCAGGTTCTGGCCAGTCTGTGATGCTGGGGGGTTGTCGTTTACAGGGTGCTTCCCGTGCCTGCCGGACAACGTCTCGGAGATGAGCTGTATTCCCTTCTGCTCAATGGACACACTGCACAGCGGAGGATAAAACCTAACTCATGGGTATCACAGTTGTCTGTAGCATCTCCAGAGAGGTTTCAGCTAGCCTGAATCCAGTTTTCTAATGTGATTTGCAAGGTACAGGAGCTTTACCAGTGAATTCTTTTTCTTCATTGCTGAAGAGACTTTGCTCAGGGGACTCCCACTTCTCATCTCTGTATCTGCAAACTTAAATCTCCTTCATAGGATGATAGATCTGTCTCCATATGGAAACAGTGACTGCATAGCCACTTTGAATGATGGTACTCCCTGGACAAGAGAGAACTTCTTGTAATCAATTGCATTTAGACAAAAGCCCACCTGTGACTATGGTCCACCAGACCTACATGGCTCCACAACTGAAAGCTTTCAGTTCCTAGAGAGTTTGCATTCTCCTGATACACCCTTGTTGGCTTGGATTATGGTCACCTCAGAACACATGTTTCTAGCACCCCCTGTGTCCTGGCAGGAGGAAACCATCCCTGACTAATTGCTTTACACATTAAGAGGGAAGAAGAGCAGAAAATGTTTAGAAGCTGTTTCTTCCCTATTGCTGTCAGTCTTTGCAACAAACTTTGCCTGTCCTGGTCATCACCAGCTGAGATCTTGCACCAAGAAGTCATCCTGAGCCAAACCAACAGCAGTTCACGCAGCAGTGAACCTTCCTTTTGACTTGGGCTGAGGTGCTTTTTACCTGAAGCTTTATGTCTATCACATCGGGAGGGCAACAAATCTGCTGCTCATTCTCAGCAGTTGAGCTCTAAGGGAAAAAGAAACAAGTGCTTTTCCTTGTAGACAAGCAGAATCTCCTTGTTCCTTCCAAACACAGAGTCAACACAGCAGGATTAGACCCTAAGCTGAGCTCCAGTATGGCTACCTAGCCAGCCTAGGTCTGTGCCTACATTCTTCAGAACCACCCCATCCCACCATATTTGGGACCCAGGTATGGTCAGAAGCTGCTTCAAAGATTTGAAAGGGTACGTTATCCTTTCAGTGCCCACAGGCCAGTGAGTGCAGATGGCATCACCGTCACGTACCCCCGCAGCTCCACGAGGTGCTCAGGTGTTGGAGCATCATCTGCTCTGAGCACAGTGGTTGCTTCTGGCTCCCACAGCCAGAGCTCTGCCGGTCCTTCCCGTATTCCCCATGCAGATGCAGGGCCAGGCCTTCCCTGGCCTGTCCACAAACACCACTGACCTCCCCCAGGGCTTCCTTATGCCTGGCAGAAACAGACGCCCCTCTTTGTGGAGGGACAAGGGCAGTGCTGCAGAAGGGAAGAGGGCCCTTCCCTGCTTTGGAGGTGCTGCAGCCCAACAACTGCCGCGTCCAGGTTGCAGCCCACACTCACTCCCACCTTGCATGGTCCCACAGAAGCACGAGTGTGCGGGTCCATACGTGGCACATCTCCATGCCCTATCTCCTCCCTCTCCTTTGAAATTAGATACCTCAGTTCTGAGAGGCAAATGAGTCAAGAAAACCAGAGCTGGTTGGAAAATAGCTATGAAAAAATTTATAGAAAAGTGTTTGAATTACTTTTTTGTTTTTTAATAAAGACTGTTTGGAGAAAGGGAAAAATTATTTTGGAAAAAAAGTCCTTTTGCAGTTTTTAGATGGTTTCCAAATCTAGCTTTTAAACCCTTCATTTATTCTTTTATATTTTACAACGTATAAGCGTCAACTGCATAACAAGACAAAACAGATAATGCTTTTAAATTAGTACCAAGTGGCAGCTCTAATACCCTTAAAGTTAAATTATATTAAAATATATTAACTCCTATCTGTTACCATTTCATGACAGGGCGGTGCTAGTAGAGGATGAGATAAATATATCAAGTATAACAGCGGAAAAAAAAAGTTTAAACTTAAAATTCAAACTAAAAGTGAAAGAAACTGAAATTCTGAAGTTACATTCGGAGCTCTGAAATGCCTTCCCGGTCCCATGTCTATCAGGAAATATTGAAAATTAGCAGACATTTTGCAATCTGAACCCACAATGGATTGTCTTTTTTAACAACCCTGTGGAATTGCAGTCCCCGCCCCGCGCGCCCTGCTTTGCTCAGCGGGCAACCGCGCGACAGGACCACCACCCCCAAAAAAAGATGTTGCTGAGATCGATGGCTTGAACAGCGGCTGCTTCCCTGACCTCCTCGCAGCGTCTCGCAGGCTTTCCACGGCCAAGAAGCTGAATTGCGGCCTGACCAGGTGCCACATGCCAGCAGGGCTCTCACAGGGCTGGCTTGCTTACCAGCCTCTGCCAGCCTCAGGACGCGGCATTCTGACTCCTTGGCCCTTACTGCCATTTCAAAGAAAAATCTTTCCCCTTGGAAATAAATACACTGCCTCGGGTCCTCTGCTGTCTGTTGCGTGGGAGACTGGTGGTGTGCACTCCCCCCCCATCCCGCTCCCCCTCCTGCTGAGGGCAGTACCTGCCTGCTGAACCCACAGTGCTAGTGCTGGAGGTGTCTTGCCAGGTCGCTCCCCCTCCAGAACACACAGCGATTATTTACCTCCCGTCCCATTCCCCGGGCCTGCTGCTTAGCAGCTCTCCAGCTGTGCAGCACAGACCCCATGCCAGAACTGCTGCCCACCCTCAACTTGGCACTGCGGTTGAGTGCCCCCCACCCCCGTCCCTGCCGCCTGGGACTCACAAGTGTGACAGCCAGCCAGCACGCTCACACTCGAGGACAAGGATGGCTTTGAGCAGCAACTGCATGGCTTTCTTCCTGGGGATGCTGGCCCCTGTCCTGCTGCAGGCCAGTGGTCCATCCCACAGGACACTTGGGTGCTCATGCGCATCCCCCAGCCCTCTCTTGTGTTCCCGGCTGGGATCCAGCGTAGCATCGTGCCCCCAAAGCTCCCCCCAAGGCATCCAGTTTCAGTCCTGGCCAGAAAAGTTCTGCATCCCTAAGACATGACATGCTGGGTTAACACAGGCTTCCCTGTACCTACCCTCAAGATTCTGGCTTGCCAGTCGACTTTTCAGCCCCACAGCTCATCCCAGTAACGCAACCCCATGTCTGATGTGCAAGGGAAAGAGCCACCAGCGGCACTAGGCTGTCAGCCAGGACCAGGCTTTTCCTCAGCCACAGGCACCCAGGGGGCTTCGCCCTGCTGCTGGCTGGCTCAGGACAGCAGGAGCCCCAGCTACCGACCCAGCGTCGCAGCCCTACGGCGCTGCCTGCGCTCCTCAGGTGCATCTCACAGGTGACGCCTCTCCTTGCTCCAGCTGCCTCAGTCCTTTGTTCACTATGTCACAACGCGTATCTTGAACTCTTGCTCTAGACTCATTGTTTGTAAATAATGACCACAGCTATCGCTCAGTAACTGTACACTGGGTTGTTTTTACCACAGCCAAGATTAAACCCTCCTTAAAACTGAAAGGGGCCATGCCCTCTAACGCTGAGTGCAATAGGAGCTGATTGTATTAGGAAATGTAAAGCAATGACTTCAGAAAACACAATGTGTTTTACTCAAATTGCACACTTTTTTTGAACAGCTGTAAAATAGAGTATATGTGTAAATATTGCCATCACTGAAGAAGTATTTGTAATTTTAGCATATAAATATAACAGGCTTTGCAGTGGGCTTGAGGATGCCACAAGGCTGCCCATCAAGCATGTGGGTAATTCCAAAGTTGTAAATGTATTTGCTGTACAGAGGAAGTGTCAGTGCTCACTTCTCCCAAGGAAATGGAGACACTGGTCCAAAAGGAGAGCCCACCCGTGGCTTCCCCCAGAATGCCTGGCACCTGAGGGGCCAGCAGGTCGCTGCTTGGCTCCCTTTGTGCCCAGAACCATCCCTGCAGCACAGCACCTCTCCAGCTGCTCCAGCAGCACAGGGGGGTGCCAGCTTCGTCGTCCAGCTGCCGGCATTGTCAGCCCACCGGCCAGCGGGCACAGGAGGGGAGACCCACAGCCCTCCTGCGGACCTTCCTCGGGGAGAGGAAAGGAGCAGGAAGCACCGGACAGGGTGGTGCACATTGGTGCTTCACTTGACACAAGCAATTTCCTAGCTACAAATCGAAGCAATAGTCACATTAGTGTCATCACTACTATAGTAGACCTCATCTTTGCCACCCTTGCACATCTCTGGAGTGGTCGAAGCGCTGCTCCAAGGCCAGCCTCCGGGAGACTGCTCTGCAGGTGATGCAACACGAAGCCATTGTCTGCAGATGCTGCTGATGGTCAGCAACCTGAGGAGCCAAAGGCTCGCCTTCCTCAGCTGCCCACCACGCAATGCAGGCTCCTGCCTTAGGGAAGCGGCACTCCAGGCTGCATGGAATGTATTTTTAAAAGAATAAATCTATTTTTTTGTATTTGCAGACATGTATTTGGGCTGGGGCAGCTTAGTTAGAAGACAAATAATGCAAGAAAACTTTTCGTAATCACACACTCATCCAAGTTAAGCAAGATTTCCAGGATTACAGAATTGCCTGTTTCCGCAAAATTCCTGTTTTCCAAAATTGTCTCCAATAGAGCTACCACAGCACTGTGTCACCTTCTCAGAACTCTCCCTGTCTCCGCATGCTCAGCAGAGCCCCCCAGGCTGCCTGTGCCATGAATACAGACGGTGCTCACCACCTTCCAGTTACACAGTGCTCTTAGTCTGCATGCCAAAAGTAAACACACACTTTATCTGCATGTCTTTCCTGACATTGTCAGCTCTGCAGTATATAACCAATAAAGGCTCTTCTCTTTTTAATACGTGTGTGATGTGGTGTTTGTAGCTCAGCTGAGTTGCTGCACAGCATTCGTTACTCAGTGGAATCGATGGCTCCTGGGGAGGTGCTGGGGCAGCTCCAGCCTGCAGCACAGCGTGGTGCTGCTCTCTGAATACCTTGGTCTTAGTTTTTTGCCTCTATGCAGACAGATCCTGTCCATCCCTGGGCTGCATTTAAGGCACGGACAGTGCGTACACACACGGTAAAGCAAGCTGAAGACAGCCACGTTCCACTTTGAGACCAAGCAGTGCTTCTTCTCCCACGGGGTCCTGACTGGTCAGTCACAGAGGTCCAAGTCGTATCTCATTTTAACGCTGGCATCACACCACCCAAAGCAGTATTTATCCAAGCTACAGAGGCAGCTGATGGCTCCCCTTAGATGTTTTTCCTGACCCTGTGAAGCAATCTCACTGCCATCACCACCACTTCAATCTGAAGAACAGTCCTAACATCACCACCTTCCAGGTGGGGAACCCGCTGGACCCTGGAGCCAGTCCCATTGTCCTGCCACCTTCAGCTGGCACAGGGCACGCTGCCTGACTCATGTTCCCACCAACCATCTGCATTCCATCAGCTTCCTGGTGTGCTCAGCCTTACAGTATCTTTATTAACACGCTTTTTAATGAAAGGCATCCAAACCCAGACTGCCTTGCTGTTGGTGTTTGCACAGATGGACGTACACAATTGTTTTCAAGTTCTCGACACTCGCCTTAGCTTAAACTGGAATTCTGTGTGGCTGTCACCAGGTTATAGAAACAGGGCTTAAGGTTACGTAGGCCCTTCAGTCCCCGAAAACACCTCTGTGACACGCCAGCCAAGCACAGATGGCACAGTTGGGCACAGCACCCACGGCTATTACTCTTCCAAACACCACCAGATAAAACAGTTGTATTTCATATCTCTTGTTGGCCTAAGACACCAAAAGGGAAGATCTTCATTCATTCTCATCTTACTGAGGATTAAAGCCAACATCTGTCAGGCCTCAGAGGACCAGGGTAAAGTGAGGGGGGAGAAGAGGGAGGCAGCCCTCATGCTGAAGCAGTCCTGGCATATGCAAGAGCCTGGCCAGGTCAGATGGGGATAACACGCAGGAGGCTGAGGTTCTTCTGTTGTGGAGCGCAGTTGGGAGTTGCCCGACTTGGTCCAAGGTCTCCCTGGACTCATCTGCATTGGCCCAGTCCCAAGCCTCTCCCAGGACTTCAAGGCCACGAGGCACCATGTGGCAGCTGAGGCACAATGTGGCCTCATTGCCTCCCTACACTACGGAGAGGAAGGTGGACATCTCCCCGGGCCAGCCAAACCTTCGTTCTGAGCAGTGCACCCGTATTCGGGCACCCAGGACTCTCCAATCTTCTTTAAAAAGCACCGTATTATTGGGAGCAGAAGCCGTTTCATTTTGCACAGAAGCCCAAACATTTGCTGTCAGTGAACGTATTTGACATTAACTCTTACTGAGCCAGACTCGGGCCCAGCGCTGCTCTCACTTCTCTGGTTCACTGCACAGAACCAGTCGTGGTGCTGTGAAGAATAAGCCAACATACTCCTAGTAAGGATGGTAAGCAGCAGAACTAGGTGTGGATTAACCACAAAGATGAAGCCATTAATGTCAAGCTCCCATCCAGGACACTCCTGTGGAGTATTCAACAGATCGGGGATTGTACAGGGTAAAGAATGAAACCAAAACAAGTAGAACATGGCAGCTGGAGGGAGGTGAAGGCTATAGCAAGACCATCCCCTATTTCCTGCTTGAAACATTTCCACTAGCTCAGCGTCCTGAGTTTTTCCAGGTGCCCACCAAGATCCTACCAGCTGCAGCCCTTCCCATCCCAGGCCAGATTCTAGGACCCACCTTCAGGAGCAGCTTGGCTATCCTGTCTCCTCAAAGGAACCAGCTGCCTCCAGAAGTACGATGAACTTTCAATAAATGGGAATCTTGTTTTCATTGAAAGCTGCAGCATCTCAGCCGCTTCTGAAAACAAGGGCAATGCCCAAACCCTTCACACTTCAGCTACAAGGAAATGCTGGGTGGATTGTATCCACCAGAATACCCCGAAACCTAGGCAAATAATGTCCTAAATTCTTATCTGCTCAAAAAAAAAACATGTTCCCTCTTGTGCTGGCCCAAGGAGCACACTGAGTACTGAGGAGATGGTGAGATCCTGGCCCCTCTTGTGCTGAGGGGCATGTGTGAAACATCAGGTAGGGAGTAAGGCTTAATGAAGGCAAACAGAGTGCATGGAATGCTCCAGTCATACCCAATCCTAAATTACATCCTCCATCACTGGCAGCTTCAGAAAAAGTTGTCTTCTGGCGCTGAGCCGGAATTCAGCAATCTGACACACAGCAGTAGCTGCAGTCATACTTTTTTCACACTTAACTGAAATCAAGTTGAAGTATCATCCGTGAATCAGGAAAAAGCGCTCAGACTGAGCAATCTGACAAGCGCTGTGTGTTGGTCATGAAGGCAGGATTCTGTGTGCAAGGAAAAGTTACTAAGGACAGGAGCATGTTGTCCAACCATCAGTTCTACCTGCCCAGTAACTCGAGACTTGGAGACGTTTCTGTCCTGTAACAGGGGATCCTGGCAGAGAGTCGAACCCACGTGTTAAGCCACGAGCACACAAAATACAAAAATCTGGAAAAAGGAAAAAACTAAACCAAACCAAAAAGGTATGTGGGACTATGAGGACAAAAACCAGTAAGTACCGAGTATGTGGAGTATGTGTCACACAACAGCCAGGTAAGTAGTTTCCATCTTCAGGTGGTTGGGGTCCACATGTCTGTTCGAGCTTTGGGTAACCTCAAACACAGAATTGCAGCTGCCCAGGGGTGGCAAGGAAACAAAGCAAGTGGTAATTTGCAAAATTGGCACTAATTAACCAGATGCTCAAGCAGAGGAGCAGCATTTGGTGCACGTATGAAGAAAGAATGCTGCAGAAGCTGCTCAGAGGATGGACACACCGTGAGGGATCACAGAGATGCTTCCAGCACAGGACTCTCTTGCTGCTGCAATATACACAAGAAATTATCCAGAAGGTTGCTGCAAAGAGACAGGGACCTAGGACCTCTCCACAAACAAGGTGGATGCATTCAGCAGCTTCTGGAAGACATGAAACCATCTGCAGAAGGTCCTTGAGTTGACGGTGTGTGAACTGCACTAACAGTTCCTGCAATTTGTCTAGCACATTTAGCCACGTACCAGTAAGGTTTGGATGTAGGTCCTGCATTACCAGAACTCAAAGGTCTAGTTAACAGACTCAAAACTCCTGAAACACAGGGACACAATGAGTTTCTCTAGAGAAGTGTGGCTGAAGAGAGTCTAGATAACCAGCGCAGAGATTAACTTGACCCTATAGTAGGTATTGCAAATATTATCACCATTCTTTCTGGAAAATCTTCTGTGAAATGTCTTTGCCCATCTTTTATTTGGCAGTGCTCTGAAGGTTGCACTTGAGCAGCTGAGTCCACCTCTAATACTTTGGTAGAGCATGAACACACCAAGTGATTTCTTCATCTCATTAGAACTTCTGGATGCTTGTGAACAAATCACCCTGCTATTTTTTTGCTTGCTATTTTATGAAGCATGTACTCAATCTGGTAATATTTGCATGAGAAACTACAAAATTTATTCTGAGTATTTCAGTGCAAGAACAGGTGTCACAGGTCATGGTGTCACTAAGGCATGGCCAGTCTGGCCGTCAGCCTTCCCCACTGCTTTTGTTGGGCAAGATGTGGCAAGGTTGAACTACAGCTACAACGAGAATGTGTCTGCTTTGATTTCTCTGAAGCACAGTCGCACTTGATGACTGCAAGGCTCCCGGCACCACATCAGCAGTGCCTTTCGTTGGCTGGAAATAGGGAAGAACCATCAGAGAAACTGGCCAGCTCCACCGCCCCATGTCCATCTGCATATGTCAGAATGCGATGACAGAAGCGCAGGGCTGTGAAGTCTGGGCTGCATTCCTGACATGGATACTTGCATTGGGTATTTCATTGCATTTCTCAGCCCTCTGTGATCAATGTTTTCCAGGGAATTTATAAACACTGTGTTCCCTTGATGCCTGTGAGCACCTGGCAGGAATGGACAGGCCCCACAGGAGCTCTGCTTCTACAAGACAACAGACCTTGTAGAGGAGCAACAGCTTTTAGGAGACAAATTGTCAAAGCTAGAAAAAAACCTGTATTTAAGACAGTTTGTTCTTAGGGTAAGATACACTCCATGAGTGATACAGTAATTAAATTGCCCACAGGTAATTAAAGTGTAATTAAATGCTTTCACTCTCCACTGACCTTCTAAAGGTGACAACTCATGGGATTTTTAGATGCAGCTGATCCTAGTAACACCCATAGACAAGGTCTGGAAGCAGGTGAGTGGTGCTGTAACATCTGTGTGCTTCAGGGAAGAATGTCAGTGTAAGCATTTTCCTGGAAGTTTCAGTATTCCTTCCAAATGAACAAAAGATTAAGACCTCAGAAATTAGATAACACTGGAAATTGCAAAGAATATTTGGTAAAAGCAGCAAACTTGAAAGCAAACCACTGCATCTAATTCTCTTTTGGTAAACGTTCTATAAATAAGTATACAAATAAATTAAGTTTAGTCACTTCACTTTACAGAGCTACTTCATGGCTTTGAAACTAGAAGATGAACTCTGAGCACCTTGTTGACCATAGGACCCTTAGTAGAGCTTTTTTAGAAATCCATCAAAAGACACAGATGAAAAGATTCATAATAAAAAAAGAAACTGAAGCTCCCCAGTGAAGCTGTTCCTCTCAGTTTATGATCCCGTCAATTACCAAGATAACAAAATGGGGAGAACCCAGGCTTTGCAATTAATTTCCACTCCAGGGAAGAGCATGGCAAGTATTCTCATTTCCACACAAAGAGTGAACACAAAGACCCTGAGCTAACAGTAGTTTATTGCAAAGTAGATGCTAGCACTTGACAAACACACAGACATCTGGAAAACTGAAACATGTCAATTGCCCCACCCAAAATCACAATCTGACCCGTGAATGCAGGCATTCACTCAGGACTCAGAACCCTGTGGACCTTCGCCTTCGGTACAGAAAGGGAGGTTCAGCTACAGAATACTTTTCTTTCCAAAATGGGCACCAATCAGTTTTGCTGTCAGAAACACGATTCATCTACCCATGGAGCAGAAGTGGCAAGTCCCTAAGAACACACGGAAAGACACGCTACAGCTCAGGCAATACCTCCAGGGAAGTCACAGCAGCAAGGGGAAGGATGGCTACACCACGAGAAAGGATGCCGAGATGAAGAGTGACCCATTGAGTTAGTGCTGGCTCCTCCTCAGCAGGTGACAGTGGTGGGAAGCACAGGCAGCACTGAAACAGGACCAGCCATTGTGGGTCAGACCAAAGGTCCATCTAACAGACCCTGGCACTGGGAGCAGAGAGCAATATGCTCCTAAACACACGGTTAGTCTGGACTCGGAGCCACCTGAGGCACAGCAGAAGGCACTCCTGGGGTAAGAAAGCAACAAGGCAAGAGCTGCTAACTGCTAGGAGAGTACCTGCTGGAGGACTATCAGATGCTGGTAGTGCCGCAAGGAATGTGAGACCATCCTGCTCCTGGACAAACAAGGAAAGCTTCACTACATGGCCTGGCAGAGCTCAACTCCAACATTAAGATGACTCATCCCTAAGAGCTCAGGTCACCTTTTCGGGTCTGCAAGCTCCAGCTGGCCTTGAGGTGGCAGTGCTTCCCCTGAAACTCTTCCCTCCACCCCAGCAATTCCACAGAACACAACTGGAAAGAAGGCAGCAGCCCTTGACACTGACCCAGCCACCGCTTCCCTCTGCTTAGGAGGCAGCCAACGAGCCAACGCCACCGACCACAAGAAACTGGGCAATGCAGGGCAGCGGCAGCACAGCAGCTCTGAGGTATCCAGCAACAAGCTGCACTACTGCATCCATGTCTTTGCTGAGCCTCAAGCTCCTCTAAGAGCTGAAAGCACTCTGAGCTGTTCACTAACACCTACTAAGGCTGGTTAGCAGGAACTGGCTGAGGAACATAGCCAGAGACACCACAGTAATGGAGAGGCCAGGGCGTAGCAGACCACAGCTCATGGTCTACATATTCTGATGAAGACCCTGAAAGCAAGGAACAGGCTAGATCAAGTGACAGGGCCACCTCACCTCCTTCTGGTATTCCTATTCCTTTGCTCGTGCCCATCACCACCATCAGCTAATACCTGTCAGCTTCTTGCACCCCTTCAAAAACAGTGGGAACAGTCAGGGCTTTTTTTCCTCCTCATTTCAGCGGTCCCCATAGTTTTCAGATATCTTTTTGAGAAGGGAAAAGATAGTCTGGTCACCAGGTGACAGGTTAGCCCAAATCAGTCAAACCAATGGCAATGTGCAAATGGGAGTCTGTTTACATTTGAATGTCTTCAAGAAATTACTGCATGTTGTTTGTCAGAATAAATAATTCAGCCAAATTGGTCATCTGAATAAACTGCTAAGTCTTGGTTAGAACAAACATAAAGCAGCTGAGAATGTCATTAATAGGCTGATGCAGAAGTGACTTGGTATTTATCTGGAAAAGGCACCATTTGGCTACATTGAGGAGTATCTTATTTTCCAGTGGGCCAGAAGTGCTCTTCTGAGTTTCTGACACTTTGCTAGAGCAGGTGGGATGACAGTCCTCACGGTGAAAAGACAGCAGCGTCACTAATCCCCAACAGCAAACCACCCCAAATATGGAGACCCCACGAAGGCCGGGAGCATGGTTACAGGACACAGCAACCCAGTTCTCAGATCCTTCTCCCATCTCCAATCAGACTAGATCAACTGTTGGATTTTAAAGGCCTTCACACGTCCTGGAGCAGGGCTTCTCTGGGTAGTGGTACTGATAGGGTTTCATCTGAACATAAGGTTGGGAGTCTTCAGCCCCAAATTAGTCATTTGCTCTCAGTCACCTGGACACCCCTCCTCTGTCCCCTGGTGGACTTCCAATTCCTGCCCCACTTTGGCTGCAGTTTTCTGAAAGACCATCACAAAGTCTGTTTTGTTCCCTGGGAGGGAAAGCAGGAATGAGTGGTGTTGCTGAGGACTACTTCCAATAAAGGGACCAAGTAGCAACAACACTTGTGAAGCCAGAGGTAGTGCAAATGTAGCACTAATTTAGACAGAAGCTTGGGACAGAGGGTGCCCCACGGCATCAACTCCAGCAACTTCAAATGGGCTTAGCACCTACTTGACACCTCAAAGTCTGTGCCCTCTCTTACTCTGGCCACAGCAGAGTCCTCCCAGGAGGACCTCCTACAGAGTAGAAAAAACCAGCATGAGCAAAGACCACAGTTAGATAGGACAGAAATAAACTGTAGAAAGAGGAAGATGAGAAAAGTTAGAAGGAATGAGAAAAGCCTAATACTGAACGGGCAAAGGAGGAGAGGGAAAAAAAGGACCTAGATGTTTAAATAAGACTGCTCTGAAATGAAAGGAAGGCTCATGCATGCACTTAATAAGGGAACCATCTGAAAAGCGGCCAAACCAAAGTGATTTTTAGAAGCGTAACAACAGCATCTGCCACAGCTTCTCATCGTTCCAGCAAAAATGAAATCCACAGGGACTCAGCGTGCCCGTTGTACCTGGCAGCGCTCAGGAGTCAGGAGGTTCAGTCCTTCAGCTGACTGACCGGTCAGGCAACTCTGTTTCTCTATAAATAAATACGAATAATTTTCTGAGCTTTTAACATACAAATATCCAATTCTGGTCATTTCTTCTGTTGAAAGTATTTAATAAAACAGTATGCTTAGCACACACATAGTAATACCACCTGTCACTGCAAAACAGGATGTGTGTGGTGTTGTGGACAATGGACCATTTTGGAGGGTACAATTTGCTGTTAACTGCCAGGGAAACAGTTGCACCAAATTCTCTAATGCTACACGAGAACAGATTTAGTCAAAAAATATTTTTTTCTTCAAAAGAATAAAAAAACCCCCAACCCCTAACAACACAGACATTTACATAAATTCTACACGACGCTACTATTGGTAGCAACCAACTCCTAGAGGGCCCCGTGCAACTACTAAATTGTAAATACATGTATAGGTAGAAAAACAAAACCAAAACCAAACAACTAAGAAACCTCCAGATATAAGCTTGACTTTCAAAAAGTAACTCCAGTCAAAAAAGTCCCTTGACCAGCGTGGTAGTAAAGGATTCTGTGTACACGGACACTTAAAACCACTGTAAGAGATTTAGTAAAAGGGTGCTAAGCCAAAGGTGAAGTAAGTTTTTTAAGGCCATTCTAATGAAGTGTCACACAACAACCCGTGGGTAAGTCCTTTCAGCAGAGACCGTCGCTACACGAGTGTCTTCATCCCAGAGAGGCCACAACAGCAGCACTGCGGTCTTGTCACTCCTCTCTTGATACCTTCTACTTTTCTCACATGCTGGCAGCCTGTTGTGCCGGGACCCCGGGTGTGGGTTGGCGAGGCAAAGTATACATGGCCCCAAGAAACTGGTCTGCAATTCGACCGGCTTCTCTCAGTCCACTCAGTAAAGCACCGTGAACCGTTGCAGGGTAGTTGCGAATCGTATGTTCTCCCGCAAAAAACAGGCGAGGAATAGGCTGGGGAAACAGATAAAACTGTTAAGGCTTTCACATTCTTTCAGATGCTGCAGCAAATAAATACTTTAGGAACATCTCAAGTCCTCTAATCGCACCACAGTCTCCACTAACATAAAGGTGGCACATATAAAATCATCTATATTAAAAATATTTGAGCCTGTCCTACAAGTTACCAAGAAAATCTTCATACATGCCTTTAATTCCACAGGAGGGCTTAATCTTTGTAGCGACTATAATACGAGGAAATATTTTCCAATTATTTGCCATTATCTTTACTTTGATACGACGACAATAAAGCTCTCCTTGAAAAACAGTAATTTCAGAAGCAGAAAAGCAGGAGAGATGCCTCCAGCCGCATACCAAAAAAATATTGGAATGTTCTATCTACAACCCTACAGCCAAACTGTTAAACATGTTTAAGAAGAACGATGGCTCCTGACCCCGAGACACCAACTCCAGTAAACAAACAAAAACTTCAGCAATTCACTTGAATTAGCCGTTTCTCTTTAAACTGAGACCCAAAGCAACTACTGAAATTATCATAAAAAAAAAACAGAAAAACAGACTTTCATTATATTATACTCAGCAGAGAATCATTTTATCCATAGCTATGTTTATTAATTACTCATATCACTAGAAAAGAAGCTAAATAAAGCCAAAGTCATACATCCTTGTCTGCCAGTGCTTTCTGAATGGCAACTGCTTCCAACCCTTCACCCCCTCTAAAGCGAACTGGAGATGTAAGATGCCTACATGGTGTTCGCTCCCAACCAGGAAGAGACCCTTGGCCTTACTCTCACTCTGGCCTTCACCCCCTTTCAAATCACTACAACTCACTTAAGTAAGATGACAGACAACATGATATGGAGCATGAAACAGAACACGTGTACTCTGTTCAGGCTAACTGAACCAAACTGACTTTCTCTATGAAAACTTTTTTTTTTCTAGTAAATAAGCAACACCCAACATGGGAAGGCAAAATTCATGGATGGAGAACTGAATTATTTTACAGGTTCTAATAATTCGTCAGAAGATGAAAGTAATATAAGATGTGTTTAAGGATTTATGCAAATTATTCAGAAAAATCATCCTGTTGTGAGGTTTTTCTAAAAAGAACTGAGATATGTCTCACCTGAGGAGCACCTGGAATGGCTGGCCCTGGAGTAATTGGCTGAGCCATCAAATCATAGTCATTTCCAGAAGATCCAGCTGCTACATAGGAATACGATCCCCGGGCCCATGGGTCAGCACGCCAGCGGGACACCACTGTCTCCTTGGGCTGCGACAGACAGAAAGTGCAGATGTTGACAACAAACAACAACCTGTTTCAACAGGAATTACACTCCATAAGAAGACAAACATCTAGACAGGAACCTCATCTCCTCTCCTTGGGCATGACGGTATTTCTTGGAATTGTTTCTACTGGAACAAACCTTCCCACAAAGGAAGAAAAAAGAGGCTCTACCCAGTGAGGGTGTGATCCAGAAATGAGTCCAGCAGGCACCGTTCCACAGCATGGCAAAGGAAGCCTCTTGGACCAGCAGATCTGAGATGACCTCTCTGAGGCTGGCCTTGGCTGCACTATACTCGGTGCCATCTGCTGAGTCTGTGGAAAGACCACAGACGACTGGGGCCATGTTCCAAGGTGTAAGACATCACTTGAAGGCTGGAGACCGTATTTCTCAATATGGTGTGACAACCTAAGAAAATTCCTCACCACAATTTTCAGCGCTTTTTTATCCAAAAGGTAAGAAACTTAAGTGATGAGCCAACCCTCATATATTGACTGCTTCTTGAGAAATTGTTGAGGAAAGCATAACATCATATTGCTGTCCTTGGATGGCGACTGCTGCGATGGCACTGTGTGTTATTGATACGTCTGACAAAACTTCACTGCATTTCATAAATTTCTTAATCCTTTCTATTCACATGAAGGAATGAAGCTAGACAAATTTTACTGCACTGAGGTAGTTTTGCAGGAATGGCTAACCCAGACACTGCTACACGGCAGAACACGAATGGGCTGGTTCCAAGTACTGAGACTGCACCGGTCCAGACAGCAACTGGTGTTCGTGTGCCCACACACCCACTACGGGTACGAGTCAAACTTTATTGTCATCCCCACAAGCAAATGCTGTAATCAGGACTCCTCATGAACAGAGAGAAAGATGGCTAGAGGATAAAACATGTACCACTAGGGAAGGGGTACACAACAGAATCCTACTTTACAGAGGACGTGGAGCTTACAGATGCAAGGTTGGTTCCATGTGCTGAAGAACAGCAGGGAGAAAAAAAATGGTTATATCTACCTTCAGGAAGTGAAAACCAAACCAGAAAGAGAAAATAAGACAGTTAAGAAGCAGCGGCACAGGATTGAGGAGGATGGTTCACGTTCCAATGAAGTGTTGCTTTTGTTTAACTTTTGTGCTTCCTTGTTTTGGGCACATCCAAGGAACTGCACTTCCATGGGAGCTCCACTTCATGGACAGCTGTTCACCCAACACAACAAATCAGAGTTTATGTAGGCAGAGGAACAACTGTCCAGAAGACAACTTCCAGCAAATCTCTCCACTGTCAAGTTCTCGCAGTACATCAGCACCCGAACTGTGAACACGTCAGAACAGAGGCTCGTGTAGAGATCTCATTTATCACAATCACAAACTGCTTTCTCCTTTGAATGACTGACCGCATATGGAGTGATTCCCTAACAGGAGACTATCAGTTAATGCACTGAAATATTTCAGAAGTTCAAATAAGTTCTCTAAGTTTGATGTTTATCTACAGTAGAACATGTACTTCTCAAGATTCTGCAGTTTGCTAGCGCGTGGGGTTTTCACTATCAAACCCCAGTGGGAAGCAGCTACAGTAGCTCACATCGCTCTAGGTCCACTCTGGACTGATCTCTACACGCTGCAGGATTTCTGCAGCACCTCCAGACAGAAAAGTCTCAAAGCTCCTCTCAGAGAGAGATCTCACTAGGCAGTTAAATTGTATTTGGAGAGTTTAGGGGAGCTCTGGATTTATCAGAAGGGCAACCGCGGGGTTTCCTTCTCTTGCATTTACCAGTCTGAAATGTGAAATTCAACAGACTATTTCCAAAATACAAGATCTGCTCATTAGCTAAAATATCCATGCTTGCAGTCAGCTGTGAGGCTTTGTCCATCATACAGAAAGAGCTCAAATGTTCAAAAAGAGCTTTCCAGCTCTTCTACAATAAAGATGACAAAGTCAACCTATTCCTCACATGAAATACTGAGCAAATAAACTGTCCAGTTTACCCCTGGCCAAATGCTCAGAGAAGAGCATTTTAAAGTTACCGTGTAAATTTTTTTATTACTTTACTATCTAGAAATCCCATGGGGAGCCATTTATTTAAAGCCAATGCTGTTTCTAGGGACTGTATCTGCACTGCCCGTTAGTTGAGTATTTGGGCTGCTCTCCCAAGTCACACACACTTCAGGTTCAACAGCTGCAAGACTTTTCAAATTTATGTCCTAGAACACACAAGCGTTTTATAATTTTTTTTGAGTAATATTTAAGTATTTTCTAAACTCTCCCTTCACTAACCATTCCTTTTACACCTACTGTATATAAATTACTGTTGGCTAGCTGCACAGGGAACTGATCCAGAGGAAATATTGCCTTTACGCCGTTCCTCCCTGGGTTTTTGTGGATTTCACTGGTCAGGAGCTTTACTACACTTTAGAGAAGGTGCAAAACATAGCAGAGAGTATCTAAGCAGTGCTGCCACCAGCCATGCAGAGCTCCGCTGTCATCCCACAAGTGTAAAGGGTAGAACACTAACCGAAGTCTTTGACTGGAAAAACTAGTCTCAGCCAAAAACATCTTAAAAAAAAAAAACAAAGCAAAACTGAGAAATCCACCCAATCCTAAAAACAACCGAAACCCACAAACAACTGCTCCTCCCCAAGCCCCCTGAACAGCCCAGGGTGGTGCAGGTGTCAAACCTCACTGCACCGCAGCCAGGCTGCTGACAGGCGTTATACCGGTGAAATGCAGAGCAGCTCCCGAACGCGCCGGCGGTACTGACCTGCGGCACCGCGCTGCTCCCAAATATGCCTTTGAGGATGGCAAGGCACCGCCCAACAATCACATCATCACTGATATTCTCCATGATCCCTGCTGCTTCTCCTGCCACCAAGGCCAACAAAATTGGTGCTGAGGGAGGGTGGGAAAGAAGGTAGAAAAACAACTGAATTGTTGAAACTGAACATGTTAATTGGACAAGTTGGAGATGAACAGGCATGCATCGACAGCAAAATCATGAGGTTCCAAACTAAACAAACCCAACATAAGCAGACCTAAATCTTCCAACCATCTTGTCAAATTATCAATAGGAAAATGAATTAATATATGCTATGGTACTATTTATTAGGAGAACTGATATATTAAAGATTAAATACACAGATTAAGAAGCAGAGCATTAAGAAGCAGAAGCAAGAGAAGCGAGGAAAGGTTTTCCTTACTGAAGACACCACTTGTTTGATGCAGGAGTTTCCACTGGGATTTTCCATCTGTGCTACACTTAAGGGAACTCTACACCTTCCAAGCTAATTTAGCTACGATCAACATCAGCACAGCAGCTCCGTTACCTGTGTAAGTACTTCACTCATACAAACTATTGAGATTTTTTCATTACCACTATGTGTTCACCTTAAATAATCTAAATAGAGAGGAAACTATGAACAGTAGAAAAATATCCAGAAAAGCAGCAAAACTAAGAATTCAGAAGTCAAATGCACAAATATCAAATAACTCCACTGCCCACGTGATGCTCTGGTGAAAAGTGTTAAATGTGATTATAGACACAAATAAATGAGGTCGTTTTACCTGTGACTACTCATGGTAAGACAGCATACATTTTTAGTCACAAATTCAAGGAAAATCGTAGGAAAGTATTGAATAGCTACCAAAATAACTCAATGGCAAGAAACATGCCTTTACAAGAAGTCACTCAGACCTGAGCACCTCAATGACAACTCTCAGGTGATCTTTCTCTTCCTGGAGATATTTGTTGAATCATAGAATGCTTAGGTTGGAAGGGATCTTATCATCTAGTTGCAACCCTCCTACCCTGGGCAGGGACATCTCCCACTAGATCAGGTTGCTCAAAGCCCCATCCAACTTATGTTAGATTCAGCCATGAGATTTCTGGGGAAAGTCTACAAGCTCTTGGTTTGATGGTCAGGGCATCTCTGCTTTGCCATCCCTTGGGTTTCCAAAGCTCTTGCTATCAGTTTGGAGCCCTGTCCCTGCAAACTGTGGAGAGATGGCAGGGTGAGGAGGTATACAACCCAGTCTGTGCCTTTGCTTCTGCACATAAGGGCACAATAAGGTGGTTGCTTTGTAGCCAAACCCATGGGGGCACCTATTTCCTATGACACCTGCCAAGACCCAGTGGAGGCAACTGGAATAATAACAAAATAGAGGAATATTTCAGATTTTTAAGGCTCTCCTTTCAGTATCTCGGCATCTAAGACGAAACGAGGATTAGTGTATAAGCATAGACCCCAAAAATCAGCCCAAACCATGAGCCTTTGGTTGCTTAGGTCTCACTCCAGCTGTGTCAATCAAGCTCCAACTTTCCCTCCTCCCCAGCTATCCCCAGATTTTTGTGAGAGAACTGGGCTCTTCCTTGAGATTCCAAACTCAAAATCCAGTTGGAACACACCTCAATTTCCCCAGCTTATTATGTTCTTGTAACCCCACCTAGGCTGGAACATCATGCATCTGGTACCTCAGATGTCAGAGCCCAAATCCTCATAGAAAAAAATCTCTAACATTTGTCAGTCCAACCCAGAGAAATCTTGGAGCGGGTTCAAGCCCTCCATGCAAGGATGGCAGCTCCTGGGCTGCTGAGGTATCCTGCCCATGGAGAAGCTCATGGAACATGACAGCAGGTTCCAAGACAGGGAGGTGGCATCCAGAAAAAAAAAAAAAAAAAAAAAGGATAATTGAAGCAGCATGGTTTGGACTGAAGAGTATCAAGATGGTGCTCTGCCAGCCAGAGGTGCTCAGAATTTGGCCACATGGATTGTACCAGGTCAAGGACTGCACTTAATCTCTCTATTTTTAAGGTGTTTGGGTTGATGCTACATAAAACAAAGGAGCACTGCAAAGCCTGTCCAGCCCTGTGTTCAGGTTCATGTCCTTTCTATATCGAGCTGGACACAGGACTCCAGGTGGGGTCTCAGGAGCGCAGAGCAGAAGGGGAGAATCTCCTCCCTGTCCCTGCTGGTCACGCTGCTTTTGCTGCAGCCCAGGCTGGGGTGGGCTTTCTGGGCNCAGCATGTTGACCATGCCACTGAGCTTGGTGTCATCAGCAAACTTGCTGAGGGTGCATTTTATCCCACTGTCCATGTCTCCAACATAGATGGAGACAGTACTGGTCCCAGTACGGACCCTTGAGGAACACCACTTGGACACTGAGCTATTGACCGCAACCCTTTGAGTGCAGCCATCCAGCTACTCTCATATAAACAGATCTCCTGGTACACATTCTTGTCAAGTTACTGCTCTTTAAAGAGAACTGGCTGAAGCTCAGTTGTGATCTACAGACTGGAAGATTAAGTAATATATTCTGGTTAAAAACAGAAGTCTTTGAAATTCTGAAGAAATTTGACTAGTAATGCTGTTACTGCTACAAAGGTACCTGCACTGCTTGGGAGACGATTCCAGACACTTCAATACGCAGGTCTTCTGGGACTAGAAGCAGTTTATTAGCCAAAAATGATACAGGACTTCTCCTTTAGCTAACTCCATTCCCTGTAAAGATCCAGCCTAGTCTCTCAAACAGTTGCATAAAAGAACAAAAAACTGCTTTCCTATGTGGCACAGACATTGGGAGGGTGGGGTTCTTTTCGTCATTTCAGCCGCAAAGGTCTTCCCCAGTTTGCCATCCTTGACACAATGAGATCCCTGAACTTTTCAGCAGGTCTTCAGTCAACATATTTTTCTTGATGGAACACCTACATATTCAAAATGCAGCTTCCAGAGAATTTGTTCATGGAAACCTGTATTCAGACAACCCCAACATATTTTTACATAAATCGTGCCTTTCTCAAGGCAATCTCAGAACACGAGACCCTGTTTTGTAAGCATTTATGCAGACCTGAAAATGATGCTGATAAGTCACCTGGGTTAGTCAGGAACTGTAACAGCAATCCAGAAGGTTTTGCTACATGAACACCAAAGCGCCAGTGAGAAGAGCTTCACACATGAGGAGTATGTGTCACTGCTCCAAAAAGAAATAAATCTCTCCTTGAGGCAGTGATATTTCCCGAGCCTTGACACCAAACAGCAAGCAGAAGATGTGGTTTAGCCAGAGATCAGTGAGTAACCATAAAAATATGACAGAGAAAGGGCTTTGTCTTTTCATCCCGTCTCTAGGAAAACCAGATGAGCAAGGCAAGAAAACAGACTAAAAGGTCTCTAGACTTCAAAAAATACTGGGTGCTTCTACCAGCAGCTCTTCCACCCTGTGCTGAGGAGTGTCTCCATCTCGAAGTGCATGTCACATCTTAGACACATCACCTATGTGTCTAAGACGTGACAATAACCCGCCAGCGTGGCACAGCAGGAGACACACACAACACAGGCAGCTGCTTCAGGACCCGCACAGCATTCCCGAGGCCAGCAGCCTGAACTGGACGGCACTGATCCACGGCAGGATCCCTGTCTGAGCCACAGCACGTCCCCATCAGCAGCACAAGCACACGTCTTTCCTCCCCTCATTTACCCGCCTGTCTTTAAACACTTCTCAGAGACCAGTCTGCAGAGAGAAATAGATAATAGATTTTTTCAATTTCAGCTGACTTAGGCTTTAGCATAGGATTCTTACTGCATTTCTGTGTTATTTTTATGTGCTCTGCCTATTTTCACGAGAAGGAAGGTTTTGCATCTACCAGTAAAACCACTGTATGTGATATGAGGGACTGCCCATCTAACCCAAAATCTCAACACTATTTGGTAAGTATGTAAGCAAGCCATCTGAAAGTCATAGAAGCAAATACAGTCTGTTATTCGAGGCTCATTACTTGTATTTCTCCAGTCAGTTATTATCAGACATTTTAAGAATTAAATGCCCTAGAAAGCCATGTTCCTTGTGCAGCAAATTTCTTGAGTTAAAAGAAAAACCTTGCCTGCCCAGGACAGTGGAAGAAAACCCACTGGTACTCACCGAGTAAAATAATACTGACAAAAACTCACTGAGGATGCTCACTGTACATACACCTTTTCTTTTAGTACAATAAATGGCAATGAACAGAACCAGTACGCTTCCTGGAAACGTGTTCTGACAACCTCGAGAGACACCAGCTGCAGATAGAACTACTAATGGCAAAGTCCAGCTGTAGAAACAGGCAGAGCGGTACCTTTTACCTACTTAAGCCACTTCTAAAGAGGCATTAGAAAAATTGTCTGTCAGTCTGAGACCCACTGTCTACAGTCACAGCCGCTTTGCTGCTCAAAACAGGAACCAAGGTCATCCGTTCAATGAACTGGAGGCCCCACAGTCTGCCTTCCCTCCAGGGCACACCACACCCAAATCATCCGGATGGGCCTGCTCCTCACCAAGCTGGAAGAGTACAGCTCTGCAAGAGGAACGGACTCACAACAAAGCCTCTGGAGTCCGCACCACTGAAACCTGAGTGTTCACTACTCCACCCCCACAAGAAACTGGACCAGGATAACCTACAAGCATAGAGTTTGGCAACTCAGAGAGAATGCATGAGTCAACAGCAATGCTTACATTTAAAAAAAAAAAACAAAAAAAAAAAACAAAAACAAAACCAAACTGAAAAAAGTTTTCTTGATTAGTTCCTGGAAACTTAAGTTTGCAGCAAAGTCACCATTTGAGGTGACAGATGAAAGGGGCTCATCTACCGTTATCAAATCATCCCATTAGACAGACAGCCCCTTCAAAGAGGTCTGGCTTCAAACTGTCAGTTCAACTTGAAAAATCACCCAGGAAGCTGAGGTTTTCAAAACCAAGACTAAGTTGGATATTATTACTGGATACTACTGAGTTCTTCCCTTCTTTCACTAACCCTAATTTACTGCAGAACTCTCTGCAAGTCAGTGGTGTTCTCTGCTTCCATTTGTCTTTCTACAAATACTATCTTCTTATCACATCCATATGTGAACACTAACAGCATCACAAAAAGTGTTCTTAAAGTACACAAATAAGACACTGGCACAAGCAGACATGCACCACAGCTACCTTTGTACAGGTTCCAAAACAAGAAAAGTTCTCCTCTGCTTGCAGTAGTGCTACCAACGTGACCGAACAAATTGACACTCGGATCCCAGAAGACGCGGTCAAAACACAACACAACCTAGAAACAAAGAGAATCAGAAATCAGGAAATGCCCACAGAAAAAAAAAATAGAATAAATGCAATTACACTCATTGATATTTATTCCTATAAAGGTCAATAAAGGAATATCTGGTGAATATATACTGCATATATGCAATGTGTGTAAAGATGCACACCTCTACTGCCACAGGTTACTACGCTCTCAGGGTTTACAAATTTGCTGGTTAAGAAGCTGCAGCAGACACACTGAGCCAACCCACTTCTGAAATGTAACTATTTAAAAATTAGGTAGAAAACAAAGAAGAGATCCTTACAGTCCTTCAGCTAATTTTCAGCATCAAAATCCAGCATAAGAGCAGTGGAAAAACTATTCTTCCTCTCATCCCCCATACCTATTTCACACATTTCAGATTCCACCTGCTGCAACCGCTGCAGTTCTCTCGGTGACCGGCTCACCTTGTTGAGGTTGCCAAAGCCCATCCGCTGCACCGCTGAAGTTTTCCACTCAGGAAGAGGTGGCACAAACTGCACTGCTGGAGGCTGCTGCTTCAACACTCCCAAGGGAAGAGTACACAGCACAGCATCACACTTGTAAATGAAAGTCTGGCTTGTAGATCGGGTATTTACAGCTATCACTTCACAGCCTGGAAAGAGGAGAGAAAAACAATCATTTCACAGGCCAGGAGGCAAGAGCACTCAACTAAAAATGAAAGAAGCTATCATAAGAACACCTCTGCATCAGAAAACATTTTGTTTATGGAGACAGCTTTACATTAACAATTACTGACTTGTAGGCAAGTGAACGTTACTGGCCACATAGCTCAGTTCCAGAAAGAGCCAGTTTACACAGCATCTGGAGATGGCTACACAAGGGGTAAGCCTAAAGGTTCAGCTAGGCCACTAAGTATTTCAATAAATACCTAAGTAAATAGCAAGTAGAGAGTGAGCCTCTCACTGAGTTGCCTTCCCAGTTGACAGTTTCCCAAGTCTACATTTTGAAGAACAACAAAAAGCTATACTACTTCCATTTGAGTCCACATTACATTCATTTATACTTCTAATCCTGCGGCACCAAGTCTTAAGCGGTCCAAGTCCCCTTATTTCAAATGCTTGAGTCAATGAAGTAGAAAAATGGGAGAATAAATGTGAATTTGTGAATCAGTAAATACAACTGAAAAGGACTGCATTGAACCCGCCACAGAAATAAGCAAAAAATGATTTATTAATCCCCGACAGATTCCTGCACAATTAATTGCAGTAGGAAAGGAGGTTGTCTAACCCAAAACACATAATGGGAGGGTTTTTTTTTTTTTTACAAGATCAGTCTTTACATCTGCTTCCAAAAGTGCTGAAATCTAATTTCTACGGCCACACTCCCCCAGAGCAGTTACCCAGAGGAGGCAGCTTTGCTTACCTGATGCTGTATAGCGAACCTGTCGAACTGCTGTGTTTAATTTAATATCCAGCCCCTCTGCCAAGGCTACAGGCACACAGGAATAGCCATTCCTCACAGTCAGGTGACTGCCTGTGAATTCAAAGTCATCATCCTAAAATGAAGATGCATAGAAAGCAGGCATTTATAATGAAATCACACAATTCAATGGAAAAATAATCAGCAACTCTACACGATGGTAACATTTTCTCAAAAACTTTTCCAAAGAGTCAAATTCAAAACGCTTTCTGCTTATTAATCAATAAGTACAGGAACTTTCAGGAGACAGTTCTATTAGAGATGGTTTTGGCACTAACAAAAAGTTGTCTGGAGTTTCATCAGCAAATAATAATCACGGAAGAACTCAGTCTCTGCATAAAAGCAGACAGGACCTAACTGTTTAGAAATTGTTAACAAAGAGAAGTTTCCATGAGACTGAAACAGACATGGCTTAAGTTTCCAGTGTACTGCTGAGCGAGTACCTGGTCCCAGTGCTTCAGAGAAAGCGTAGACAGGGGCGTAGCATTGGCAAATTCTAGGTTCGCAAAATGCCAGTCGAGTATTTGCCTGTCTCTGGATGACAGATAAACATCACTAGAAAAAAACAAACATAATAAAAAGACATTAAGTTTGCTAGAAGAGAAATGCAGTGCTTTTGAAAACTTATTCACAATCTTGTTTGAGTCCCTCCTTACTGGATAAATAAAATTACAAAAACAATTAAAAAGAACACAAGCAGATGCTGTTTCCAACACTTGGACCTCCTTCATGAAAGCTGACTAACACAAGCAAATACACCTTTTCAAAGCAGTTTGAAATAAAAATTAAAAAACTACACAAACAATGGCTTCAGTAGAATGTACAAAGAAGACAAATAAAACCCTAGTATAATCAGAGTACAAAATAATAATAATATTCTGCCAAAATAAGCAAGACTGGTATGCTATTGACAGGAATTTCAAATCTCAAAGACTTCCCGGCAGCAGGCGCTGGTTGCAGGAAGGATTTCTACTGACACCCCCCAGCTAAGAGCCACCTTTCTGCCTGAGTCACCTCGGGAAAGGAGGTGGGTTTCAAAGGTGAGTTCTAAACCTGAAGAAGCTGAAACTTCATGTTTGTATCTTCCTAACCCGTTAAGTCAATGTAATTAAAAGAAAGTACATCATAGCATTTTTGAAACTCAGTGAAAAGTAGTAAAAAAAAATCCTGCTTTCTGAAGTATTTTTTTTTTATAGTTCATATTTTTACCTTGGTGGATTGGCTTCAAGTTCTTGCAACTTCTCTTCCAGCTTTACTTGTGTTTCCGCCAATTCATCATACTCCTAATAAGATAAAAAGCTAACATTAAAATTGGTTTATGTGCAAAAGGACTTAAAAGATATAATAAAGCACCAGACTAGACCTAATCTCTACAAAAATCAGTGGAAAAAAATCATTGTTTTGGTGGACTCTAAAACAAGTTCTTTATTTTTTTAAACTTACAAACTACTTTATTTTCCCCTTCTGCCATTCAAATATACAGCAGCCTAAGCCACGCTGCAGGAAATATCAGTATGCCAGTATTTCAAGAATTTAAACACTCAGATCTCAATAACATGAAGGTCCATTACAGTCCTTAAAGGTAATTTTAAGGGTTTGTATGGTACTGAGAGCTTTTTCATATTGCACAATATGTCACTTCTATTTTTTTTTCTCTTAAGAGATTGTAGCTAATATCGAACACAGACGTTTCCAAAGCAGAAACAATCATGCAAAAGGCAAAACTGAGACTGAATTAAGCTTCTTTCAGAGTCTTGTTCTGCTATTTTTCTTACATCAGAAAACATTAGAACTAGGCAACAATCCTTCTCCTTTGAGGCAGAATAATTTGCAACACATGTAACAAGAGCATGAAGGTGTTCATTGCTGACAAAACAGAAAAACTACCACAAACACACTGAGCTTCCAAGTAAAGGAACGTATCTTTTCACAGAATCACCCAGGTTGGAAGGGACCTTTTAAGATCATCTAGTCCAACCAATGGGGAAAAAAAACAAACCACCAACAACAACAAAAAAACCCCAAACAACCCAACCACCATAAACACCACTCCACCCAACACTAAGCCATATCCTTGAGCACCAAGTCAACTCCTCTCTTGAATCCCTCCAGGGATGGTGCCTCAACCCCCTCCCTGGGCAGCCCATTCCAATACCTGACAACCCTTTCAGGAAAGAAATATTTCCTAATATCTCACCTGAACTTCCCCTGGTGCAACTTGAAGCCATCACCCCTTGTCCTGTCATCTCTAACTTGGGAGAAGAGACCAACCCCCGCCTCTCTGCAGCCTCCTTTCAGGGAGTTGGAGAGAGCGAGAAGGTCTCCCCTCAGCCTCCTCTTCCTCAGGCTGAACACCCCCAGCTCCCTCAGCCTCTCCTCATAAGATCTGTGTTCCAGATTTGTTTTGTTGAACAAGCAGCTGAAAACCATCCTTGGTTTTACCTGACCAGTGCAAGATGCATAGCAAGATGTCTTTCATTATCACAGAGCAGTTTTTAGGATTTCCTTTTTAAGGCATATTTCTACATCAAAACATACACAGAGAGGAGAACCACATCACAATTGAGAGTCGCCGTCAGTCACATTCTCTCAAGTGCTGGACTAGAGTGAGAGACCTGGAAACATCTATATTGGCTGATTTTATCTGCCTGCTGAAGTCCTCAGAAGCCAGTAACTTCAGTGCTTTCCGTACGTCATCCTTTACCTTGCAAAGGGCAGTCAGGTCTCTGTGTTTGCTTTTCACAAGGAACTCTGCTGTAATATCTCGAGGTGGCTTCACTTCTGATGCTTCCTTATACTGTTGATGAAGTTCTTTAATCTTCTCTTTTAAATTCACCATCTTTTTTTCAGGTGGAGCAGGAACAGGGAGAAAGAAAGAAGGAAAAAATCAAAAAAAAAGAGGGAAGGTAGATTTCATGCAAGTTACTGTGTGAAATGAATATTCATCTCAAACTATGCCATTACACCAAGACATCTCCTGGTTTTGGCAGATGCTACTTATATATGCAATTCTACCTCTGAGAAACCACATAAATACCACCAACCCCAAAGTAACATGGCATAAACCTAACATCACTGATTTCTTCCAAAATACGTTGCAACATATTTTGTGACAACAAAAATATGTTGTTAGGGTAGGAGAGCTGTCCTCAGTCATCTTTAATTTGAGAAACTTCCATGGAGAAGTATCGCAACAAAAAACATTTAAGTAGGCCTAAAACTGTATTTCTACAGTACAAACCAGAATCGTGGTAAAGAAAACAAACATTTTCAAAATGCTTGTTACTTCAAAAGCCTTAGTAATTCTCAACATCTTAAGAGAAGGTCTAACACAACACTGTTCTATTACGTCTGTCCTCTCCCTTTCTTCTCCTTTACATTTTACAGTCTTCTTGACAATCTTCTGCCTATCACTTATGTGCTTCTCTGCAGAAAGCAGGCTCCTTTGTCGTAACAGTGCTTCTAGGCAGGTCTACATCGAACAGATACGTTTAAGAACATTGTTAATGGCAACTTTCTGATAGTTCTCCATGGACTATTTTGCACGTTTTGCCACTTCCCGACAAAGACAGTGCTACCCTCTTGTTCTAAATGGCATGATCTGACCTTGTTAAGAAGATCTTTCAATTCCTCCTGAGTTTTCACAATTTTTTTCCAGTGTTCAATCTGCTCATCTTTTACGTGCTTCTCCTGCAATCTGGAAAAAGCAGGAAGTGAGACTCAGTTCAGCATAAAATCCTTACATTATTGCAAAAACTCATCACAATCTAATTAGTGTAATGCAATAAAAGCACACAATGGGATATTTTAGTAAATACTCTTATGACAATTAGAAAACTAATAGAAGTTTCTGTAAATAAGGGATACTTGACTAGCTAAATGTGAGTCTGAAGTTACCTACTATTATTAAAAGGTGTATTATAAATACCATCAGCTTCCAAATAGCCTGAGTGGGCTGTATGCACACCAATTCACACCAAGTCTACTATCCATTACTATCTACTATCCATTATTGTTGTAATTATTTTCAGGAAGCTTCCTAAAAGGGGTGCTTGCTCCCTTAACCATCTTTGGTATATTTGCTTCAATAAACAAGAAGCACATACACAAACGAGCTCAGCAGAGACCAAAGGGCTGTATTAAGTGGGCAACGCTTACCCCAGGAGCATCACAATTAAGTATCTTTTGGAAAATGTTCCACAAAACAGGAAAGCCTACCACAAGAGAGAATTCACTTACTGTATGACAACCTCCAGCGCCTGACCTAGGGAGACAGGCTTGTTATTGAGAACATTAAAATCCAGCTGATGACTGAGATAGGAGGTGGCTTCCAGCAAACGATTAAATTCTTGCTCCACCATTTCATCTTTCTCTTTTGGAACCTAGGAGTCAAAAGAACAAACTTTCTTCTCAATAACCTATTCATACATCAAAAAATATATAGGTCACCAAAGCTCAAAGCCTCAGAAACAAGACACTCGAGTAGTACAGAGAAAATTTAAAGAGAATCCATAACAATGCCACAGACTGCCATGTCTCATGCAGTCTAAATTCACATCTCCTCATAAGAAAAACAAAATGCTACTGTTCCCCAAATAAGAGGGATGAGAAAGGCAGGGTGCAGAAGAATTCTCTGAGCTGAGAACATCCCTCATAAAAAGAAATTTAACACTCATAGCTCTCAAATGGTGAGCCGCCAAGGTCTGTACAGCAGTGACTTTGCCAGGATGACCGGTCAAAGAGCTACAAGAAAAGCTGGAAAATCATGGTGACAACAGACCTCTCTTCCTTGAGGACAAATTCTTCCTTGAGCAAACAGGAGCACATGCAGATTTCCTTATTGGAAGGTGTATTCATCAAAGCTCCAGAAGCTTGTCAATGGGACAAAGGACCACTCTGATGGCCTTACGCAATCACAGTGCTTTAGAAGGGCTGGCATCGCAGTGAGGTAGACAGACAGAAACTGATTTTTCGAGTGGTCAGCATGACTAACAACTACCAACCCAGCCTCCCCAGGATGATGGAGGAACCGCTGCAGGACACTTCCAGAACAGTGGCATTGGACTGCACTGTGTGTGCTGCTGCCAGCGTGGAAATATCTTCAGTGATGACAGTTACAGGTGCTGAAAAGAGCAACCATCCCATGGAATTAACATCTGTTAAACACAGTCCAGGTTCACAAAGGATAGAGAGAAAACACTGAGGAGCATAAGGGAAAGATCAGCATGAAAATGGGAAGGGGAAAAAAGTATACAATTCAGAAAGACTGGGAAAGCTCTTGGATGACTGCTATCAGAAGAAAAATGGCTTGAGAGATGCCGTTAACAGCGCTAAGCCTATCCCCATAAGTCTATCCAATGTCCATTTTCCAATTGTTACTCACACCTAACTCAAAGCATACCGCCTTGACCAGGAAGTTGTACCAGTATCTCACTGCTCTAACTGGGATTCCTCCCCCGCTGTGCGGCCGGCGACTCATTCCTGTGCCGCCAGTTGTCTTCTGGCTCAGTCAATCATTCTTGCCTGGCATCTTCCCAGGCGGAACCACTGAGGTTCGCAATGAATGGTCATACTTCATCTCTTTGTACATGTCATACGATGTACAAAATAAGAATGTAAAGATACATATGTAAGATGTACATAATATACATACAGATCATAAGAAACTGATGATCATAATTTTTATCATTTAAGCTTCAGCTGCCGAGCTCCAACTTAAGCACCTACTAGTACGCAAGTCATTGGTGATGAGTGAATTGCATTGCTCAAGCATGCAGAGATGGCACTGGAGAAAACAACTCAGCCAGAATTGAACCTCGGATGCTGGACACAGGAGGGTAAGAAGAAGGTTTCTCTACATACTCTTGTTTTTTGCTGCTGTTGTGTAAGGATAATGCAGACTGCAGACCTGCTGCTGAACCTAGTGGGAACGGGATATGGAAAAGGCTAAAGCACTGAATTCCTCTGTGCCTCAGATTTTATGGATAGAGTCTGCTCTCAGGCCTCCCCAGTCTCTTCTTCTCAGTGTAACAAGTTCGGGTAATGGACTGACAAAACACCCAGGAAATTCATAGGTCAAGCCTTCAAACTGGGGAATACCCCCACACATCAGGACAGGCTGAGGACCCACTGATGGGTACCAGCTCTGAAGGAAAGGATAAGAGGATCCTGTGAGACAACACATTGAAAACGGCATTACAAAGTGCACACTTCCCAGCAACGTGAAGGGAGGGTGAAGAAAGGAAGAGATCCAACATTTCGCTATTTGTGGTGCCTGCCTTTTCACAGCTGACTTCAGCGACTCATTCACTTTTGAGGTGGTTTTGAGGAGGAACAGGGCAATGCGTGGACTTGAGCTCAGGAACAAGTTGAAACGGAAACATAAAGGGACACTATAAAGTTAGTAGAGACTCTATTGGTGGGGTGAGAAAAACTTCTGCTCCCTAAAAGGGTACTTAGAAGTTACTTGCCCATAACCCAGTAACCCAATCCTTCTTTGGAAGAAGCATATCCTGTAGAAAGGGACTGCAGCTTAAGCTAAACTTGTTTTTCACTGTTTATAAAATAGGACCTTGATAGTTGATAACTAAAGCACTAAAGCTGTGAAAACATTGCAGAAATAGATAATCAGCATTTCATTTTTAGCAGTGCTAATAATCAAAGGAAAAAGTGTGGCCACATTAAAAAACGAAAAGAAAGATTAGTGAAATAACTGCCTTGGTGTCAGTAGCATTACGGAGTATCTTAAGTAAAAACAAGAGAGAGACAAAATGAGCCACGCGCAGCTTTGAAGGTACAGCTATGCTGCAGCTGAGCAAGCAAATTCAAATTTTCTTTCTAGAGTTTCCATTTTCCTATCAAGTAATAACCTTTAACAGTTTAGATGGTCATAAGCTACAGGCAATACGGAGATATGGTGGTAACAGATAGATGCACAGATACTGGATGTCACGTGATCAAGACCGTACATCGACATTTGTGGTTCTGGGAGGTGACCAGTATCTTCTTTACTCATACCACCACTTCTCTTCCTAATTGTCTGTCACACTTAAAATGGATTCAAACTGGATAGTTCAGCCAAACGTTCCAGAAGCTATACGTGACAGACATACTAGGAAACAAGGAGCACAGAGAAACAATCTTATTTATTTATTTTTAAACCAAGGAATAGCATTCTGCTTCATTACTTAGTCACCAAGACAACATTCAACCCAGGATAAATTGCATGTGACTGCAGCACAGGAAACACTACAGAGAGATCGGAAGGAACATTCCCTTTCAGACAAACACTGATACCACCGTCTTCTTCTGTAAGTGCCTACATCAGGTAAGCAAGAGAAATTCCTAGATCCCAGGAGCTGCATATGCCCGAGGGGCTTTGCTGGACCAACGTTCCCTACCTGCTGCGCACTGCCGACAGGAGGGAGTGGGTTACAGGAAGGAAAGCTGCATGGTCAAGCTGCAGGCATCAGAGTGCTCTACTCAGACAATTAAAGTATGGAATAAAGTTCAAAGTAGCTGAACTATGTTATTGGGTGGTGTTAACAGAGCGAGTCTCCTCAAAATGCATGGGGGTTGGTTTGCCCCAGTGCAAGCTATCGAGGCAGGCAGAGAGCAGCTGGGAGAGGGGAACCACAGTGGTGCAGGGGCAGGCATGGTACAGTCAAGACAGGCTTCACAACAAGAGAGCACTGACTGCAAGAACTGCCTACAATGCCTTGGTAGCTTTTCCTGAGTTTATTTGAACAGCCTGTTCACTCATGTGTAGTGAGAAAAGCTGCAGGTGCCAGGTTACAACACGTTTGTGCTGAGGGTCACTTTTTCAGGTCTCTAACAGAAACCCAGTATTCTCCTGTCTTCTTTCAGAAGTTACTCTGAGGACTGCGTTTTAAGACTCAGGAGGTAGGAACACTTCCAGTCAATAGATGTGTTAGATTAAAGAGACTCAGGATTTTAGAAAAAAAACTAAACTAGGATCCATCACATTTACCTCTAATGGCACTCCTTGACATTACAGCAGAAAGAAATCAAGCTAATTAAGTTTCTGAATCCCAGATCTAGAAGGTCACTGCTGAACTGCTGCATGCATTCCACCAGCTGGCATTAGTCAATTATATTAAAAGTTTAAAAAAAAAAAAAAAGTAGAACATCCAGAATGAGCTTATTTCAGGGAAAAGGAGTGGCAGTAACAACAGCAGCAAAAGCTAGAGTGCCAGCACAGCAAACATCTGTTTCAAAGACAAGCAAGACAGACAACTCTCTAAGGAAGGACAGTAACTAATTTGGGGAGAACAAACAGGAACTTAGCTTCCACAAAAACCTCTGAAATTCAAAAGTTAAAAGTTCAATTGGAAAGAACAGTTTTAGGAGAACAGGTGCAGATATGCTGGAATAGTGCTACATTGACTAAAAACGGACACAGGCTTTCATTACTTCCTCTCCCTCTTCATGGAAGCTATCTTGTGCCAGACCCTGATAACTTGAGATACTACTTGTATTCAAAAGGTTCATAAAATAGTATCAGACTTACAGCTTGTCCATTTGCTTCATAAAGCGGGCATTTTTGTTTGATCTTAGCTAATTCCATATTCACTTGTTTGCTGACCACAGCCATGGGATTTCCTCCTGGAAAACATTTTGTGTAGTTAACAAGAGTACCCCTGCAAAGTTTCTTTGTGATTAAGTAAAAAAAAATCCACAGTTAAAGCTATTTCAGAAATTAAACACACCAACTCCAGTGCAAAATGTGTTCTGTTGAAGAAGTGCAACACTGCCAAAGGCCCACTCTCCACAGCCATTCTAGCAACAGTCACAAAAACCCCCACCCACCAACTCTTAAGGGAAGGTATGTAAAAAGGGTTACGTATAAAAGCAGAGTCCTAGGGTGGCAGCAACTTTAATACAATCCAGAGTTGATAGCTATAAACATATCTGCAGAAAGCTTGCAAGCACAGTCTTTGAAAATCCAAGGAAAGCTCCCACAGCTCCACAGTAACTTCAGGAGCTTTTGGAAGTGCAGTGGCACGGAGCTGGAGACTGAAGGATTCAGTCTCTAAAATCTCAGTGGAATTCCAAGTGACATCTGTGAATGCAATATATGAAGATGAACCACATACACCAACTGTACCTGGAAGATATGCAACTAAACAGGTAAGAAAATCTATGTGATTCCTCTTAGCAAGACGAGAAAAGCAGCAAGCGTCGACTTCAAGCATCTAGAACCACTAAACACTGAAGCCTCCGCAAGGACAGAGGAACCCAGCGCCTCAGTTCAAAAGGGTTCAGCCACCCTACCTTCCTGTCTTTAGAGAGGTGACTGAACAAGCAGAACAGAGCGTTGGATTGAGTCCAAGTAAGTTCATGTTTCACATTCAACAACCTACTAAAATTTTTAGTTCCTTCCACAATTTACTAACAAATCCAGAAAAGACCCCGGAACTTCAGCCTTTCACCTTCCCAAATCCCAAGCCCAACCCATTCAGTAGTCTTCCCTCCTCATGTATCTTCCAGATTCAGAAATATGAAGGATGCCCGTCAAACCATCTCCTTCACTACAGGAGTCTTTCTTTCTCCATAGCATATGCTGCCTTGCTCAAGGCAAAGGGTAGATTCTTTAGGAAAGGAAATAGACGTGATGAATTAAATATGAAATTATTACAGTCTTGCACTGGGAAACTTTAAATCTGTTTTATCAGGACCGTGAAACTTCAATACTCTTTGACTGGAAACAGTCTCTGTATGCAATTTGATAAAGACAAGCACTAAGTTTTGACAGTCAGTAAAACACAGTCAGGTTTTATAACGTTGCATCATTTCACTGCATTCCTGAAGGGATTCCACACCAACACCTGTCCATCTTCTCGGCAGAATAAACAGGATCAATAACTGATGCCATCTCATAAACCAGCATTGAACAGGAAGAAATATGGCTCATTTGCCATTATTTTTACAACTACTTTTGAAAATGCTTAAAGAAAGGACTTTTGGGGCTTAAATCCTGACTTTAAGAAGGGATTTCCCTTTAGAATGGCTCTGCTCTTCATCCCCCATCCTCCCTTTTTTTCCCAGTGTAAGTGAAAAAAACTATTACATCTTTGGGGTTTCTCCCATCTTATAACTTTGCTATTTACTCTGCTCTTAGCTACTCAACTCTCACTACATTACTACTTCTCCGTATGCAGTTCCAGCTTATAGTTGGGGAGACCCAAGGGAACAACTAAGAGAGCCACCAAGAAATTCCAGAGACGTGAGCTCAGAGGCCCTGGCAGCCGGGTAAAGCAGCTTTAGAAAGACCTGCTCAGCAAGTGCAGTGAACCCAATGCAGATACCACCTGTAAGGAAATGGGCAAAGGAACAGACACACAAAAGGACACCGTGCCAAAGGAAAGAGCAAAGAATTCCACTGAGCATGAGTGAACTGTAAAAGAATATATCTACAACAGTTTGGTGACATGGACAAGCACCTGTATGACTTCAGTGACCAATGACAGATGTGGCACCAACAAACATCCTGGCTTTGAGTACAGGCTGCCATCTCTTCTGAAGGTTCACTGACGAAAAACGTTAACTGCCGAAGAGACTGAACTAAATAATCTACTTTTTTACAGTTAAAAATACCCAATTATCTGGCTATGAAAGGAAACAGCATAAGGTTTCAGATATGTAACAGCTTGTATGAGTTTTCCTCCCCATTTATCTTCCTTTTGAAAAACTCACCAAGTCCTGTCACCACCATTGCTCCCAGGTCAGCCACATAGTTCCCTTTGCGAAAAGTAGCAACTCTTCCTCCTACTCGGTCCTTTTAAAAGAACGATATAATAAATCTCGGGTAACATTTGGCAGGACATGTCATTTAAATATAATCACTGAAACTAGTTCTACAGAACATGGTTTAAGTATTCTCTTATCTAAAGGCTCAGTAAATAGAATGTATGCTTTTCCAAGAACCTTTGCAAACGAACACTTCATCTCAATTAATTTGCCTACATTTAAAAAAAAAAAAAGAGAAAGAAAAATAATGCCTACCCTGATTTGGAACGATTTAACTATATCTACAGAAGGATCTACTTTAATTCCAAAACCGAACTTTCCTACTACAAAATCCTAGCTATATAGGACTTTGATGTCAGGAAATAGGAATTGACTACACTTGAGACAATGAAGTTTTAGGGTTAGAAGAGCCATCAGCCAATTATCCCTTTCCTCTGCCAAAGTGCCAGCTATCGTTCAAGAAGATAACCACAAATCAGCAGCCAATTTCAGAAGCAGGAAAAAAAAAGTTTTTTTGATTCTTGACACATACCACTGACTTAAGGATGACACTTTCTTTCCTACCACTTTAAACTTAGTAAGGGGGGAAAAATGTAATCCTCCTTTCCATGTCCTCAGTCCAGATAGTATCTGGACTGATATCTCCAGATACAGAGAAGTATCAACTACTATAGGGCAAACAGCTAGTGTTTAAATAAAAATGTAAAGTTCAAGCTTTAGTCATTAAATCAGCAAATCAAAATCATGTAAACTAGTAGCCTAAAAGTTACAGAAAATGAGTGGCACAAGCAATCATGTGAGTCAATAAAACCTGAATCACTGAAGTCACATGAGAACACTAGACAACCTTAAAAATTAAAAAAAAAATGAAATACAGACTACTCATGAATTGAAACAGAATACTAGAGAAAAATGGCTGAAAAATAATGCATTATTTTAAAAAGAGCCACTTGCCAGATCTACATACTGGTTATAACAAAGATGAGTAGAACAAAATCCAGGTTACAGCACAGATGGCTTTCTTCCAGCTTAAAAAAAAACAAAAACAAAAACAAAAACAAAAAGCCAACACAACAGAAAACAAAACAAAACAAAACCAAAAAAAAACCAAAAAACAAACCAACCCAACGCCAAAACCATCAAACAAGCAAAAAATCCCACAATACATTCAGGGGAGCAACAGACTTGTCACCAATGGGATTGTTCTGCTCTTCTCTGCTCCAGCAGCACAGCGCCTGTGAAGCACAGAGCCAGCAGCTCTCGCTCTCTAGTAACAAGAGCAGTAGCTAGCAAAATTAAGACCCTGAAACATTACTCTAATAAAAAACTCAAGCAGATTAATCTGCTAGAAAAGTGTCACAATCAAATATACTAACAAAATGAAGTGAGGAAGGAAGATAAATTTAATTCTTCAACAGATTTATTTTACGTGAGTATCAAGTTCTCAATTGATTAGATCATATGAAAAAGCCTTCAACATTTAAAAAAAAAAAAAAAAAGAGATACCACTTAGGGCTGGATGTTAAAGAATACCTTATACCTGTAAGAATAATCAGCTAGTTCATACACCACAAAATGTAGCTCGATATAACTTTAAAGCCTTTAAAGAATTAATGCAGACTTAAAAGCTGCAAGAAAAAAAAAATCCTGCCCAATGTTGTCTGACAATTCCCAATAATGATATTATTTAATGGGCAAGTTCTTGAAATACAGACTTGCATTCTGCTGCCCAGTGAAAAAAACAGTTCCTAGCCACAAAAGGAAGAAATCCCAGTCTCTTACTGGTGTAAACTTGTGACACCAGCACCTGGCCAGGTTCTCCTCCCCCCTCTCCTCCCCCTCTCCTCCCCAGCCAACGTCCAGTCAGAGCAGATGTTTAGTTCCGTACTCAGCCATACAGCCCACCCGCCTGTTCCCACACACCAGCTCATCCACAGCTGGCATGCAGCTGGGAGACGGAGCTGTAAGCTAGTGCTGAGTGGGGTTACAGGGTAAGTTTCCATATAGAAGTAAGATAGCACAGAAATTCATACCCTGGCTTCCAGAACCGTGACATCCATTCCAAAACTCTGCAGCTGGCGAGCTGCTGCCAACCCAGACACTCCAGAACCAATAATGATCACCTTTCCGGTCTTCTTGGCTAAAGAAAGGGGAAAATAAGCTACAGGTTCTATACACACTTGTAAACGATCACGTTAAAGTTACATTTAAGAGATACCAAGAAAAAAAAGAAGCTTCTCTATCATCAGTAGTTCTGACAGGACAAATGTTTTAACAAAACAAATAGCCTCAAAAAGGAAATTGAAGTCATTATGTAAATAATATGATAACAGTAAAACACATTACAATTTATCTTAATGGGACAGGTAAAAGAAAACTACACCAGGAGTGCGTTTGTGACAAGGAAAAAACAGGAAGATGCTTCTGAAGGAAGACTGTTTGAAGAAACTGAGTCTTATTAATCACAGTGTGACAAAGCATCATAGTTTTATTTCTTCTGCCCCAGAAGTATAAAACCTAGAAAGGACAGGCAAGTTCAGCGGTTGTAAAATTCAAGCATCACATGAGCACGTAACAGATGTACGTACAGCATTGTTTCTGTCTTTTATTATTCAAATGAGGAAGAAGGATAACTCCATAAATGGTGCCAGCCATCAAATTATTTACAGATTTGCAAGCATTTTCCCTGTCAAAGTGATTTACTTAAATATGTGACTTCTCCATGCCAAAATAAAACACACGAACACCTATAGCCAGAAGGCTTTCCTGCCTTTATTTATTTTCTTGGCACCGCAATCCTAAGAGAAGTGCTCAGAAATTTGTCCTAACAAAGCACTGAAGAATAAAACAAAACAAAACACCAATTAGAAACAGTTTTCAAGTTTCTTACTTGGAAGGGGTTTCACTCTTTTGTAGATACCAAAGTTGATTAGACCGTGGCGTTCCAGATAGCTGTGTACTCTGTGAACCAGCACTGTATCACCTGAAAAATGGTATATGGTTTAAAATTATTCTGTATGTTTGGCAGCGTGTGTGTACTGAAAACACTCACAAGCAAATGTGTCACAGCAGCAACCCAGCACAGGCACACCGGACACTCTCCCTTCCGTACCCCAGCTGCCCTACTGAAGCATTTATCTTCTTGAAGAAGAGTGAAGTTAAAGCTTCCTGCTGTTGTTCTGTGCTATGCTGCAGTTTTGAACACCACCCAAAAAGCTCTACAGGACATTAAATGCTTCTATGTATTTAGCGCAGAAGAACACCTTGTCTGAAACTGACTGCAGAAATCCAGAGATCTTTACACAGAACTGTAACACAACTTGCCAGTATCAAGCCCATTACTACAGCACTGAATTATCATTTTTATAAACACAGTAATTCAGTATTTTGCAATACTTGACATTGTATCTGTGTTCCTGTCAGCATTATTTTCTTCTTTCTTTGTGGCTCCCCTCCACCCTTTTTCAGTTTATTGAGATTTCTTTTGAGAAGGGTGGAATGGCCAACGTTTGCCAGCAGGAACTCCTTGCTCTTTGACTGCCTTCTTTCATCACGGTCGCTCTGGCCAAGCCTCATGCACCTCTTTAATGCCTCTCGGAAACCTCATGATTAAAAAAAATCTCACAGCTGTGAGCCACCCCAGCTACGGCAAACCTTAAAAGCTGCATGGGAACTCACGGGAAACTTCTTTAACAATCCATCTTTTTATCATCTTTTTTGAGTTCTACTGGGGATATATTTCTTTACCAGACAAATGAACCTAACAAACCTGAAACAGGAGCATATTGCAATAACCACCCTGCACAGGAATGCTCATGCAGCTCCACTAACAAAAGGACCCCTCTGAAGTCCTCTCTTGATTCTGAGCAGCTTTTTCCCCAATCAATACTGAAAAAGAATAGCAATGATACACACAGCATGGGTTTGGCAGTAGAAGACTTGACTTACTATTATAAGGTGCTTCTAATTGTTGGATCGTTGCCTCAAATGTCAGCTGAATCTTTGGGTTATCCAACCAGAGCTGCAGCTATATTTAAACAAACAATAAGACAATATAAGTAATACAAAAGAGGTGTTTTCCATGTGCATGTTTGTTACCAAATACTTTTCAGACACGAAACCCTGTAAGGAGTTAAGCTTTGGCAGGGCTATCCAAGCCACACAGAACTTCACCTTCCAGCATTCTTTAAGGTGCAATACAGTCCATCTTAACTTCCTACACCACTTCCAATAAGTGGAAATATATCAAGTTAGCAATCTCCTGATGACATATACAAAAGAACATACACTGAAAGAACAAAAGCTATGAGATAGAAGTACCAGAACACTTACAGGTACAGCCTCCCTTCCACCTGGATGGTAGGTGTGAGATGAGTGATATTTTAATTGGGCACTAATATCAGCCAGCATCCGACTTTATGGCATAAGATTTCACATTACTTTTGTTAAACCTGAAGAAGAACTCCTCGGCTGGAAGAGTGCAAAGCACATAATCCATATTTTTTATATATAAATCTCTGTGTATGTATATATACAATTACTTCCATTATTCACATGAGCTGACATTTTTTTTTTAATTTACTTCATCTCCTATGTTATAACTCAATCTTACACGTTCATCTTTTGTAGTCCCCATTTTACTACCTAAAGTAACTTAGTATGTGCAGCAAATGACCGTTACTTTACAAATTCTGATTTTTAGACCCTCAATGAATACCCTGAACAGTGGAGGCCTTAAAAGATTTTCAAGTCTTCATACCAGAACTGCCCTGCGCCACCGTAACAGATCGTTAAAAGCTACAAAGAAGAACATAGGGCAAATGATCTGCTTTAACCAACAGGAATTTAGCAAGATCTTTTTGCATTGCTTGGTTGGATTTTTTTGTTGTGGGGTGGGAGGGATTCACATAGATCAAACAGTGAACAAAGGAGATCCACTTTTTCTCATGAGTCCTTTGAAAAACTCACATGAAGTATAAAGGATGTACTTCCTTTACATAAGGAGTAAAGAATGACCTCACTTTAAAAAAAGCTAACACGAGCCTTCCAAAATAGGTTTCTACTTACCAGGTCATTTATTCAACTCTTGATTCTACTTGTTACTAGGTAAACTAGAAATATCAGGCTTACAAGCAACTACGCTCTGGGAACTTTGGGTGTTCATGCCCTCTTTGATATTTTTAAAATCCCTTGGTACTGTGTCAGCTCTAAGAGGATGCCACCGCAGTTCACAGCTCTTCCTGAGCTCTGCTGAGCACTGAGTTTATATCAGCATTTGCTTTGTCTGCTGTTCTAGAAGCCCTGCTATCCTGACTGGAGGAGAACAGAGAACCACGGAATGGTTAAAGATCAGAAAGGACCTTGAGGATCATCTCATTCCAACCCTGAGCAGGGACACCTCCTGCTAGACCAGGTTGCTCAAAGCCCTAAAGATACTCTCACGGGTCTTCCTCAAGAAGGGATTCCCACGTAGGAACTTCTCCACGTTCCTCCATTACAAACAGGGACTAAAGACCAACAGTGCAGATTTTCCAGCACAGCCCTACAAATACCCCTCCCAAGCATTCCTTTAAATCCCAGTCATTGATTAGTTTCAGTGGAAGGCTTCTCTGCTTCTAATGAGTTTGTAAAAGGCTAACTCACCATACATTTTGAACAAGCTGCTTTTGTAAACTTTTTGGCTTGCTTTTGTCTGTTTTTATACATCTCATGACTTCCCAGAAGTTACAACTTAGATGAGTTAGAGGGAGATTTGACAAGAATAACAAAAGTCATACTCCTAGCATGAAGATGTTCACCATGCATAAATGTCAAATAAATTCTTTAAGTTACTAAGTATTGGTTAATAAACTGTGATATCCTTTGATCACACAACAGTTAGAGTTGGAAGGGACCTTAAAGATCATTGAGTTCCACCTCCCCTGCCCCGGGCAGGGACACCTCCCACCAGACCAGTTTGCTCAAAGCCCTGTCCAACCTGGCCTTGAACCCCTCCAGGGATGGGGCAGCTACAGTTTTTCTGGTCAACCTGGGCCTCACCATCCTCACAGGAAACAATTTCTTCCTGAGATCTCATCTAAACCTCCCCTCTTTCATTTTAAGTGTTCCCCCTCGTCCTGTGGCTCTCCTCCCTGATCAAGAGTCCCTACCCAGCTCTCCTGTAGGTCCCCTTCAGGTACTGGAAGGTCTCCCCATAGCCTTCTCTTCTCCAGGCTGAAACACCTCAGCTCTCTCAGGTGGATCCTCACAGCAGAAGTGCTCCAGCGCTCTTGAGCATTTTCACAACCTTCCACCAGACCTGTTCCAACAGGTCCACATCGTTCCTGTGTTGAGGACTCCAAAGCTGGATGCAGTACTCCAGGTGGAGTCTCCCCAGAGTGGAGCAGCGGGGCAGAATCACATCCCATGACCTGCTGGCTTTCTTTTAATGTGGTCCAAGACGAAGTTGGCTGCCAGCTCACGTTGAGCTTCTCATCCACCAACACCCCCAAGCGCTCCTCAGGGCTGCTCTCCAGCCATTCTCCACCCAATCTCTATTTTTGTCTGGGATTGCCATGACCCAGGTGCAGGACCTTGCACTTGGCCTGGTTGTACTTCATTAAATTCACAAACTCCCATGTCTCAAGCCTGTCCAGGTCCCTCTGGATGGCATCCCTTCCCTCCAGTGTCTTGACTGTGCCACACAGCTTGGTGTCATTAGAAAATTTGCTGAGGGTGCACTCAATCCCACTGTCCATGTCTCCCAACAAAGATGCTGAACAGCACCAGTCCCAGTACTGTCTTCTGAGGAATGCCACTCATCACTGGATTCCACTTGGACATTCAACCATTGACTGCAACCCTCCAAGTGCAGCAATCCATCAAGTTCCTCATCTACCGAGTGGTCCATCCATCAAATCCGTGTCTCTCCAGTTTAGAGATGAGGAAGACAAGCAGGGTAGTGTCAAATGCTCTGCTTAAGTCTAGGGGGATGACATCTATTGCTCTGCTTATTATCTACCAAAGCCATAATGCATCCATAGAAGGCCATCAAATTTGTTAGGCTTGATTTGCCCTCGGTGAAGGCACCGATCACCTCCTTATTTTCCAGATACCATAGGAGAGGTTCCAGGAAGATCAGCTCCATGATCTTGCCTAGTGCGGAGGTGAGACAGACTGGCCAGAAGTTCCCTGGGTCTTCATTTTTTCTCTTTTGAAAATGGGGGTTACGTTTCCCCTTTTCCAGTTGGTGGGAACTTCACCAGACTGGCACAACTTTTCAAATATAACGGAAAGCAGCCTAGCAACTTCATCCACCAGCTTGCTCAGGACCCATGGATGGATTTTGTCAGTTCCCATGGACTTATGTACCTTTGTGTTCCTTATATGGTCTTGAACCTGATAATTTCCTACAGTAGGCACTTGTTCATTCTCATAACCCGTTTTTGCTTTCTGCAACCCAGGTGGTGTGGTTACAGCCTTTGCTGGTGAAGACCAAAGTGAAAAAGTCATTCAGTAACTCAGGCTTTTCCATATCCTGGGTGACCAGGTCTCCTGTTTCTTTCTGGAGAGGGCCCACATCTTCCCTAGTTTTGCCTTTATCCTTGACATTGCTTATAGTTTTTCTTGCTATCCTTGATGTCCCTAGACAGATTTAATTCCATCTGGGCTTTAATTTACGTAATCTGGTTCCTGGCCACTTGGACAATTTCTCTGTATTTCATGCAGTCTACACATCCTTGCTTCCACTCTCCTTTTCGTTTTTGAGCTTATCCAGGAACAACTTGTCTATCCATGCAGGCATCCTAGCTTTTTTGCCTGACTACTTCTTTCTTGGGATGCACCTCTCCTGAAGAGGTGATCCTTGAATACTAACCAGCTTTCTTGGGTTCCTCTCCCCTCCAGTACTTTCTCCCATGTTACCCTGCCAGGCAGGTCCCTCAAGAGGCCAAAGTGCTCTCCTGAAGTCCAGGGCAGCGAGTTTACTGCATACACTCCCTACTGCCCTTGATCTTGAATTCTACCATCTTGTGATCACTGCAGCCAAGGCCACCCTCGAGCCTGACATTCTCCACCAGCCCCTCCTTGAGGGTAAGGACAAGGCCCAGCATGGCTCCCTCTCCTCATGGGCTCCTCTACCATTTGAGGAAGAAAGTTGTCATCGACACATTCCAAGAACTTCCTGGAATTCTTCTGCCCTGCTGTGTTGTCTTTCCAACAGGATGGTTGAAGTTCTCCACAAAGACCAGGGTCTGTGAATGCAATGCTGGTCCTATCTATCTATAGAGGGCCTCATCCACCCTGTTGCCCTGGTCTGGTGGTGTGTAACAGACCCCTACTTTAACATCGCCTGCCCCTGTGTTCCCTTTAAGGTCTCCATTGAGTCTTCATTCATCCCCAGGTGCAGCTCCAGGCATTCCAGCTGTTCATGGAAATGGAGGGAAGCACTCCCTCCTCATCCCCCCAACCTGTCTTCCCTGAAGAGTCTGTATCCCTCCATTCCAACCCTCCAGTCATAAGAGCCATCCCACCATGTCTCTGTGACGCCAGGAAGATCATAGCCTTGGAGGCATGTCCACATTTCTAACTCCTCTTGCTTATTCCCCACGCTCTGTGCATTTGTGTAAAGGCACTTCAGCTGGGCCTCGACAGAGCTGGATCACCAGCTGGAGTGGCCGCATTTCTTTCATGCTGCTACTCAGGTGGCCTTCCTCTGAGGCATTTTATCTGCGACTTCCCCACTCCTATTGCCACAGGAGCCCCTGACTCGTTCTCATAAGACTTCAAGCGTGCTGCAGCACACCCAGCACATCTCAGAGCAACAGGTCACAGGCCTTTGCTAGTGACCCATCCCTCCGTTTTTCTAACATAATCTATGTTTCTAAAATACTCTTTTCCAAATATAGGAAAAAGTCCTGAACCCTGAGGAACTTAAAAACACTGCCACAATTTAAAAGCATCATCTGCAAAACAACACCGTTTTATTAAGGTTTAAATTTCAGATATGCTTGCCTGAACTCAAGTGAATTACTTGAATATAGTGCCTTAATATTTTAAGTTGGATGGAAGTTTTGAATTGGACAGAAACACTAGAAACATTCAGAAGCAGAGTTTAATTTCTTCAAATGTTATAATTTCTTTTATGAAACAAAAGCTGTCAAAGTAACTGTTCTGTTCTGAGAATCAGCCACATGACTGGCTTGACATCTCAGTATTGCAGCAACTGAATGCTGAGCAAAACTGAGAGGTTCCCTTCTTCTAAGCAATGATATATTTGGTTAATTCATTATTCTTAAGAGACTTCTTTAATCTGAGATCAAGTAAAAGAACAGTTGTACTAGCTTTCTGATTGTTTCTGTCTTTAAAAGCTGTATGAGTGGAATCATGTAGCTTTGATGGTTGCTATGACTGTGTTTTGGATATTATACATATACTACAGATTCTTTATGCTTCCACACAGCATTGCCTCAATCAAGAACTGGGTAACATCTTCCTTGGCAACTCAGAGCATAACAGGATGCCAGAAATGAATCCCCAACATCTCAATTAAAAATAAATTTTAAAAAATAATAGTTTTCAAACTGTTAGGGTAACTGCCAAAAAGTCTTTGCATGGTACACAAATGCCATACCCTTTTTTCATCAATACTTTCACAATAAACTTACGGTGCGGTTCCTGATGTACAGAAACACCTTCTGAGTCTGCTGTGGCCCACTGATTATATCAGGGAAGCAGGCAGCTTCTTGAGATGTCATACGGTCATGTGGAAGTCTACTCTGGAAAGCTGCACCCTCCACACCTACAACAAAAAGACAAGTTGTCTACAGGCACTGCAAAAGGAACTTCTAAATCAATATTTTCACACTACGCTTCCTAGCGAGTGCACCTATCCTTGAGATGGTATGGTGGCTAATTTCATGTCATGCTTCCATTTAGTTCTTTTATTTATTTCTGCACGACACGCAGGTTCCCAAGTCAACAGCTCTTTGAAGAACAGGTATCCTCTAGAGTTAACAAAAAAGCTATACTCCTTGGGGAAGCAACAAAAAACAACAAAAACAAAAACAAAACAAAACAAAAAAAAAACACAAAAAACCTGAAAAAATAAGAGGGGTAGAGGCATATATCAATATATCATATTATATATAGTATTAACAAAACATAACTGCTTTAGATGCAGTCCTTCATATGTGTGGTTTCCAGTTTCAACCAGAATATGAAAAACATTTTGGAACCCATTCAAAGCCAAAAGATCTATAAGAAACAAGCACAATGCCTACAGTCCTCTCTCAGCTGCTTTTCAAGGTTGCATTCGCACTGAATTCCTCCAGATAGAGGAAACCATCTTACCCTCACCTTTCATGAACATTTCACATATTCACAGCAGACAGCACAGTGAAATACAATCCTGCTTATGCTTCTCCTGTGTCTCTTCCCCAAGTGCTGCCTAGAATCAACAACTACAGATTTCTGACCTTTCCTTTTCAAAGCTCCACATACAAAAGAACGTACACAGGAGACGTTTTCTCTATGGAAAAACTCCATCCATAAAGGCACCTGTACTTCTATCAATTCAAACAATGACAGGGAATAAAAATACAGGTATGCACTCTATGTTCCTCCATCTCATTCAAATGTTACACTATATATAAAGCAACAACCTAAGACACGGGTGCACAAAGTGCTACAGCACAAGGAGAATGCAGAGAGGGAAGCACAGTGAGCAAAACGAAATACTGAGAAGCGAAATACAGAAAGAACAATACAGGTCTCCTACATCCCGGGAAGTGGCTTAAGATTAGGACAGAGAGAAGAAAGGACCTTCGGTCTGGAAAGACATAAGGTAATACATCTCAAGGGGAAATAACCACAACTAACGCAGTAAGATTAAGATCATTTGCTGAAACGACTTGTTCAAGAGATTAGAAAGCACAAGGCTGCAGAGTGCACACTAACCAAGGCAACTGCCAAAACCAGAAGTTCACGTGCGGAGACACACGCACCACTGCACTGGGGAGAGGAATCCTCCTCTCCCAGTTCTGGTGCAAACACACACACCTTTAACTTCCAAACGCTTTTAAATCCCAAAGATGAAGAAAAAAAAAATAAGCAAGGAAACAACTGCGAAACTAACAAATTCATTCACAAGCAAAGGTTAGAAGACCCAACTGTGCAATGGCTGAAGGTAAAGAAAACTGTCTATAATAATTTACAGAAATCTTACAGGAGGAAATTAGCAATAGAGGCTACAGCGCACTGCAAGAAAGTAAAATGAAATTAACAGAGGAAAAGCTGACACAACCACAACACTTCTTGACATGAAAATTCAGCTACAGAAAAGAAACCCATAGCTCTGCTAGAACTTCATTTTCTCCAGTAATAAACATCCCCCAGCCCTTTCGCTGTCCTTCAGCCAAGGAACTTCACTGAACCAATTCTGCAGACGTCAACACATAAATGCGTAACTACACTATGAAGTCCGTAAAACTGTACATGTAAATCAAAGTTACCAATTCTCTGATAATTAATATTTGTTAACAATAAAGTAAGGTTCCAGACCATCAAGTGTTAGCAAAAATCCCAGCAGCACAATTCTCAGAGAATGCCCAGTTCAACAGATCTGAAATGCTGAGCCTGACTCCCTCCTACAGGCTAATGCTAAAATGAGTCCGTCTTCTCCAGGTATTCGCTAAAGAGATCAAGTGTCGTGCAGTGATCAACCACCAGGAAACTCTCAAACGTGGATTCAAGGTAACTCACCAGTTTCTTGAAAAGCTCTACAATCTATTTCTTCAAACTGAGAAGCCAGACAAACTGGAAAGAACATCAAGGCACTTTTTTTGTGACTTTTTTTTTTCCCTTTTAAGGCCACATGTCTTATGGCAATACCTGAACTTTAAAGTGTCATAATGCTCCAGATGAGCACTGGCATTTAGGAAAAAAAGACCACAATAAGGTTTGACACCAGAATTTAGAAAGCATCTAGCTATTATTAGTGAAAATATATTTTTTTTTTGACCCAGCCACTCAAAGATCTTGTAAGAATCAAATGTCCTTGTATCTACTTTTGCAACTACACAACCCAAAGTTAAGTGAATGCCAAGCTGATTTAATCTCCCTCCTCCCATACCCTTGCTGCCTGTGTTCCACGAGAGCAACACACTAAAGGGAATACCACTTCAGAAATATACACACTTTCCTTGGGGCAGGCAACTCTCTGACTGTAGGAATGTCTCTGCCTAGAATGGATTCTCATCTCTTCTTCACACACACGCTTGCCATTTCCTGACATTCAGCATCAGTAACTAATGTGCTCAAGTTTTCATTATTTTCTTCATCACAGAAGAAATCTTGAGAGATGCTGCTAATTTAAAGACGTATTGAAACATATGCAGGTGTCTGAATCAGGCAATTGCTAAAGTGCACCCTCATCATATATATAAAATAGAAAACATGCCATATTTCCAAACAGCCAATGTCTGCCGAAAAATCAAACAAGCAACGCAGCCTCAAGCCCATCATCTGGAACAGTCAAAAATTCTATGCAGGCGGTAAGATCCAAAGCGTAACTATGCTCCTTCACTCAAAACAGCAGGATACACTCTCAGATGAGTATCTTGAAGTTAAATCAGCTGTAAAAAGATCAGCTTGGAGGTACAGAGTAAGTTCTGGAGCCTTCAACTCCTTTGCTTAAAACCCAAACCCTCAAGTGAGAGCGAAAGTGGCAGAGTTGGAAGAAGAATTTTCAGTAGCACTCTAAGTCCTTAAGAATAAGGACACCGATTCTGTGAATTAATTAGCAAGTGCAGCACTTTGGTCAGATGGCAAATGCAATTCACAACCCAGTCCACTGAGAAGCAGACTAAGAATCTCCCCAGCAAATAAATCTCCTGGGCTAACCACTGGCACACAGCTCAAACACAAACGCTTTCAAAAGAAAAAAAAACAAAACAAAACAAAGGAGCAGAAAGGCACTCCACACTACGTTTCTTGAGCAAATTAGAAAAAAGGTCTACTGTGCTGAAGCCCAGGGCTCCCCATGTCATTCTAGGTCATTCTGGCTATTAGAGACGTATCTTTTTGCATGTTTGGACTCCTCTAAACATGGAGAGGAGTGGAGGGATGAGAGATCGGCCTGAGGCGTTTCGACATAGGTCAGCATCTTTTTCCACGGTTGGTACAGACCTCAACTGACATTTGGAAATACCCCTCACTTTTACCAGATGGGCAGACAACTCCTGTTTCTCTACTTCTGAACAAGCACACCCATGCGCACTCGCAAGCATCAATGCCTAACTTGGCGGCTCTTGCTACTAAGTGGCAAGCATCAAACGCCACCCTCACCTGATGCTTGGCCGTCTCCATACCCTCCAGAATTGTCGTCTTGAAGTCCTCCTGCTTGCCCTGTGGAAGGAAAGAGGAGAACTCAGGGACCTTACTCCATAAGTTAAACCATACTGGACATAAAGGCCTGGCAGTTGGCGTTTTAGATATTAAATTTCACCAACTAACTAAACCCATTTTCTGAAAATCCCATTTTCTGCAACCTAGGTTCAGGGCACCAAACTCTGGTCTTCTAAAGTGTCATCCATGTTACTGGAACGCTTTACATCAGACTTTACGGGAGATAAAGTACACAATATGTAGCATTCTTGGTGGCTAAATATTTATGATGAACTTTATTAATGGCTAGGATTTTAATAATATGATTACACTTCTTACTGCCAAGATCTGGTGGATGGATACCACCAGATTCTATGTTCTGAAGCTGTAAGAATTTTATAATCTTGTCCTTGGTACTCCTGAGTCTCTCCACATGCAAGGGGATAGTCTGAACCATTCTGAAAAGCCTCTGACTTTCAAGAGAACCTGTCCTTTTTTGCTATAAACCCTTCCTTGAAGCTCGATGACAGAACCTTTTTGAAAGGCTCAGACCACTTACTTCAGCTTCAGCCCCGCTGATACACCAACAATGTTCTAACGCACTAAGACCGCCTTTGAACCCAAGCACACCTCAATACCATTGATCACGAATGCGATCAACACGCAGCACTGAAAGACATCAGTCTCTCAACATATCCAGGGCTGGAAACCTAAGGAAAGGCAAAGCACCATCTGAAAGATCTGAAGAACTCTCAAAATTACCTTAGCCTGCATGGTAGTCCTAAATAGCAGCCTTGACAGGACTAAAACACAACCAGGAACAAAGCAGTTCTAAAGCAAAGAGTACCGCTGCCGTATCTGCGGGAACAAAGCTAGCACACAGGTCATCTCACATGCTGCTAACCTACAGGAGATGCCAGCTCCCAGCCTAGCTCATACACAATATTCTTCCACAGTCACAAGTCTGACTGAAGGCTCGTCTCTTCCAGAGGGCAGGAAGCCCCAGAACGCTACCAAGACGGCCGAGCACCGGTGGGCTGGCCCCTGCTCTACCACGGCTCCTGCAAACCAACTGCTGCAGCGGTCCGCAGACGGGGCATTTTCTAAAGCCCTCACTGAAACTAACTCCTGAAATTTAATTCCTGAAGCAAGACACAGAAGGTGAACCAAACAATTTCATACTTCAATAATCTGAATTAGCACCTGGAACACTGTACCATTACACAACTACAGATAAAATAGGAACTTAAGTAAGACAGACATTTTCACTCAGTAGAGGAGCAACAGTCAATACTTTTATATAACCAGTCTACAAGCAGGGAAGTTCAGGAACTCACAAGACATGGTGACAAATAACTGTGTTTTGACAGGCCTCAGAAGTCCCAAAGCGGGAATTTAATGAATTAATGTATCTGCAATAGCAAGAGAAAATTCTGCATTTTGCCTACACTGTAAGTACATTCCATTGCTGGGAACATTACAAGACCTGCTTCCATTCTGAGAGACTAACAACTCAAACGTTAATATTTACACTCCAGCGTAGGCCCTTAACTTGCAGGAGAAGTTACACTTCTGCATTCCATAAGTTAAGAAATGGAAAGGATGCTGACATCAGCCTGTGGCACTTGTTATCCCTGAACCAGAACTGACAGTAAGTGGAGGGGGCAAAATGGCTCACAGTTTACTTATAAAAATATCAGTATTTTCCTCTTCTGCTAATAAAAGATAAACTATTTTCAATGTTAGGCCAAAAAGAAAAATAATAATAAAAAAAACCAGCACTATTACAGCTTGCTCGGACGTGATTCTAAACGCTACCCAGTGAGAGTACAGCAGTGTGCAGACAGGGCCTGCAGAGCACCTCTCCTTCCCAAAAGAAAGCAACGTTCCAGCTTGCTGCCTGCTGTGTGCCCTAGCAAACTGCTGCCACACCGTAACACCAAATCATTGCAGCTGAACACAACACACGCAGGAGCAGAATCTGTTGAAAGTCTCAAGGCAACAGCATAATAGATCATGAGCTGAACAGCAATCAGGAAGGTCTACGAAGAGGCCCACTTCATACAATCATTCACTGCTTTAAAAGAAACAATAGCACCCAGTACTGGATTTCATTAGGAAACCAGACAAGTCAGATGACAGAGCACGACCAAGTTCAGCTATTCACTTGATGTTAACCTGGCTCTTAGTCAGTCTCACGTGTCCTTGGAGAACAGCAGCCAGAAACACAAGATTACCACAAAGTAAGAATACTGACGTAACTAAAAAGACAGCAGTTGGTAAAGAATATCTTCAGGAAGCTATAAAAATGAAAATCCAATTTGATGAGGGCAAACAAAAAAGATTCTCGGAGAAGAAAAACAGAAGAAGCAAGCTCCTTAATCCCAAGATGGATATTGGCAGAACAAAATCACAGATGTCATTCAGCACTGGAAGTGAGTTTTCAGGGTTTGCGCTACTAGGCAGCGCTTCTCAAGTGAAAAAGAGGAGAGATTATTAAGGAAATTATCTTAATGATTAAATACTGTTAGATCTATAAAAATGCTCTCTAATAACCTGTGGTAAATCTTGCAAATCCAGACTATAACAATCTGTATGCTCAAAATACCTGGAATTTCCCACAGCTGAACATATTAATGGAGTACATCCCAAATACGAGCAGCATTTTGCTGTTGCCTAACGTGTGATACTTAATGACCTCCTCCTCTAAACCGTCTCTGAGGGCGGACCGATTAAATACCAGCTGCTATTACATTTTTAAGTTTGTACAATTAGGCTTTTAAATACAAAAGGTCATAACCCTGAACGTGACAGCTTTACACCTCTACTGTATTACTTATGTTTTTGCAGGCTTTGAACATATAAAGGAAATTATTAAGGTCTGCAATGAGAATAAATTAACAGTAATACACAAGCTAAATTTTTAAGTTTTCAATATGCAATCTTGCTGCAGTATTACTGTCCTATTTAATATTTCTTATTGAATAGTCATCTTTTTGCTTCAAAGAAGTGTCATGGAGAAAAAAATCACAATTATAAACATTGCTTCTATATAAAGCAGACTCCATGCCTCTTCCTGCTGGTTGCTGTTTGAACTGGAAGTCTGAATGCACTTTAACAGCCAGCGTAAGATGACCTGATTCTCCTGATGCCTACATTAATAAAGACAAAATGATTTTGACATAGACAAACAGACAGCTACACCAATGCATATAGTTTCAGAAGCCTTTAAAAGTAAGCAAGACTGACTATGGAATGACAACTGAAAATCTGTCATCTTCCTACATCACTGCTTCGTGCATATCACAGGATTTCTAGGAATGGAGAAAGGCTATGATGACCTGAAATTAACTTATTTCTAGACAGCTAGATATAGCCTGGTTGAAAGTTGGTTGCATTTAGAATCATAGAAGGGCTTGGGTTTGAAGATCACCTAGTTCCAAGCCCCCTGCCATAGGCACAAACAATCATTTACATTACATTTAGACAACCAAATACAGTGCTGGCAGAATAACTGCTTAACGGGCTGTCACATGTAGAGAATAGCATGAGTCTATCACTGCGTGCCCTTCACATTTACATTTCTTCCATCATGGGATAAAACACTGTACTTCACTGATTATGTCTCAGACTGATTTCAATAATTCTTAGAGGGATAAAATGGCATCTGAGAAATATCAGAAGAATATTAATAATACATTTCAAGGAGTAAACCTAAAGTCTAAGCTAAATGAAGCAGTAAACTTAGGATACCTGCTTAATTGCACCTATTAAACTTCTATTTTTTGATAGATCATGTACAACTATGAGCCAAAAGGATTTTACCATTGCAAATATTTCAGTCAAGTCTTTGAGGTATAGTATTCCTGTATCAAGCCAGAAGTCAACAAGTTGTAACAAGAGAGAGATTAAATGGTAAATCCTTAGAGATAAAACAGAATTGTGGCTTTTAATATATTTTCTGAAACTGAAGGCAAGTATCCCCAAATTGATGTCAGTCCTATCATCTACATTCTCAAACCTGCCAGCCAAAAAGCAGCCAGTTAAGAGCAGCAGAACTGAAGACTAAGTCACATCAGTGACGAACCAGCCAAAGTTCAACTACTAGATTTCAGCTATTGCATAAGGCCAACCAGCACGTGTCACATCACGGAATCTCTCCGACAGCTAGCCTTTGCAAAAGGATGATTTTGTAGAGTGATACAGCAACATCAAATCTAACTAATGGTGGTAGCTGTTGGTAAACACAACAGAGATAAAGAACAGAGATAAAGAGTACTGCATGTTTTGTTAATTTCAAAAGCTGCTTCCTGAACATGGCTGACTATAAACCTTCCCAATGTAAAGTGAAGCCTTATGGCTCTGTCAAAGGTAACGAGGTTTAAGTTAGACTGAAGTTTAAGAAAACAGTATCCAACCAGAACTTAAGATTAGAGTCATAGTTTAAAGCCACAAACAAGAATTGCTGTCACCCACACAGCAACCCCCCAAGTAGATATAACTTTTTCTCTCAGACGAATAAATGGAGGTTGGCACGCGAGCAGGCGTGACAGCAACGCGCCAGAGGCCATTCTGATCAACCAACTTCCAAAGACAAATCAATATGGATCACGAGAACCTGGTATGAGAGGTTTAGCTCAGTTTGAAATTAGATCATGCATACTCCCTCCTTCCACATATGGGGCCAGGAAAGAAAACACTGTAGAAGAATCATTCAAAACCAGATACAGGATTCATGATGCTGCACCTGACCCCACTTAATTTCTGGCAATAAAACACGTGAGTAGTGTCAGAGGAGAAGGTCTCTCTTCACTCACCAGATGGCTCTTCTGGCTCACTTTCATTCTCTTCTTCTGCAGGAGCTGGTGGAGGTGGTGGCGGTAGTTTTTTCTCTTTCTCAGCTTTAGCATTTCTCTCTTCTTCAGAGTAATACTCATCTTCTGACAGGTTTGCAAGACTTTCATCCATCTCTCTGTACTCGACCTGTAAAAGGCAGAACAAAGCATAAACCAACTTGAAGACAACTTAAGTCTCACTACTAAAGAGAACATCGCAGTCAACAAAATAGCTTATAGCTCAAAGAAAAGACCCAAGTTTCCTTGTCCAGAGTCTTATTACAGCTACCGTATTACAAAAATCTTCAACAGCTCAACCAGTTCCACATGTTTTTACCTCCAATAAAAAAAAATGCCTTAGCCCCCAAGTGTCCAATAGTAGAACTTTCCACTCACATTGAGCCCAGTTTACCTGGATTCATTATAGCGTCATTTAACCTCTCTAGTCTTCTTCATTTCCTTCACCTCCCTGTCAAAACTCAGAAATAAAAACTTGACTCTGCATCCAACCCACATGTTCCAACTCAAATTTATCTGTCAAACAGGAGTGACCAGAATCATACACGAGATTTCATCTTGCCCTGGTACACAGGATAGTATCTGCCTCCTCTCCAGGAAGGTCACACAAGGAAAAGAATGCCCACTGCAAGGAAGCAAAAAATAGTGCCATATGTTTTGTTCTGTTCTCCAATTTAAAAAATAACATAGAATAAATTAAAAAATCACTAGCTAAAAAAGACTTGCTCCAACTTAAAGAAAATAGAAACGCCAAGAAATAACACAGAAGGGGTGCATCTCTTCTGTTTAATAAATCAAACTTTTTTTCCCCACAAGTAAGAAAGCCTTGTATAGTGAATCTCCCTACTTATTGAAAAGGCAAAAAGCACTTCTCACAATAAGCCATAGGAAAATCAAAAAGAAAGCAGCTAAGTGACTTCCAACATCCTACAGGTCAGCTTCTATCATGAGATGACAAAAGCAGCTCCACGTTTCTTATCAAAACGATGAGATCTTTCACAGTTCAGTCATTAAGAGATGGCATCAATAGGCACAATTCAAAGTAGCACTGGAAAGCCTAAATTCAGTGAAACCCTAACACGCTCCACAATCAGCTACTGCAAATACCAGCATTCCATCCTGTCCAGCATGTTCAGTTTTTCACACTGTTGAGTACATGTTGCACCACCAGGATCTTCTGTGAACTCCCACTCTTAAGCAAGTTACAATGACCTCGCAACATCATGAGCACAGCATCACACGAGTTTGTAATCAACACAGACTAGTTCTACCCTAAGGCCCCATGAAGTCTCCCATCCTCCTTGAGCTCACTCATCTTTTAGAGAACAATCAAGTCAAATAAAAAAACTCAGACTTTCTCTAGGTTTATTTTTAAGCTAGATATCCTTCCCAAATGAGTTCACACCACAAACATTCACAATAAGGTGATCCTGTGCTAGCCTGAAGTGATCGTGGGGATATCCTGTGTTAAAGATAGATTAATGCCCTGAGCAAATGGGCACTGTCAATGTGCAGGAGTATCACTGAAATACAACCCACAGACAGCGTGCCACTTCTTAACAGATCACTATAAAGCAAGCAAACCCCAGACATGCTGCAGCTGAAGACCACAGAATAGATCAAGTTGGGAAGGACCTTTCAAGCCCATCCAGTCACACACCCTGCCCTGGGCAGGGACACCTCCCACCACCCCAGGTTGCTCCAAGCCCCATCCAGCCTGGCCTTGAACCCCTCCAGGGATGGGGCAGCCACAGCTTCTCTGGGCAGCCTGGGCCAGGCTCTCACCACCCTCACAGTGAAAAAATTCTTCCTTGTGTCTAATCTACCTACATCCACCTTCTCTCAGTTTAAAAGATGCACTGGACAGACCTACACACCAGTTCTGAGATGCAAAGGACCAGTCCAACTACTGTACCACATAAAAGCTCTAAAGATCAAGATATTCAATGCCACAGCTACAGCACAGCAGAATTCCTAGAAGTAGTTTCAGCTTCCATATCAAACACAACATACCAAACACAGCTTTGGGCACAGCCACAATCTTCAGTCTTCTGCAACCAGGTTTCCAAGAAAAAGGTAATGTTCTCAAACTTTCAGAATAACATGCGAGAATTACCTACTACAGACCTAAAACCAGAAACTGTTCATGGCCTTTATGTGCCATGTTTATGGCATTGCTAAATCTCACCTGTAACACAGCATTTGCCCAGCACCAACCGGTGAAAGCTGAACAGTGGACTGAGTATGGCCATCACCTAAAACCAGCATCGTTCCATGCATATAAGCATCAAGAGAAGCTGCATCCATGTAACTCTAGTAATACTGCGAAAGCACCCATGAAAATATAAAATCGTAAGAATTCAGATATAATGCAAGGACTGTTTTGTGGGATGTTTTTTCCTGTTAGGTATCTGACCAGGAAGCTCTCCAAAGTTCCAAGGCCACCACACAGCACTCTCCTTCGAGAAAGCGCAAGCGTTCTCCCCACAACTGATGAGGACGACCTGTAACGATTCGACCTTAATCCGCACCAGCTTCCCGCACGTCTGTCC
>VZRU01007475.1:4711-77166 GCA_013398155.1 Pedionomus torquatus
TCTGTGAAAAAAAATATATAAATGTAATATTTTCCTTTTAATTTGGGATATTTTTTTCTTTTGGTAGCTTGACTGAAGTAAATCCATTTAGGAATACCTAGCTTATTGGGAATTGTGGCAATGTGCACAGTTGCTGCTTGAATGTGCTTTTTGCTCAGGGCACAAGGAGCCATGGCCCCTGGTTTAAAAAAAGAAAGTTACTAGTCTTGAAATCATGAAACTTAAAAAGTCCTTTAAATCTAAGGACTGTGAAAGCCTGTTGTACTGTAAAGCCTTGTCTGAAACTAGGGTGGGCTTTTTTTCTAAGTATCTTTCTCTCTTGTCAAAGCATCTTCTCTTGAAAGGAGGCCACTGTTGGCCTCAGAGCCCGTTAACTTTGCGCTGAGAATGGGGATGCGGTGCTGAAAAAGCTGTGGTGTTTCTAAGCCCTACTGAGAAATCCTGTTGAAGCCTGACGTGTATGTATTACATACACAGGCTTTCTCATACATACATATATGTGTGTGTATATATATATATAAGCGTTTGTTTTTTCCTGATGTCAAGTTCCAAATATGCCCCTATTCATATATAAGTGCTAAACTGTTCAAGTGCTGTTTTAATACAAATGACAAGATCTGTACAACAAAATTCTTAACGAAATGTGCAGGTCAGAAACTCCATCAGGCAGGCAGGGTGAAAACATGGGATGCTTTCTTGCAGTTGGACAAGCAGAGCTCAAATAATGCGCATCCTAAAAGAGAAATTATTGAAGAAAGCGATGGTTCCTTCCAGGATTAACTCTGCTGATTGCTCTCGAAAGTGTTATCATGAGGGTTAAACTAATGGCCCTAAGAAATAATGAAAGTGCAGGATCAGTCAGAAGTGTTACATATATAGCATTAATTGGCCAATTGAACTGAACTAATCAACTCCTTTTAAACGAATGTGACCATGGGCACAAGCATATGAAAATCTTTCCCTCTGTAAGGGAAGTTTTTTCTCCTTTATTTGCAAAACAAGACTTAATCAAGTTAGCAGCAAGACTATTCAGTCTAGTGGCCAAGAGCAGAGTTCACTTTCTAAGGTGATTATTTTATGTCTTATGTTACTTATTCAGCTTTTTAACAGATTTGGGTGAGGGAGGAGGAACTAAAATCTGAAGCCTCATTGCAGTTGTGGCCAACTCTTACTTTTTGAACTTACTCTGTAGCGAATTGAAGTGTGTATTTTGTCACTCCTCTTATTGAAAGCCAGTGTATTCGGGAAGTGGCTTAGCTGAGTAATGCAGAGTTTATTGTGATAATAAGCTGGTTCTAGATGATTCTAGACTCGTTGCAAGTGTAGAGGGGATGTGTCCAACAGTTGGTTTGTCTGATTTTGTTTTCTCAATCAGTTCAGTGCATGTAAGAGACTATGACTGGAAACTGAAAAATAAGAGAAAATTGCGTCTTACTCTCCCAATTTGGGTGCAAAAATAAGACAGCAGCATAATAGCTGGAAGGAGAAGGTGATGAGGAAAATCAACCTCCTTAATTACAGTTATTGTTCCTTGGTTTAACTCTTTGTACGTATTAAATTGAAAACCACAATATTGTTTTCTTTGTATCTGCTTTCTCTTTATATGATGCTTTTAAGGTAAGAATGCTCCTTAGCAAAGTAAAATGAAAGCTTTCATTTCTAATTGGAGTCCAATTTCCATCTAAATGCAGCTTGACACAAATTATAATTCTTATGATTATCCAGTAAGAAATACAGAAATTATCTTTATATAGTAAAGCTAAGATTATTTAAATATTTCATTGATACGTTGTTTCCAGACAGTGATTGAATCTTACAGGGAACTAAATTTTTCAGTTATTGAGAAATTGCAGTGTGACTTAGTTCAATGTGCTTTTATTCAAAGCCTTTCTTTGCTGCTGTTTGGTAAATAATGACATCATATATGCTTTGTTAGTCTTCATCATTCTTATATGCAAATGTGAGTGATATATGATATAAAGACCCACTGCCAACTAGTGGAGGCACCTTTCTAGAAAAATAGCAGCATTGATGTCTCCAAATAGGTATCTTTTCAGAAAGCTGGTTTACAGTGGTTATAATGGTCAGGCTGGGAGATGCTCAGAAACAAGCAATGTATTTTGGATTTCAAAGACTAACAGTGTATGAATTATTTATTACCTGCTCAAAAGGGACAAATCTGACTTACTTGAATGCAAAAGCTTGATTTCTGACAAACAGTATAGCAAAATACACTTTAATGTATAATGTTAACTCTACTGAGATGCTACCTTAGCAGTGGGATTTGAAAGAAAAACACCAGTGTGATACCTGTTGGAGGTGGCTGAGAAGTTTCTGTGCATTGCTGGAAGAAGAGCAGCTTCAAGTCTAGCTTAACTTGCAATAAGCATGAAAATCACCGTAACGTGTCAGACCAGTAGGACACCTAGTCCTGTGTCTCACCTCAAAAACCTTTTGAAATGAGGATAAGAAAAAGTGAAGCAGAATGTGCTCCTTCACGCAGTGGGTGACGCAGCTGTTACAGGCAGCGTAGGAACCAGTGATCTGACCTGTTCTCTACTGGTTTGTCTAATCCATTCTGAATCCACAACTTTCCATGGCTATAAGTCTGCAGTTTAATTATATGCAGCTTGAAAAGGTGCTTCAGTTTGTGTTTTCTGGGTTTTGTGGTAGGAGAAATAGTGAATAATCTTTACTTATTCTTCTTTTTCATGCTAGTTTTGATTCTGCACATCTCTATTATACTCCTCCATAGTTGCACTGTTCAGCTCCAAGAAGGAACCAGTTTTATCGTGCAGAAGATGCTGAAGCCTGGCCACAGCTTGTGTTTGTGCACAGTGCTGGACTGGGCAGGGCTGCTCTTTCTGGCTGTGGGTATTTCTTAACTTTTCTATAAAAATGAACTACACATCTGTCTCTTCTTAGCAGAGAAGTATGTCAAGCCTCTGATTTCTTCGCTACCTTTTTTTGTGCATCTTTCAGTCTCGCCATGGCTTTGACACCAGCACTGTGTGCTGTTGCAAGGTGCTCTGGATTTCTAGAATTGGAGCACAATGTTTTCTGTTTTCTTTTTCGTTCCCTGGGACTCCTAAAGAGCATGGAATTGATGCTCTGAGAGAATTAGTCGTAACAGTTTCAGAATCCTGAGTTGCAGTAGCTAATTTAGATCTTGTTGTATAGGTGAGGTTATTTCTTTCTCTGTCTTATTATTCTACTTTTAATTTCATTTCCGATTATTTTTCTGCAGTTTGTAGCAAACAGCATCTATTTTTCATTTCTTAAATAGTTCTGTAGTGTATTTCATGTTTGTGTACTTCTGTTGAAAAGTAGGACTTGGTACTCATTAGTCCTCCTTGTATTGTAAAAAATTACCTTTTATTTCTGGCAGTACTTCCTGTCTTTATAATTAGCCTTTGAAGTATGAGATGATCTTCCAGGAAATGCTCCAAAAGGATTCAAATCTCTGTGGACAGTAGTAGGTCCTGGAAAGATGGTGCTGGGTCTGTGGCCACCAAGCTTGCAAGATGTTTGCTTTCCTTAACTTGTGTTGAAGACACTAGATGGGAATTAATGCTGTTCAGAGCTTCCCATGGCTGAAACCTGAACAATGTGCCCTGGCCTGGTGGATTTTCTTTTTTCTGTTTCAAGTAGGTATTTCTGTACTAGGCTCACAGGCAGAGGGCATAGGCAGCAGGATGCCAGGAGCTTGGAGCAGATATGCTGACCTGTGGGTATTTGTGACCACAGCTTCTGTTGTTGTTGGCCTTTGGACATTCGCGTGGGTATTTTGCGGGGGAGAGGGAGAAGGAATTAAATTGGATAAAACTAAATTACATCCTTATAGCAACATTAATACTGAAAAAATATTTCCATATAAAAAAAGATTTTTAAAGTGTTACTTAGTGCTTACAACATACAGTTATTTTTTAATGTAAGGAAGTGTTTATTGTGATGGTGGAGGATGTATAACCCAGAAATGCTGATAGCAATTCTCATGTGTTCCTGTTATTTTTTGACCACTCTCTTGCTTGAGGTGACCATTAAACTTGGGTCTGGCCTTAATGCCCAGGTTGTGTTATATCCTTCAGAAAACTCTTGCTTCTTGATAAGTTATTTGATGAATTAACTTGATGAAATGATGAAACTTTGTTAAATTAAGTTATCTTTGACTGGATCTGCTGTGTAGCAAGTGGTATGGAATCCAGTACTGTTATTTTCAACATTTAAAAATATCTGATTCTGAATTTCCCAGGTTGTGAAGTTTTTAAAATGCTGTTAGTTCAGGTATGGATTCCAGACCTCCATGCAGCCACCAGCCCTACATGCTGTGGTGTGAATAGATCATCAGTTACTTCAGTTTGGAAAATGGCAAAATGAACAGTTCTACTCTAAATGGAAAGGGTCAGCTCAGTCTCTTTGTTTGTTGCCTTATGGAGCTCCCACACCTGTGGGATGTGCACAACAGAACATGGATTTTTGCATTTAATCCATATTCTATGGGAATACACCACAGTCCAAAGGATTTATATTCCCTGTGAATTACTTATACCTACTAATAAGGTAGTAAGTATGCTCAAGACTGTTGAATTGAGAAGCCAGAAAAGTGATTTCATTTTGTTCTTAATGAGTGTTTTTCTGTTGGCCTCTTCAAAAAATTATTTCTCTGTACCTCAGCAGTTTCCTATCCTTTTTGTGGACCATTCACTTCTGGATGTGCCCAGCCCTCATATAGCAGAACAAGCTTTTAATCTTGTGTGTTTAAAAGATCGTTTTCATAACCGTAAGGGTTAACAGAGTACCTTACAAGAATTAAAGATACTGCAGAGGTGTTGACCTCAGCTTTGGAAAGCTTTTAGGGAGCATTCTTTTTCTAGGCCAGTTCTTCAGTAGGTTTATGTGCTTGCTTTGCACAGAGATCTAATGATTCATTTTTTTTACATTCTTGTTCTCCTAGAAGTGATCATGGCAGTGCTAGTCTGTGCAATTTCCAGTTGCAGCTGAGGGCAGCACTTAAGTGCAAGATGGTATAATTTACATCCAACCCTGCACTTTGCGCTTAATGTTTTGCTGGCAACTCCATATCTGTACTGAGCAAATCAAGACAGACTCTGGCCGTCAGCAGGGATGTTCCTTAAACACAACCAGGCCAATGGTCGTCTTTTCCATTTAATCAAGAGTATATTTAAAATTGAATCTCACAGCTGAAGCACATGCTTATAATACATACAGGCATTTCTAGTAGTTTTAGCTCTTAAGAACTTCCATGCCCTACAGTTAGATACAGGACATTGACTTGGAGGAAAATCTAGGAGACTTCATAAAAGGACTTTTTACGGTAGTGTTTTCAGAACATGGGTATCCTTTGTTTTTTTTTTTCTGATTGTTCACTGTTTTTATTACATCCTGCTGTAAAATTTAAATTCTGATTCAATAACCACAAGTACTGATTCAAAAGCTGAAGTGGAACTGGAATACAAGAGTATTATGTCTTTTTTTGCATCTATATGTTAACAACAGAAATAAGGTTACACGTGCCCACAAAGTGATGCCTAAGAAAATACGCACTGAACTTTGCAGGGATGGGACTGCAAAAATAATGCAAAGAAAAGAAGTATGAATTTGAAAACACATTTTACACTGGAGTATTTACGCTGTAAATATTCCAGTGGTATCAAGATCAAACTTTGAAATTGTACTCCTAAAAATAGAGGAATCTTCTTTGGTTGCACTCTGTCTTTTGAGCCCTTAGGCTTAAGTCTTGTTTTCTCTCTGTATGAACAGAAGTGCAAAAAAAGTCTTAACATTTGAACAGATTTTCATGTAATTTTGCCAGTCCTGATGGTGAGGTAATAAGACCATCATCACTTACTGTGATCTCTTTACTAGAACCCTGTGTTCTCACTATTCTTAGGCCTTTAGGCATGTGCATGTTCTTATGATTTGAAATTTGGATCATTGAAAGCTGTTGTCCTTTTTTATTCTGTTTGGTTTTTTTAGCTTTCAGTACTTTTTAAAGGGAGGCATGTAAAGGAAGAATGTCAGTTAATGAGTAATAACAAAAGGCAAAGCCATATTTTTGTTGCGTTGCCTGGAGAGAATTCCATGATTTAGCACAACTCGTATTATTGTAATTCCATTTAGGAGGAAAAGGTACCGGGGAAAAGCTGTGTTTTGCCATCACAGTTTGTATGTGCAAAGAGTGGTAGAGTCTTAGCAGTGACTCAAATGGAGCTTTAGCAAGTTAAATCAGCATTTCACTGGATAATGCAGAAACAGTTCACAAGCTACAGTGAAAATAGGTGGCTGTTTGGCTCCCTGTCATAAGGTTTGAAGATCATGGTTGGTTGAAGATGTTACACGATCAAATGCGGGACTTTTGAAGATTATTTATGTTGATGCCTGAAGTCTCTCAGAATTAATCAATCCACCAAGACCCATACTGGCTTTATAGCCAGCCCAGTGTGTATGTTTTTTTTTCAGTTTTGTAGATTTAAAATGCCACACTTAAAGCCTTGTTGCTCTGAAATGTTTTCTCACCCTGTTATGAAACTTAATTTACGCACTTTACAGGAAAGGCCAGAGTGCCGCTTTAACACCTGAAGTGTATTAAGTAATCCAGTCTGCAAGGTGAGAAGTAAACGTATTTCTGTGCTTTTAGCCTATTATTGTTGCTGCTTGGACATAATGTTGAGAGATGTGCTGGCAGTGGAACTGAAATAGTGGCCAAGTCTGTGCTGTAAGTAATGATAACAGGAAAAGGATTTTCTTTTCACATGTGAAAAGTTAAGTGTCAGGCCATCAGGCAGTCAGAAGAGTGGAGTAGTCACACAATGTTAGTGCACTGAAGCCAGCTTGTTTTGTGAGATTTAGTGGATCTTGCAGGTAGAATGAAGAACATGTTGTAGTACCCAAATCTGTAATTTCAATCAGACTGTAAATAAGTATGTCCAGTAAAGATCTACTTCTTGAAGAGAATTTTTCTGAGCCCTTGTGATAGAGCTTGGGATATTGGTATTTCTGGGATTCCTTCAGATACAAACGGAATATTTTTTTTGTTATTATTTTGGTTATCATCCCTCCTTTAGATATTTATTTCCATGAAAAACATATTAACTAATCTGAGCTGTAACTGTTTTTTAAAAAATGGGAATGCAGTCTTGGAAAGCAGTGGCGGACCTCAGGTCTCTGCAGTGAAAGGATTGAACTCTGCCATCCACAGCCTCTTAAGAATAGAGTTAGCCTTCTAAAGATAAAAGAAAATTCAATTATAAAGCAAGAAGGAGGGTGAAGGAGTCTAATTAAAACACATAATCCTAAACCCAACACGAATGGTGCTTTTTCATGTTACACTGAAAGTAGTCTGCTTTGTGTGCCCAGTTGCTATTGCTTAACATTATTGATTTAGTTTCCTAGGGGAAACACTTCTTGAGAGGATGCGAAAAGGATGACGTCTGGTGGTGTAACTGGCAGTGTGATTTCACGCACGCTTTGTGCTTACAGGCAGCTCAGTGGAGAGTTTTCCTTTACACCTTGCTAATCTTTCTTTTCTTCTTAAAAAAAAGGCAGAAAATGAAATATTGCTGCTGCCTTTTTCTCACTCTAATGGCAGTTGTCCGGTCAGGCAGAGGATGAGCACTTCAGACAGCAGGAGCAATGAAAGGCAACGCAGGGAGAGCTTGTCCTCTCCTGTTAGATTTCCAGTGTTCTTCCTAAAGTTTAGTTGTTTTGACCTTGATTCTCAAGAGTGTTTGGAGTCAAACTCCTGTTGAAGCGATCAACATTAGTACCTAAAACCTTTGAAGAAGGATAGAGCCAGACTTTTTTCAGTGTTCCCAGTGATAGCATGAGGGGTAACAGGCACAAGCTGGATCATGGAAAGTTTCATTTGAATATGAGGAGAAACTTCTTTCTGGTGAGGGTACCAGAGCCCTGGAAGAGGCTGCCCAGGGAGGGAGTGGAGTCCTCTTCTCTGGAGACCTTCAAGCCCTGCCTGGATGCAGCCCTGAGTGATGTGCTCTGGGCAATCCTGCTTTAGCAGGGGAGTTGGACTGGATGATTTCTAGAGGTCTCTTCCGACTCTGACAATTCCATGGTTTTGTGATACACAGCCTGAGGCCCGTACTAATCTCGGGGCTTGAGAAACCTCTTTAGAGTTTTGTGATAAGTGCTAGTGCTGTGTTGTAGTAAATACACATCTGCTCTGCTTCACTGTTTCTCTGCTGATTAGCTGTTTAGTCTTAATGCTAATGGTGGGAGTTCGGTTAGAGCACCTATCTTCTTGGTCATGAAGAATTCCCTGGTTGGAGCTAGAATAGTTTAATTATCAGGACTGGCTTTTATGATAATTTTCTGATTCCATCCAGTGTGGTGAAGTTGTCCATACACACGCTGGCCTATGCAGCTCTGTGTCAGAACTGAGTATCTGTGGGCGTACGCCAGTAATTGAAGTTGACAGGCTGTCCCTCTTCTGGACTTCATTCCTTGAGGAACTGCAGCTGTTTTGATTTCACAAACATGGGTGATGTCTGATTTGATGGAGAAAAAGGAAGCTGTGGGGCAGGAAAGGTGGGAGGGAGCTGGCAAAATTAAAATGAAGACGGGTATAGAGATCAGATTGAGCATGAACTTCACAGTCAAGAGGTTCCAGAATGTCTTTTGAATGCTCTTCTCTTACTATTCAAAACCCCATCTCTTTCTCAGTACTCTGGAGTCAAATAACCCAAGGAAATTGTAGTACTTAATACTTTAGACTGATAATAAAATATTAGTGCCATTATTTCATGAGTTATTTTGTGCAAAAAAAATTCTCTGTGAAGGAAATGTTTTGAATTACTATAAAGAATAGAGTGCCAATTTCTTGTAGTATTTGATGTGCATATCTTGTTCTCTGCTCAAATTCTGTGTGCAAGTTTATAGAAAAATTGCTAGTTATATTGAGTGAATTTAGTGTAAAAAAAACCAAAAAAGGCACCACAAGAAAAACATTCTTCACTCATTTAATCTTTTACCTTATATAAATGATGCTGTATTTATCGTCTTTTTTAAAAATAGCTCACACTGTCAGTTTAGTTCCTTTGATAAAACTAATAATTGAAAATACACAATTAGAAACTTAAAGGAGCTATGCTTTTCAGGTAGAGAAGGCAAGTGTGTAATCTCACTGCTCAGACAGACAAGTTCCCGGAATCAGGTTGCAACCAGAGCATTTGCATTTTGAATCTACAAAAAAAGCACAATCCCTTCAGAAAAAGGCACTGAAAACCCTGTTTCAGCAAGAGATGAGTGTGCTTGTTTTCTCCTGATCTGGTAGGAAATAGATGGAGGAACCTAAATGTGTTAATAGTATTTTTCATGAATTGAGATACTTGTGTGTGACTCAGGTCCTTCCCTGAGGGCGTTTCATGGTGTCTCATGTCAGACAGAGAAGTCCTAGGCTTCAGTTTGAAACTGGCATTTCCCAAACATATGTTTTGCATCAAAAGGTTTGCAGTAGCTTTTAAATGGCTTTAAGTGACTGTTGTCTTTTGAGAAACTTGCGTGATGTGTTTGATAACTAGCTGTTGGCAGTGTGATGGTGTCGCTGGGGATGGAGCAGGAGCTGGGAAGGTCTTCATGGTGGACAAACCAGCTTTTGGGATGGATTGAATTAATGATGGAACTGCAGTGCAAATATTTGTCTCTTGAAGACTGTAAGATTGACTTTCGTGTATTTCATTAAACATCTTAGGGAGGAATTTAAGTATTGACAGAGAACCACAGCAAGGGAAAAGTAGAGATTTCTTAAAAAATATAAAACAAATGGAGTTTTTAGCAAGTTTCATGTAATGCTGAATGTTAAACATCTTTGTGAGTCATGGCAATAGCCTGGGACATTGCTGTAGTGTACTGTCGTTCAGTACAGACACATTCTAGGTGTTCCTTATGGAAAAAAATTACAGGTCTCAACAGTTTCCTTGTGCCATAGGTGCTGAAGAAATGTAGAGAAATGTAGATAATCACCTACAGAGCAGATTAAATACAGGGCAGTTTTATACGCTCACAGGTGACTCTCAGTCCTCCCACAACAGAAATTTGCCATTTTTACCATTGCCATTTTTTGTATAAGAGTTAAGTATTATAAAAAAGCCTAAAGCACCAACACTCAATCTGACATTTTTGTTCACGTTTTTATCTTCCCACTCTTGAAAGTGAGTTGTTAACTCACTGTTGCTAAGCCTAATTATTATTGCCACTGCAATTTTGGGGATATACTTACGCCAACATTTGCTTTCAGGGGTTGTTTTGTTTTCTTAATCATTAGGGTTGTTCTGTAACTAGGCGCGTGTGTGTGTGTGTGCGTATGCTTGCAGGCTGGAGATGGGTATGTGAGATGGCTCCGTTAATTGATTTGGTCAGAAAATACCTTATCTGCCAACAGACTGAATTAGTTCATAGACCACTATGAAATTACACAGGGTGTCCTAATGTGCGTGATATTTGTCTTTATCTAAATTTGTTTCAGAGAAGCAAACAAAAGCTATTTAATGCAAACTGACCGTAGTTTTAGTTCATCTGCTTGAAAAACTTGGGGAAGGGTGTCCTGTGATTTGGAAAAATTCTTTATTATAACCTGCAAAGCCACTGTGTTAAAACTGCTGCAGACATGCTAATACAGAGTTGGTCCTGATGACTTTTTATCCTGTTCCTTTCAATAATCAACGGTAAACCAATAACTTTTAGTAAGATTATTTTAACTTGAACTTTATTTAAACTTCTCTGTATTGTTATTCACTTACATCAATCAGTAAGGCTTCAAGGGCAGCTGTTTATTAACTTGATTTTATCTAAATAATCCAGTTTTACAAATTATTTTAAGCCTAAAAATGTAGTTTCATCAGTCCATGATAGGAGGTTGCAGTGATAACTAACATTCTCTGATAGTTTTTCATTATACATTTGTTAATTTTCATTTAAAAGCAGAGTGAGCTTAGGCTACAACTCTTCCCGTCAACATAGACACTGTAGTCTTGCCAGATAGATAAAATTTAACACTGGAAGACTGGTTTAACTCTATCCTTTTACCACCCTCTCCCTTGCAAAATGACAAAGCCTTTGCAGACTTCATCTAAGTAAAAAAAGGCAGAAACCATGTGTCCTGTCGTGAAAATGAGGTTTGTGGTAATACTAGTTCAGAGTTGCAACAGGGAAGAGGTGTAATGTGCCTGCCAGGTTTTTGTAGGTTGCCGTTCAGGTTTTAAAAACTGAAACGGAATATTGTGTTAGAGTAGAAACAGGACTGTATTTACCTGAATACAAGAACCCTTAAAAAATGATATGGGGTGACATGAAGAAATTTAGAGTTCAGGTTTGCTCACTTGTGCTACCTGTATGCTTTTGGGCAAAAGGTGAAGAGTGTTGCAGTGAATACGGTGGCTAGAAGAAATATTTTGAATGTGGATCAGAGGAGGAGGTACTAGAGCGTGGAGGGACCCAGCTGTATCTCCACATGTCAGGGTTGTGCTGGGGAGTCTTGTGTCTCAGGAATAGCAGTATCCCACAATGAGAAGACTGGAATGGGGCAGCTGTGGCTTAATGTGCACGCATTGCACAAAATGTAATCACCTGTTTGTGTTACCTGCTGGCTCTTTGTTGCCTGAAGACCTTCCATAGTAATCTTTTCCTTGTCAGGACAAAAAAGAAAAAGGTGAAGGGAAAATTCTTGGTTTCGGTTGTTGTGCCGTTTCGGTCACTGTGGTATGTATGTCATTGCAGCAAACATACTTGCCCCTCTTAGTTAAAGCAGAGAGGAAGTGTATCTTTTATCTGTGCTAGCTAAGCCTGGTTGCTGGCCAATATGCAGAATGCAAGGAGCACGTGTGGGCTTTTGTTACTGCCTCATGGTACCTGCCTTACTTCATATCAGGCTGCTTTACAGACATCACATCAATGGCTTTTGACCTTCTTCTGGCTTGAGCTGCCGGCATGCCAGGAGCATCTTTGCATGCAATGATTTCTCTCTCTATCAAAACTGGTTTAGTAACAGGTTTCCTGTTACACCTTATCTCTGCTCACCCCTGCTGACCATGCAGTTCAGCTACAGCAGCGGGGGGTGTTCTTACCCAGCGTTAAGTGTACATGCAAGATGCTTCTGACGATCAAACTGTGGACCCATTCCTACGTGCGATTTAATGTCTTGCAAGTCGCTTGAGCAATCCAGCTTTCTCAACATAAATGTGTCAGGTGGCCTTTTCAGCAACTTGACCGTAACTGATCATTATTGTGCAGAAACTTGTATGCTGTGCAAAATTTCTATCTTCCCTTTACTTGATTACAATTTTTCCCTAACCATGAGGTTTCCTGTTCTGATAGTGTATTATTGTCCTCCGAAGTGGTGTTGTTTTATATGTATATATGCAAAAAGCTGGAAGATATTTCTGAGTAGGTGAAAAGCTTGATATTAGGTCTTGTTTAATCTGATATCTAAAACAAAGCTGTTGATAAATATGTTTTAATAATTTAATAAACATGTTAAGGCTTCTCACATAATATATTTTAATAACTGAGGTGGCAATCAGAACTTGCTGCTGGAGTAAGTGCTCCCTGGAGGTCATGTAGAAAAATGGGTAGATATTTTGAATAAGGAAGGTGTGGTATGAATTACTGTTGTGGGCTTTCTAAGAAGTGCTGACATGTTCCACATGATTTCAGCTGTACTGAAATCTGATTGTTTTGACCAACCTGAGATCTGCAATTCCTCCAAGTTTTGATTAAATTCTGATTTCCTGTGTGACATTACATCATTGTGATGTCCTGCTGCTGGGCTTTTTTCGCAAGGTGTCATTCATTCTGTAGCAGAAGTGGCCTGTATGGGTTAGCTTTAGACATGGGAGACTGCACTGTACGTGGAGATGCTTTTAAAATGAATTTAATCTCTTTCAACTTGCCCTTGTAAAAAAAAAAAAATTACCCTTTTTATTTTCTCTCTGAAGGAATACCCTTTTTCGGTAACAGTTGGTACTGCAAATTACAACAGTGTAATACAGCAGCATCACTTCAGGTGTTACCACAGAAGTCTCAGGTGACCTTGCACACCCAAACTGAATTCTCTGTTTTCTGTTTGTATTAGAAGGAGAAGGCTGCTGTTAAGTGCAAGTACATCACAAACCAGGGATAGGCACCTCTCCTCTCTTGGGACATCTGGTGTAGATGTTCAGCAGTTTAAAGTAATAGTCTGAGTCTGCAGTAGGTAGAAATTTGTTGTGAAGACTCCGGTTGTACCTGGGGCATTACCCAGTTCTGCCACCAGATGATTTGACTTCTTGTGCAGTTTGCCAGTGTGTCGTGTAAAGAGTCACTTCAAATGGGATGCTCGGAAAGCTGCCAGATGTTGTTTTGCTGTCTGCAGACAACACTCCCATATTAAGTCTTTAGCTTGGTGCATCAGAGAAGAAAAAGTACATGCTGTTAAAGTAGGAGGTTATTTTCAGCTTTACTGTTTAAAGCAGAAGATCTGGAGTGCGAGCATGGAATCCCATACTGCTGAAACAGTGAAGTGGCAGTGAAGGGTAAACCAAATTTCTCATTTCCTCTTAACAACTCCCCAAGAGCATATGATTTCCGTAATTTCTCTTTAGATACTGATAGTGGATTAATTTAGATATATTATAAATGAATAAGCCCTCATGGCATTTAACTTAACTCCTACTTTATTTATTCCTATTGCATTTGTTGTGTTTAACGTCAGTGCTGCTATAAATTGTGGAAACTAATTTTGTGTGTCCTCTGCCCACAATCACTTGATAGCAAAGTCCTACACACTGTGCTATAGTGATGACTAAAAGTCACTTTGACAGACTTGGGGATTTTTTTTCTTTGGTAGCATCCATTTGAGATCAAGAGGATGTTTCTAAAAGACACTGTCATTTATATGCCTTTTGGGTAGTTACAAATTCTTGGTAATAGATGTTTATGATGTGATCTCTCTGTCTTAACTGTACATGTACCAGCTATGAAAAAATTCACTTGGGGTTTTGCATTGTAAGAAACCGTATTGAGAGCAGGGGCAGTCAGTGCGTGGCTTGCTCAAATGGAGAGCATGCCCAACAGCATGCAGTACTGCTAAGCTTATCTGAGTTGTCTGTGTTCAGTGACAACTAAAACCATGCCATCATGGTTTTAGTAATTTGGATCATAAGAATGAGAAGCAACGCTGTGGCAGTGCTGGATGTAACCTCCTGACTGCTCTTTGTCGTGCTCTGACTTGGGCATCAATTAAATGAAAGCCAGTTGGTCATACACATGCTGCTGAGGCGTCAGTGGTGTTAGGCTCATGACATTGTCACTACTTGCTCAGTTTTATTTGTGTTTGTGGTAACGATAAAGAACATGCTTCTGGAGCAGGGAGATCAGGCAACTGAAGAGTGGCTCTGAATTTTCATTTAAGGTCCAGAGCAGCATTTGGCTCTGACTTCTTTAATCTCCAGCTGCCTCCTAGGAAGGGAGTGGCCTTTTGGGCCAGCTTCTCTGATCAGCCTCACCTGCATTCGTGGAGGCAGTGGAACTACGTGGAAACAGCCAATCTGCGAAAAAAGCCAGCAAGTAAACTGCAAATTTCCTGATTTTTCTCACCATGTTGTCTCCAGCTTGGGAAAGAGGATAGCATCCCCCTGTCTGCATCTAGAATTAGCACTTTCTCTTGGACCTTTCTAGTTTGCATTATTTTTGTCTTTTATCCTGGGTAAGAAAGAAGCCAACCAAAGTAGAGAGGGTGTGCGCACTTTCATTTCCTTGCTTTTAGAGGAGACTGGTGGTAGGAAAGCAGCACACTGCAGGAAAGGTGGATTGTTGCGCTCCCGTCTCTAGAGCTTGGCAGCAGTGAGCAGGTGGCCAGCATCTTGCTGCTCTCTAGAGGCAGCAGTTGGTCTTGGTACACTGAGCAATAGGAGACCTTAGAACTCATAATTTACTGTGCTTCAGAGATGTTCTACCTGAAATCATCTGTGTTCTCCAGTCAAACCCTATCTAGTACAGTAAACCAAAGGCAAGTGGAGTAAGCCTCATTTAAAATAAAGAAGTGGAAATATTAACTAAAAGCCTCAAAACAACTTTATCTTGCCTCCTGACAGTGAGTGGAAGGGCCAGGCTGAAAAACAATCGACTTTCTAAGGTTGAACTGTTGGTGGTGCTGTTTGTGCCAGGAGGTGCGAGGCAGCCTGGCTGCCTGTGCTGCTTGGCCTGACAAATTCAGAGCCAGCACTATGGGTTTGCCAAGTGGGATTTTTTCCTTAGCCAGAGCAGAAGGCTCAGAGGTTTATGCTTAGAGGCTGATGGCATTCCCCAGCTGGGGTCCTGTTGAGGTAGTTCTCTAACATAATTTATACTGTTGTTTTCAGGTAAAAGCAAGTAGATTTTTCTTTTTCTGAGTAATCTGTTCCACAGATCTGGTCGAGTTGACGGCATTGTGTAGAATAGATGTTCAAAGCTTTTGATAGTTCTAGATGAAGTGTTACTTCCCACTCTGTTCAGCAAGTATTAAGAGGTGAAAGGAAGATATCCACTGAGCCTAAATCAATAAAAAGTAACACTGAATTATCTTGACAATGGACTCTTTTTTGTTTTTTTCTCTTTTTTTTTTTAATTTCATCTGAAGAAACTTTAGAGGACATACACTCTGTTCTTGACAGTGACAGTGACTGATGGACGCAGCTCGGAGTCTAACTGTAAACTGGCTCTCCTGTTGATTAAAATGTATTTGTGTACCTTGTAGGGGAAGAAGGGAAAAGGTTGATCTGGTGAGCACAGATGAATTTTCATTTGACACTACTATGTTTTCAGTATATTTTGGTTTCAGTTTGTATTCCTGGTCCATGGTAAATGAAGCTGTGGTACCTTTAAAAGCAACTGAAGTAAAGATTTTCTTTTAACATGAGAAGCTGAAGTATGTTTCTCTTCTTAACAGTTGTGTTGGGTTTTTTTTTTTGGTTTTTTTTTTTTTTTTTCCCTTTGGAACCAGTGTAGTTACTGTCAGATATAAGTTCACTTGAGTTTCAGAGGTACCAGACTGTGCTATAGTGTAAACACAGCTGCTATTGAGTAAAATAGCTTCAGTCTTCTCTAAAGTATACAAGTTCAGTGTTAGTGCAATAATAGATGCTTCTTTTATTAACTGTTAGTCTGCCTGTCGGCTTACTTGGCAAAATAAAACAATGAAGTAGGCCATATGCCTGGCCTGCCATTAATTGGTAAAGGATGTACATGAAAACTGTGGGTGTAGCTCAGTTGAGAAAACCTACGTCTTCTGGTCACCCAGAGGAATGAGGGACTCCTTCCTCCAGTCGTTATATGGGAAGAGTAGATATAATGATATGCAAGCCACATTATTTATGCTGGTTAAATTAGTTTATATGACATCCCTGAATGTTGGGTACAGTTGCATGTACTTTAAATAACAGCATAAATAGGTAAATCATCTTATGTTCAACACTGAATGGGAAACTGGTCTGGAGCAATTAGTCAAGTACTAATAAATGCCAAGAGACATAACCCTTCCAAGAGCTTGTCAGGTAACCATCACCGATACGGAATTTCTAATTCTTTTTTTATGCTGTACAAATGCTTGTGTAAATCTCCCAAAGCTCTCTGTAGCAACACTGGTGTCCTCTTCAGTCCACACCAAGTAATGTGCGTATGCAGGGCTATGGGTGGGGAGGAAGAAGGGGGACTGCTGCTGGGTGGCAGTGAGAAGTTGCTCAGCGCACGCTCTGCCAGGTAGGAAGCTTTGCTGCTGGGAGCAAACAAATAGAAGGGGAAAAAAAAGTTTCAGGGTTCCCTGAACACTATTTGGAGTTGGTGCTTAAAGAAGTCAGTTACTGCTGAAAGTGCGATTAACCTGAAAGTATAATTCAAGTTACTGTTTTGCGCTTTGAAACTAACTGAAAGAGACTGTGTAGCTCATAAGTCAGATTGCATTGTGCTGCAAAGTCACAGTCTGACAAAGCCTATGCTGTCTTCTTGTGGGTTCTCTTGCCATGATGCAGGGGGAGAGTCACAAAGTGTGGGTGCTACAGGGTGCTCTGCTGGTCTGCTGTGATGCTCCCTGTCAACCACCTGAAATCTGGTCAGTGGCTGCAGCACAGGCTCGTCTTTAAGCCTCTGCTGTACCTCCCTTCTTGGCAAAACCAAGGCCACAGAACTATATTGCATGCTGGTGTTGCACATTAATTCCTGCTTGAGAAGTTTTGGGAGCTGATGTAAATGAAGGAAACAAAACTTCTGTTACTCCAAGCTCTGTAGTTTCTGGCCTGTGCTTTAATATTTCTTACAACTTCACCAGAATGGAGCCTTTGCTCCATGGCACAGTACCATGCAAGAGGCATTGTCACCCCAACAGATTGCAGAATTGATGCTCGTTGTGTGATAGCCAGGATGATGTGACAGTAACAGGTTCATAAATAACAAGTTATGGAATCTCATATATCTTTGCTGCTAGAATTGAGTGCTCTACCTGACTGGGAAGATGAAGGGGATAGTAGTTTCTGATAAATGTTATAAATACGGGGAGTTTTAGCCTGGACACAGTCTCCTGTCTGGTTTTGCTGTCTGAGTTTGTTCCGGTGAAATGTTTAGTATGGGGTAGGGATGAATGAATGGGTGTGGAGCTGCCTTTCTTGGAGAAGTGCAGCCTTGCTCTGGTTTAGTTATGCATGGAACTATAGCCAAGTTCTAAAGAATACTCTCAAGTCTTTTAAAAACAGCTAAGGGGTACATCTTTTTGAGATATGTTTCCTTGTTCTCTGTGTAGATTGAGCCCTGTGGAGCTGTCATTCTCAAGGAAGGCCTGATCTTTTTTTCCAGTTTCCTCCTTTCTGTAGCATCAAAAGTTCTCATAGCACATGTTGAGGTAAGAACTTATTTGGACGTTTAACTCTTAGTGCTTTTATTTTTGCTGTCTTCATTGTTGCTTACTTGTTTGTGGAGGAATGGTGCAGGTGGCAGATTTTTTGTGATGCAGACCTTGGGTCAGCATGGTGTCCACTGTTTATTCACTGAATGTCAGTGCAGAGGTGAACAAAGCAATTAGACGTCTCTCTGTCAGGGTAGTTTGAATCATCTGTGTTTCCACTTCCCTTCACACACTGAAAATCTAAACCCTCTGCTTCATCCCCATCTGTAAGTGTGTGCTAGTCTGAAATAAAATTTAGGAGGAAAAAAAGACAACTCTGAAAAGTTGACTTCTATTCCATTTTTTTCACTCATGCTGATTTCTAAAAGCAAAGTCCCTTTCCTGCTCTTTTTCTTTCTCCTCTTCAGAAGCCATCCTTTGCAAGTGCTGGTGCTCCAGAGCTGAAAGTGTGAATCACACTGAGCAGGTCCCCAGCTTTGTGGGTTGCCCTAAGCCAGGATAAAGCCACGATGCGTGCAGCCAGTTAGGGCCAGAAACAGCCAGTAGATTTTTTTTTTTCTTCTCAGTAACTGTGTTTTATCACAGTAACTGATATACTAATGAACAAACTTGTAATTAACGTCAATGAAAATTTAGCTCAGTTGTTATTTAAATAAATGTAACAATCTTGGTAGCAGCTTGTGTGGAGTTTTGTAGCATCATGTAGTGAAGTCAAAGTGTGGAAAATTAAAGATAAAACAGTAAAAATAATTGAAAGCTGACAATTTAGGAGGCTGTGAAAAATATTTAGTGTTTATTGCAGTAATGAATGCTGTAGAGTTCATGGATGCAGGAAATGAATAAGCTCTTTGGGAAGCTGGTCTCGGAGCTTTTTCTCACATCCCAGAGATACGGTGCAATAGATTTGTTTGGCTGAAGCGAAGAAAAGCTTCTAGTCCTGAAAGAAACTGGGTATGTGGACCTCGGGTGGCCATTGTGTGGGGAAGAGCAGGAGTTCTTGTTTGCTCTTTGGTTTTGTGAGGAGTTTGACAGAATGAGACCTGTATAGGCAACCTTGTTATATTTTTTCAATTTTTGTTTTATTCCCTACACTCTTTAGATCTAGGAAGTGCTCACTGTCACCCTGAAGTGCCAGTAAGTGGGTTTTGTACGGTAGGAATTTTAAACATAAATTTACTACAACAGTATGTTGTAACTCGGTGAGATAAATTACCAAGTCTTTTGCTAAAGCATTTGATTTGCTTGGTCCCCAACTCCTTCATGGGAATCTCTGCACCAAACAGGTAATGTTTGTATGAGAAAATTTTGTTTCTCAATCAACTGAATAGTTTCTAGGTGCCGCTTCTTTCTTTCACATTTTGTTTCTCTGATCCTTAGGACAAAGTTGCAGTGATTGCTTTTACTGGCACTCCCCTCCCCCATTTTCCCTCTCCTTTCTCTGTCTCCCTCTCTCCCCAGCTTTGTGTGTACCATGGGAAAAAGCCTAACATCCTTCCCTTCTTGAGGCTTTTATTATAAAATTCAAGCTTTTCAGGTATTATGCTTCTCTGTATATGATATAATGCCTCTGTGGTCAGAGAATTGAGTGGTACTAAAATGGTCTTTTGCTTGTTGTCTAAGGAATATTCTGGTGTTTCCACTTTTGAATCCAAGTAGCACTAAGGATGAACAGTGCTAGTTGCAAAGCAATAGTCAATTTCTGTAATGATGTTGAAAAAATACCACTAAAGGAGGACATTCAGAAGATATCATTTAAAATCTGTTAGTCTGGAAAGAAAACCTGCTCAGAATCTGCCTTGCTCAAGATTTCAGAGAAAGATTTGAACGAGAGAAGCTCCTGATTTCCCTTACCTGTGTGGTACCAGCATATGAAGTGTGAATGTATGATTTTGTATGTTCTGGCCTTCACTGCGTTGCTCGGCATGGCTGCAGGAGCCCTGGGGGTTTTTAGCCAAAGTGCTTTCTTAGTTATACCGGGTTGAAAGCAGCCAGGTGGGCAGGCTTTAACTTCTCAGTTTGTGAATGCATCTTTTTTACTTGCCTGGTACAAGCCTGTTCTCTTAAAATTAATATGACCAGGAATTTGTGGACACTTCTTAAATTGCAAATGCCATTTTTTTCTGTGAAAAATAAATAGCTTGCACAGATAATCTACAGCATAAAGCTATGAAGTAAGTTCTGCAAAATTAAAATTCAGGTGGGGGTTATGCAGATTGCCTTATTTGAATATTTAAATCTTCTGTAGCTTTTTGATGACTGCTTTATCATTGTTTTCCATATATATGCAATGATGCTCATTTACAGCCTTCCCCAATCAGTTATACAGCAAATACCACTGCTATAAATAAAATGTCATTTGCAGGAGACAGAGTTTTGTAAGTTAAATGAGGAAGAAATGTTCACTTTGAAGGAATGTTAGTGATGATCAGTTGGTCAGGATTTTCTCTACAAGATTATTAAAAGGGGTGGTTGAAATGTCCATTTTCCGTTCCTCTTCCTTCCTGGTACTGGCCAAGGAGTACTTTGGAGTTTTGGATAGTGTTCCATAAAGATTGTCCAACTTGGCGGGGGTGGTGGTGGGGGAAAGTCTCTGGATGTCTCGTGTTGCAACTTGGTCACCATAGTGGTGGGCCCTCAAAACACAGCAGTGCTGCTGGTCACCATCCTTGGCCATGCAGTCACATCCTCCTCTGCAGTGTGGTTGCTGTCTTATCCCTGCAGTCAGCTGTATCTTAGCTTCAACAGAAAACTAGTATCTGTTGGGTTCTTTGTTCTCTTGTTCTTTTCTTGGTCAGATCATGCTTTGGCTTCTTTGGTGCTTCTGCACTGTCTACTAAATAATTCAGGTATTTCTATCCAGTTATTCAGTATCACCGGCTTTGTTGTTAGCATTTGAGTGATGTCAGTAGACTCATATTTGTCACAACTGGGGAAAATACACTTATTTTTGCTGTTACAATCTGAAGCCCCAGTGGTATCTGACAGATACACCACTTTAGCAGCTTGTACAGCCGTACATCAGACTACTGAGCTGTTTCTGGTCCCAGTTCCACCATGGGCTTTCCTACGCTTGTGAAGGAATCATGTAATGTCATCTACAGTTCCATCATTTCTTGTGGGAGTGATAGGTCCTGCACTGGTGTGCTGGTGAATCTTGTTGAATCAGTTTTAAAGTAGATTAGATTACATTAGATTAGATTAAATCAAGGTGATTATACTCAAGACTTCCTACTTCTACAGGGACCGTGACATTTCATCAGTGACACTATCTCTGCTTTTGGCTTCTTCCTGTTTTAAGTTTGTAGTTGTGGTTTTGATTCTAAATATGGGAATACCTGTGAATAGGAAATGACTGTAGTCCTGTTAATGTCTAACATCTGGATGGTACACAGGTAGCATGCTTTGAATCAATGCTTGACCTGGTCTGCTAGGGGAAAGAGGACATGTCCTTATGGAAGAAGTGAAACCAGCTTGTGTTTAACTTTCCATGCTACTGGTGTTTCTGTACTGTTCTGGTAATGGACTTTGTGAAGAGTAGGTCAGTCATAGGTTGCAGGAGCTGTGAGGAGGAGGAAGGAGGTGTTCTCGCTGCTTTTTGGTCCCAAGCTGACTTTGTGCAGGGCACATAGAGCTTTCTTTCCTCACGGTGAGCCGTTAGCAAGGGCAGATGATACCTTCATGTTCCACTGCTACACACGTCCGCTCCATCTTGAGATGTTGATTCTCTTTCTCCTCGTGTAGTACCATCACAAAATCAGTGATGCTGCACGTGAGGCAGTTTGCAGGGCCCCAGGGAGGAACAGCAGAACAGCAGTGGCTGGAGAAGAGGTGCAGCTGCTGCTTGGAGCCTGGCCCTCCGTGGGGCAGGAGGGATGCAGGTGTGATGTGGGCATGATGCTGGCTCCCAGGAGCGGCTGGGCAGAGGGGACAGCAGAGCAGGGCTGTTGCAGATGCACCTCCCATTTGCAGTGCTATTTGGTAGCATTCCAGTACTTCTGTGTTAATGAAACACTGCCTTTCATGGGAATGAAGCACCAAGATTAAGCTGTGAAAGAACCTGAGGCATCGAAGTCCTGAAGTGATGCTGTACTCGGAAACAAGGTTTTGTGAAGAAAATGACACACCAGGCCTGGAGTCCCTACTCTTGAAAGCTTGTAATCTCATTTTTTCTTGGATGTCACCTGAAATGAAAAGCTACTTTTTAGAGTTTCTGAAAGCAAGGCCTGAGTGCTGATGGTCTGGATGATGAGATGACTTCGTAGAGTGTTAAACAAGTATAGGGTGTGGTTGTCACTTTTTAAAATCTTCCTTCCATTTATCACTTTCTAAATGTGTTGGCTCCAGCACTTGAATTCACTTTGTGGGTTGAGGCTTACTTCTTGCCTTACTACGGAAAATTGTAATTGAATTCACTTGCCAATGAACTTCAGCATCCACAGGATTTCCCCATTTTATTTTCTCAATCTGTGACCCGCACTGACTACCCAGGAGTAATGCAATTTTTTCATAAAGGAAATTATGAGGTCCAACTCTGTTTGGACCAAATACTATGTGTTGTGATAAGTGCTTTTGATAGAACTATTTTTTCAGTGCCACTGCTTGTTAAAATGGGATTTCTGTTGGTTGGGCAACAGTTTGACTCATGGTTCCATCTGTCTATATAGAGACTACTTGTTCAGGTGTCATTAGTGTGCATAAAACCAAGTATAGATTCATTATAGATTCATATAGATTCATATAGATTCATTAAACTTCATTAAGTTTTTTTCAATTGAAATTATTTAAACTTGTATTACATCTGTAAAAACATGTGAATGAGATTTACTCCCTTTGTTGTCCCCTAATTTCAGTGCCAGTAGTTTTTTCTGTGTGTAGCTTGTGGTTTAGGCAAAATGGGTGTATTACCTTTTTCTGTTTCATGTACTATTTCAATGACATGACAAAGAAAGGGAACAAGTAAGAGTATGCTTTATATATTAAAAACATATTATATGTTTTACTTTCTTTTTTAAAATGTCATTTTGCGAAGTGCTTTCTTTCCCCCTCAAGGTCTTGTCCTTTAATTGTTGTATTGTCTGCAGTGGTGCCATCCATTAGGTGATTCTCTGGAATAGAAGTTCAAGTTCAAAAAGGGTTTTGGAAGATAGTGCAGGGTTTTTTCCCTTTACATGACTTGCGTGCTGAGGCAGATTGAGTGTCCTGCTCAGATTTTATTCAGAGACTTTCCTGCAACACATGCAGAGAATATGAGTTGGCCAAGAGGACTTATTTGAATAAATTGAGCCTTATAGCAATATTATGGAGCTATTTATTGTAACTTTGTCAAGACTGCATTAACCTTCATACTCTGTCTGCAGAACTGACATCCTTCCTGCATTGAAATTACTTTCCAACTCTGATATTCTAACAGATGAATTTTTGCAGATTTCTCTAGTAATTTTCATGTTTCAGGCACTCACAGATGAATTTGTGTCTCTGTTAATTGCCTAAAATATACATGCAATGAATGTACTTTTTGTTTTAAAACACTTTTCTCTCACATAGTGGGCAGCTGAGTATTGCATCCTTAATGATGTTAATCCATTGGTGCTTTGCCTTCTACCACTGTAGCAATGGAAGTGCTCTTCCTTGAGACCATGGAAAGCGCGTGATTTTCTTGTTTTCTTTTGGAGCTAATAGTTGTTAAGTGCTCGTGCAGTCTGCTTTGTCACCTACAGCTCTCCACAGGTTGCCGTCTAGGGCTCTGTACTGCAGATCTCAAATCTTGACATTGCCTTAGAGCTGTCTCTTGAACAGTATCTGAGTGAGTTCTGTGCATTTTCATTTCAAGCCAAAACAAGACCAGTGATGACTCTGACAAAAAGTTCAGTCATTTCACTTTGAAGGTCTAAACCAGGACGCTGTACCCATTTATGTGATTACTGTGGGGAAGCTGTTTTCGTAGTGCTGTTTGGGGTGGTATACATTTCACTTCAAGGCTACTCACACTAAGTTTAAAGGGTCCCTTAATCCGGTAGCTGCTACGTTGCTGCTGGCAACTTAACTCCTGCATATCGCTTTCTGTTGGACAGCCGTTCGTAACACATCATTATGTTGTGAGATTCAATACTTAAATGTGCTTGGCATTCAGGAGTAGAGGTAGGAGTAATTTTCTTTCCATTTGAGCTCTCTATTTTATCTCACCATGAATTATACTACATGTTACTGACACAATATTTACTTGCTCGTGCTGTCCATCTTTATACAGAGAGTAAGTTGCTGAGCTGTTTTCTGGGACTTGGGGGCAGTGGGAATTTCACATTTTTCCTTCGTCTTCTTGGCCAACTTGTAACTTCAGGCGATGGTATTTGTGCTATAGGATATATATTAAAAAGTAAACAATGAAAATAAAGCAATGTGTTCTGTCTGGTTTCTTTATGTCACTGATAACCCCCACTGTTCTTGTAGCCTGTGTGCAGTGGGAAGTAAATGGAGAAGGCAGAACAACGCAGGAGATTTTGCATTTAAAAAACAAAACCAAACCTGAATGACTTGGCAAAACCTTCCACTGTCTTAAATGTTAAAGAATCAAACTGAGCGATTCTTAATAGCTTCTACTTGCAACCTGTTGTAAATCCAAAGGAACTTTTTTCCCAAAAAAAGTTTTGGGAAAACACAAAACACACCCTGTTGTGTGTTGTTCCCCTGTCAAGTGAGTGCTCCGATTGTCCAGAGGTTTCTGAATTAGCTGGGAATGGAGATGTGACTTTTACATTCTCACCTGGACTTAAAGTGTAGTCTTGTGGAAATCGCTTTACCAGCTGGGTAGTGCAACACAGGTTGGTAAAGACAGATCTTGTAATTTGTTGAGCTCTTAGACCTGAGTATTTTAACATTTATTAACCAGGCTTTCCAGTTTTACATGTATATACATGTATAACACATGTATATACATGTGTTACATGTATAGTAGGGCATATGCAGGCGGTAAAATCCTGAAAGCAGCTGGACTTCAGGGAGGGGTTGGGATTGGAAATAATTGGTTACATTGGCATAACCTAAATGAAAGAAGAATGCTACATATTGTATCAGCAGAATTGTGTTAAACAGATTATTGTTTGATTTTTCTCTGTTGTACAAACAGTTCTAATGAAAGGTTGAGTTAAAGGTATGAGTGCTGGTCTCTTTTTGTTGCAAAAGGGACTCTTCTTTTCTACAGTAAATATTTTTATGCTAATACAAACACACATTCACAGACAATATTTCAACATTTTTAAAGCAGGGAGGATTGCCAGGCTGTAGACTTTCAATCTGCTGCGAGGTTTTTGATTGTCTGTGTGATGCCAGGAACCTGCTGTATTTGACCTAAAGTGTGGGGCTGTGACAGGAGTTGGCCAGAGAAGCCAGCAGTGCCCACCTTGGCTGGACTCTGGGCAGGTGGGAGCGGGGCTGGGGGACCCACTGCCTCTGTCTAGGGGGGCTAGTCGAGAGGCTGCAGGCATAAGGGCTATGCTAGAGGGACAAGGGTTGCAGCTGGGGCGCTGCTGGGTAAGTGTGTTATTCGGGTACCTGTCTGAGTCCCAAAGGTGTCTGTGCACAAAGGAGGAACAGTTTAAAAGTCTGTAAGTAACTTTGGGGTTTGCTGGTTCAGTGCAAAAAGAGCCATGTGTGCTGGTGTTCTGCTTCCTTTGTTTGAGAGCAAAACCTGGGAAGCTGTCATAAACAGAGGTTTGTTGGGTTTTTTTCATAAACTCTTGGAATAAAGAAAAAAACCCCAAACATTTATTGCACTGGGCTGCAGTGGTGCGGGTTGGCTGTCCTCCCCTGCAGAGGGGCTTGCAGTCCTGTAGCTCCTTTCATGTGGAAGGTGTGAAGTGTGCTCCTGAGCTACACGAGGTACTGCAAGCCTGGGTTGCTATTGCTGATTACATACTGAAACCCCCACAGCAGATCCTTTGCCCCTTTCATGGTCTCCGAGAATTTCTTCAGAAATGTAAGAACATAAGATATGTTCTTTAAATGCAGCTCTCTTGGAGAGTCTCAGTGTTGCTGTTGCAGTGAGGAAGGATGAATAGCTTGGGAGTTCTCTTCTGCTAAAATGGATTTAATGGAGGTAGCAGAGGAATGGAAAGGGTGGAACTGTTCAGAGTACTGGTCAGTGAGCAGAGATTGCAGTGCAGGTGTGATAGAGGAATACAGAAAATTTCAATAATTAACCTAACTCTGGTGATAGTAATTCCTATTTGCATGTATATGCGTATATAATCTTCATGTTCAATGGGTTTTGTTCTCAGAGGCCTTACAGAAGCAGTTCAGATAAGAACATTCAAGCATGCTCTTCACAGGCAAAAAGATGAAAGGGATTGCAGGAATCCTGTGCTCTGTCTCCAGGAAAGCTTCATTTGCAAAGAGCAGGGATTGAGCCTTAAGATGAACACAATGTTTGTCCTTGCAAGGACAGAGCCCAAGTTGACAAGAGTAGAGACTTGGCAGAGAGGGATTACAGGGGTTGAAACTTCAGGAATTTTTACTTTTGATGAAGTAACTTTCTCGTGAAGGGTAGTTGGTTGTTGGTTACTACTGTGGTCCTTGGACAGAACGCAGCTATGTAAGATGAAGTCTGCAGATAGAGCTGCTGAAGAAGGGTTGGTCACCAGAACGGTAACACCTGTGACCTGTTACAAGAGAAAGAAATTACGTGATTTGACTGAGGAGACAGGTTAGAGGGGGGACAGCAGAAGGTGATAACCTCAGACTAGATTTGGTTACAGCTGGACTAGCAACAGCAAAAGTTGTTGACGAGTCACTGCCCCTTTATTTGTTTTCTAAAGATAGGAATAATATAGGAAAGTTTTTCTTTTGTTTTGAAGCACACAATATGCTATCAAGATGGCCCTAAGAAAATGTTGGTGCTCATACCTACGATAAAGGGGGATTCAGTGATCTGTTTGTCTTTATTTGCTTGCTCCTCTAAGTATTTATCTCCTGTTTCCAGACCCACTGTTCCATACATGTGTGTGCAAATAATGCTTTAAAGAACTGCAAGTCAGATGAAGTTGGACAGGACAATTCCTTCAGCAGCTGTGCCTTTAATTGGTAGTATTTTTATTACTTTGTTATAGAAACATCAAACTTTATTTTGTCTCTCTGTGGTCTACTTTCTGGGTCTTGCAGGGCTGTCTTGGAAAAATTTGGAATGGCTAATGGTGGTGGGCCAAGGGCTCTGTGGCAAGCAACTGAAATTGATTTTTGCTCATCACAGAACAGCAATTAAAATGGCTGGAAAAATTGGAATTCCAGCATAAAGTGGAGATTGAGAGGCCTTCCACATTGTCTTTTGTTTATGGAGGGTCAGATACTAGGAAGAGATACACCTGTGAAATACTAGGTCTGTATAACTGAAAGTTGGAGAAAGTGGGTGTTATCCGGGCTTCCAACTGTTGGAAGGCTAAAAAAGAGAAGATAAAATTGCAAGAGGGGTCTTAAACTGTATTTTGACTCTAGAAGCCTTAGAGAACTAGGAGTTTGCCTGAAGTGAGGGACTCTGGAGACCCTTTCTTGGAGAAGTAGGACCTCTGCTGAGGGCTCCAGCAAGAAGAATGTCAAGGGGATGGGGCAGGATGGGAGGGTGTAGAACTAGGTATGTGTAATACTCTGCTTCTCAAGAAAATAGTTTGAATACCTGGTCTGACAGCTGTGTATTGTCCTTCTGGTGCTGTGGGCTTGGAGGAATACTTAATGGGTGCTTAGAGAGGCGTTAATGTGGTTGTTGAATCACAAAACATGCACAGTGAGGTGCATACTCCATGGGGCAGGTTAGGCCCAGGCTGGTTTTGTGCCTGCCCTGCTCTTGCAGGGCGTGAATGGATTTAAAAATCCTTGAGTGGGGAGAGGAGTGAGCAAAGCACCGCTGATGTGCATGCTTTTTGGCAGTGTCGCTTTGTGGGGTTTTGGTGAGTTGCTTATACAAGTGTGGGAGCAGTCATCATGCAGGCATTTGCTGATGTGTGAATTTTAAACAGTTCCTTACCATCACAAATATTAAAGATTCCTTACACTGAATGCTGTTCTGAATATTTGCTTGCTTTTGCCTCTCTTGGCCCTGATTTCAAGGGTGAGATTTGTTCAAAAGCAAATATCTGCCGTTGCGCCCTGATGGAGATGGTTGCTGATTTGCTGTGGCAGGGAATCAGCTGTATCCTTCCACTGAGCTGGCAGCAGTGTCTCGCCCGAGTCTCTGACACTTTCTCCCAAAAGGATATAGCTGTTTTAAGAAAATGTACTGAGCCATAGAATGGGGGTCTGGGTGTTTCTGTACTGCGAGTGCATTACTACAAAAGAGTGAATGAAAACTTGCACTGAATATTGTAAAAGTTCATTTTCTGCAGCACGATTGTTTCAGTTGAGAAATTTCCTTATTGGGAATCATAGTTTTTTGTGCTGAAACTAGTAAGTAATGGTACTCCAAACTACTGTGATATAGAACTCGCCCACATACCCGTAATGGATTTCATAAAAATGTTTGAGAAATCAAACATTGTAAGTGGACCTAAACTGAGGTTGGCTCCTACTTGAGTAGTTTATTATGTTGTGCTGTTTGTTTATTTATTTATTTATTTATTTAAAAAATAAATTTTTGTGGAATTTAAAACAGTTGAACTGAAGTTGTCATCCTAAAGGGTCCTTTCCATTTTTCTTTTTTACTTTCTGTCAGTGATGGGTTGGCAGAGGTGCAGTCAGGCTGGTGAAGTCTCTTTGGCCTTGAAAAGGGTGCAGATGTGTTCTCCAAAGGCCTGATGTTCTCCTCATCGCTTATCTCCAAGGTTAAAAGACCCCAGGGTAAAAGACCCCACACAACTGCCCTTTGGCTAGCTTAGACCTGCTTGTAAGGTGCATGGCCTGCAATTATCCAGTCACGTACAGATCTTGATTTGAGTGCTCCCTTGGAGTCGCAGTCTCATCTTGTAGCAAAAGGGGCAGCTCATGCCTATATTCATGATTGACCGTAGTGGGGTTAGAGTAGGAAAAAGGTATAAAAAAAAAAAAGCTTGAAGTTGTATTTTGCAGGCTGTGGAAATTGCTTAAGTCTGCAGTAATGATGAGAACAGAGGGCAAGTGAGTGTGTGGAGCCGGCCACAGGTTGGAATTGCAGTTGTGTGCAGTAGCATCAGGAACAAGGGTTGAGAGGGGCCATGCTCTGCCTTCCGGAGCTCTGGCCACTGCAGCCGCAGGATCGGGCTCTTCGACATGTAGTGTTGGAGCAGTCTCCTTCCTGTGAAGGAAGAGTCTCTTCTTCCAGCTTACTTTACCGTAAGAGTTCTAGATCTTAACTAGGAAGGGCTTTTGTGATGAGCTAGTGCATTAGTAAGGAGAATTGGGAATATTCCCTGGAAGGGTCACTGAGTTAAAATGCGCAAGGAAGCACAGGGCCGACTGGATGTTTCCTATTTATCACTGTGCACAGGGAAAGGGTTGCTGCTGCTGCTGCTGGGCACTCTTCTGTACCTGTCTTGTATTTCCTATTGTCTTTCTGAATGTTTTTCAGCTAGAAGTTTGTAGCAGAGGGATGCTTTTGTCCTGAATAGTTTTTCTTTGTGAAAAGCAAACAAGAATCTTCCTTTCAAATGCTGGACCTAATTAGCAGATGTGCTGAACAGGGCACTGTTTATGCCATAGCAGTGAGTCTTACAATAAAGAAATTTGTTACAAGGAGTCTTTACATTAAGTGCATGTGCCTTCTCCCTGCATAGAAAACAGGTAATTAGTGTTTCCTTGAAGTGAAAAAGCACAGGAATATGTGTGAATGGGCATAGGGACCAGGAGGACATTTACCCCCTCTCCTCCTGCCTCCAGGGTATGGTCCAAGAATAACAAAAAGGACTTTCACCATCCCGTTTGTGTGTTAGCAGCAGATGTATCTTAGTCTTCAGTGGCAGCGTTGCAGGTTTAAGGGACCGAAGAACCTCTTCCCTGTTCTGAGAGACCTCTGCGACAGGTTTGCTGCCTGCCTGCGCAGAGTGAAGCCCAATATGGTAGACGCAGGGTTTTGAAATAGATTTTACTGGATGCCTTTGCATGAAGGAATTTGCTGAAAGCTGATCCTTTCTGTAGCTTCTTCCCCAGTGCGTAAGGGTGTCTCATGTCCCCATTGTTTCATGCGCCTTTGTTTTAAAATAATATTGAGCCTCAGACACCAGCTGATTTACTTTAATTCAACATCCAACTTATGTTTGATTTCTTTTCATATTCAAGTGAGCCATCTGGCTTTAATGAACTGTAACTGTTTTTAATGCTGCCTCCAGTTGCTAACATCTGAATATTTCATGTGCTGAAAGGAGGTTTGAAATGCAGAAGTGAGACTGAAGAGTCCAAAGTATTTCCAAATCAGCTGTGTTCCAGCAGCACTTGTGCTCCCCTCCCCTCGAGATTTATCAAAAGATAATCTTTGGGGTGCCAGACTGTAAGCATCAGCCATGGCGGGTGCTAATTACAAGTACTTTCAATTTTGTGTACATAAAACACCAGAGCTGCTTATGAAATCCTGAATAACTACCCAACTTGACTTGGGCAGAATATCAATCAGCTTCAACAGGAGCTGCCAGTATTTGGCATCTTTTAAATAAACAGCCTCTTTGGTGTTTGATTTTGGGGTTTTTTTGAGGAGTAGAGGGGTGTCTTACGTAATTCATTGTTGGCAAAAAAAAAGATTAAGTTAGTTTTACATCACCTAGTTTAGATATAGAAGTTAATTGAGAACTGGATTCCATAAACAGAAAATATCCTAATTGCAATTAAATTCTGAGGGTACTCTACCAGGGCTACAGTATTAGAAACCAGTGGCACGTCCCCAGATTTGTTGGACTAGATGCTTTGCTCGGCATTTTTAACAGCATTGCCTTTGTTCTGGCTTAGCAGTGTGACAGCTGATAGATTTATGATAGGCTGTTACCAAGAAATATTTTGATCAATGATTAAAAGTATTTTGTTGGTTAGTTCTTCACTGTGTGCCAAGCATCCTGCAGGTTGCCAGTGACATCATCTTCCAGCATTCCTTCATAAAGGATAGGATAAATGGAAGCTTAGCCTCCAGGAGAGAAGTCTCCAGGAAGGTTGTGTTAGCTCACCCTGCCCTGCTTTGTCCTGAGAGCAGGGAGGACGTACGTAAGGAACCAGTGGAGATTGATAGATATTGGTACCTGTGCTTAATTTCTCTGTAACTTTCTCATAGAGACAGAGCTGCATTGGGAGTTAACTTGTGACCTTGTAGGTATATGCTGAGCACAGTCTTTTTGAGCTGGAGAGGCGTAGGTTAGAAGCAGTGTAGCAGAAATTGGAAGCGAAGTTCTCTTCCAGATGTATTCCTGAAGCTGTAATGAATAAAGCTGTATTAATATCTTTTACACAGTAGATTTTTGTGGCATTAAGCTACCATTCAATAGGACCTCTTAATGATACCTCTTACTACTCTTTAAAAATTTTCATTACAGTGAGAAGAAAAATTTTTAGGTTGGCTGTATTTTTTATTTTACTTGGGACCTTCCTACACCGCTGTGCACTGTTGGTGGACATTTCTTTAATTCTGTTGTTTGTTGTTTTATTTGTGTGTGAATGAACCCACCAGCACTGTGTACAGGAGATTTCAGCCAGGCTTTTCAGTGCTTTGCTCTGCAGTTCCCTAAAATTCATGCCAAAAACTGTAGCTCAATACAACATTGGCATCTCACTTTCAGCTGAAGCGTAACTGGAGTTTGCTTTGGCCTGTATGATGTTGCCAGCTACCAAGCCTGGATGCTCCACAGACATGCTCAGGACATTCGCAGCCTGCTACACAGCATTTTACAATTAAGCTGTGGAAATCTTCCACAAAAGGGATTTATGGTACTTTGGGAAGGTTTGAGGTTTTTTCCCCACCTATTTTTCTTTCCAAGTTCTCTGTGTCTTAATGGTGGAGGCGCGCTTTGATTAATTTGCTTTTCATGAGAACCATGGAAGCCTGTGATAGGAACAGTCATGGCTCCTTGGTCGAACTGTTAAGAATCTAGTAAATTGAAAGTGTATGCATATATTTAAACTTGTCTTACAGCCATTCAGGATCAGAGTTGCAAATCCCCTCAGGGCTTGTGGAAAGCAAATGGCTAAAATATTAGAAACCCACAGCCTGAGCAGATGTTTTGCAAGCCTTTTTGTGCTCTTGCTTTGCTGGTGTCACTTTGGCTTTCTTGAGTTTAGACATTTTCCTTGGTCCAGGTGACAAAGAAGCTGGATTCTTGTTTTGTCTTGTTTCTAAGCTGTGGCTTGGTCAGGTCCCTGCTTCTTTAGCCTTGCAAAGGGTTGAAGGAGCTTTTGAGAGGGGTGGATGTGTTGGGGTGCTGAAGGGATGTTGAAAGTTAGCTTTATAATTGACTGAGTTGGGAATTTTTTTTTATTATTTTTTTTTCTGGAATGAGTTTGGTCTGTAGATGAGGGGTGTGGAATAATTGAACATAAGTAAGTGTGAGGAGATGCTCGTTTGCTTTAAGTTTTTGGCTTATTGATGGAGAACTTTAATGTATGTGTTTTTAATGTATCTTAGAGTAGTTAAAGTCCAATAAAGATTTTCTTACCATTTTTTTTTTTCAGGATCCCTTCTTGAATGTCCTGGCTGCCAGTAGAATTGAAGGCAAGAGGCATCTCATGCCCACCAAACCGTGACAGTCTTGGATTCCCTGCTTCTGGCTGCTCGAAATAACCACTGGGCTGCTGTGGAGATGAATGGAGAACAGCAGTATGATGCAGGTAATAGTCCAGCTGAGCTCCCTGGCTAATGATTCTCAAAAAAACTTGGCAAGTGAGATGGAACAAAGATGAATACAGTGAATGTTTCATGGTGCACAGGTCTGATGCTGTCTGCTGTATACAGGGAGAAACTCAGATTTCGATGACTGTGGCCCAGATCTGGCTGTGGGGCTTATCTTTGTTATTGCTCTGTTTCAAAAGCAAGGTGTATCGTTGGCTTAAAGGAAAACAAAATCTCATCCACCTTAGTAATTGTGTTTTTAAGAAGCTGTATCTTTCTTCATCGTGGTATCAGTTTGAGAGGGGCTCATAAAAAGTTCAGTGGCTTTAATGCTACTATTTTAAGGCATTTGTCTTTCAGACTGGTTATATTATCTTGTTCTGTCCTCATGTTCATTTTGTTCTTAGTATTTAAACAAGGTTGTGCTGTTGGTTTAAAAAGTTGGATCACTGAAGCTATTTGCTGCCATTGTAATCTTTCCTGGTTTTCTGATTTGATGGGTTTGGGATATCAACTCCTAACCTGCTTTGGAGTGGTATTTTATGATCAGGCTTTGGTTCACCTTGGAACACCAGGCTGAGGGATGTTGGTCTGGGATAGCTAGGGATAATAATAGCTTTCCAAAATGGTTCTGGGATTGTAAACTCTTAGGGGATTGTGCCCATCCATTTTTCTGACTTGCCTGCCATAGTTTGTTCTTTTTTTCTTGAGGTGGTCCTATAATATTGGTACAGTTAATATAAAGTAATTTTAATTTGTTTTAGCAGTGTAAACATCTGGATTAGGGTTTTATCTGAGTATTACTTGCCTTTGGTACATGTGCAACAAGCAGCTCTTCTTATAGGACAATTCACAAGTGCTAGTTTCTGTACCTTTACTTTATGGAACTCTGCTGTTGGTGTTAGTGAAAAGATGTTAAACATTATTTCAATCTACAGTGTTTTTAGCAAAATGCTGTCATCTGCTTTATGATGCCGAGATATGCTTTTTGATTATTAATTATATCAAATCACTCAAGCTGTTGTCAGTGTTACATTCTCAAATAAGCAAGAAAAAGCAGCATGCGCAAGTGTGCAGAACATCTCCATGCACGTGTAAATGCAGTTTTCTCTGCCACTAGAGACTGCCAACTTTTGTCACATAGTGTAAGAAAGAAGAAATACTGAGCAGCTGGGAAGAATAGTAGGGAGATGTATTCATGGTGAGTGATGGGGTGTTCAGAGTCTGATAGCACATCCCTCTGTACGAAAACCTTCATGAAATGTTTCCATCTTCCTCAAAAAGTATTGGAGGTCCCACAGTCCTCTCTGTATGCTTTTGGAATAGCTAAGGAAAAGCTAAACCCTTGTTTGATATTGTCTTGAAATTACTCAACAGCTGTTTTCCTGAGAATCCTTTTTGTGCCTGGTTTGAGGATAGGTGGCTGTGAAAAGTCAACAATAACTGGAAAGCTTTGCTTGCTGAGTTCAAAGATGATTTCCAGGAAATGATACCCGTGTAAGCATAAGCACATTGGTTTTCTTCTAATATTGTTTCCTGATGTACTTTGAGTTAGACCAGTCCCGGCCACTACTGGAACATTCCCTTCATGTTCTTTGACTGGTGTAATTTTTTCTGCTTGATGCTATTTAGTGGTTTCCCCTCTGTCTTTTTGTTTTTTACATACTGGCTCTCTGCCTGCAAGAACCAGACAGTGGCCAGGGTTGTTAGTTGTGATGCTCTCCTGCATTACGAGGGGAAAAGGCAACTTTCATTCTTGTCACAGTCTTTCTCAGCTGCTGAAATTCTAACCTGCCTTTATTTATTCATGGCCTTGCACCTGGTATAGATGGAAAAGATTAACTGATATTAAAATCAGATTGAAATGTATCTTAAGTTTTGCAGTTAGAAACCTTTAGGTTAGCCATAATTGAAGGTCTTGCAGACTTCAGTGTGATGTACTTAAATGTCCAATATGACAGACTTCAACTAAATCACATTAAAGATGCATGAAAATTATTTGCAGTGAGAATTTAACTCAAATCCAAAGATCAAAACAGTCTGGTTTAGACTGTTTCAATTGCAGGTATTTTTAAGAGCTAATGTCCTTAACGTTTTACTGCCTTCTTCTATCCAAATGGGTACAATCTGGTATTCTTTCTCTCCTGTTTGTATTGGAGAGCACCAGGACATAATTCATGATAGAATTCAGAAAGGAAGAGTTAGTGTTCAGAATAATGCTAATAGAAGCAGTGATAAATAGGAACAGTGTACCTACCTGGAAACTTCTAATTTACTCACCTCCAGAGTGGGTAAGTGTTCTCCACTGATCCCCTCTGTAGGACACTTCTAAGATTTTACTTCAGAAAATTTTCATTAGTTTGATTTGAAAACAAAAGCTTAGTTGTGTGGTGAGGTCACAGAGATGATGATCTCATCTGGTTTCTTTCCCAACCTCTGCCAAAGTTATGCTTTGCTACTGAGCTAATGTGTGGCTCAACCATCCTGTCTGCTGTAGGAAAATCCTGGACTCATGTAAGACTTGTGGCAATTCTATTCTAGTCAAGTAAGGATCTGGAGAGAAAGAAGAAACACATGTACACTCATGCATTACATTAATAAATGGTGCTTTTGAATTAAAAGGATTAAATATGGACATGGTTGTTGTCCTATTAATTTACAAGTTATCTCACAGTAGAAATTAATTTCTAGTATAAATATCTGAGGTTTTATTGAGTTTTATTGAACTTAGACTGGTAGGATGTTTAATACAGACATGCAGCCCTTCAGGAATGTAGCTTCATTAAACAGGTCCTCCGTGTATCCTGGAGTCTGCAAACCCATGAGGATGGTGTTGTGCAATAGGGTCTTGCAAAAAATGCCATCAGATCAAAGGCTTGATTTATACAGGACCTGCTCTGCTGCACCTATCCTGCCAATAAAACCAGAAAAGCAACTGGATTCTCTCAAAGATTTCCAGCTAGCTTGAGCCTTCTTGGAGCAATGGTCCTTCACCACACTTCTGGAGTGTTTCTGCATTTAAGTATTGAAAACCGGTAACTTGATTTCTGAGATTTTTCATGGTACAATGCCACATGCCACAATTAAAAAACTAATCTCTGCTCTCACTATGAAACCTTATACAGCATTTTTCCTTGGAGCCTTATTCAATGAGCTTTTCATGTTCCACATTGATTCCGTAAGTGCTGCACTAAATTACCTGGAATGCTCTGGCAGGGCCAGGTATGAAAAGCAGCAGATAAATTTGTTAAACTCTAGAGCTAAGCGGCCTCTCTGCAGGAACGAAAGCACCTGAACCTTCCCAGCTCAGTGTGGTCAGTGCAAAGTTCATCACTTAGTCTCATTTAATTCTAAAACACTAGTAAAGTGTAAAAGCAAGCTGAGTTAAGCTCTTACAAATGAATGAAACAGTGGAAGTTCTGGATGCTTTATAAATAAGGTTCAAAAAACCAAATACCTCTGAGTCAATGATACTCCTTAAAATAAAGCAGGAAGAGTATTACATTTGCAATGAATGTTTGACAGGAATTTGTGATTTAAAAAAAAAAAAAACTTTAAAAATTTTTTTCCTATGAAAAGTTGTAGGAGAGCAGCTGGGTGTGCTGGTGAGATCTGGGCATCGTATGGTACAAAGCAGTCGGAGCCCTTCTCACTGCAGCCCAGACCTGGAAGGAAACAGCTCTTTCAGGTAGGAAAATGTTTAGGCTGCAGAGGCCATGGATTAGCTGAGTGTCAAAGGACCCGTGGTAACTCTGATCCAGTTGGGAACTGGTTTTAACTCCAGTTACAGGCAAAAGGGTAGTCGGAGCAGCGTACCAACTGACTTTCTCAGGAGCTCCTTGTAGCAATTAAGTGGCAGCATAAGTTACTAATTGACCCTTTCAGTGTGTTAAGTGACCTGTGCCTCATTTAAGGAGCTTAACTGCCCCTTAGACAGTTATCTGATGATAACACGTTATTGAAGACTCTATGCTTGGTAAAGAGCAGGGCTGGAAACCCTCAAGGTCTGTGTAGTATTCCCAGGTCAGGCTACTTGGCTTTCGGACTTGTTAAAGCACAGAGCAGTCATGCAGTCACGTTGCTTTACGTTTCCCTTCAAACAGGAATGTGTTAGACAGTGCAAGCAGTGCTTTTTACATACAAAGTGCTTTTTGGAGATGGATGAAGGTGGGGCTGCTGCTGCTGTTGAGCAGCCAGGTGCTTTTTCAGTGGGAGAGGGTGAGCTCGTTTGCTCTAGGAGGGCTTAAAATCAGAGAAAATTTGCTCTTGGCCTTGACAGATCATAGATGTTGTGTTTGAGCTGATGCTACTTCCCACTTTGGTTCTGCAGGTGTGAACTTCAGCACTTTTATGGTTATATTGAAGTGAAATGCTGTTTTAATGAATTAAGGAGTCTTACCCTGTTTTAATAACACTTTGCAGTGAAATTATATTTTTCTTAGAATGACTTGCAGGCAAAGCTTTGATCAGCTCCACCCTAATTTGCAAACAGCTGTGGTCTGTGCTTTAACCTCTTTACTCCCCAAGTTTTTTAAAATAGAATTCCTTACTTCTCTCCTTTTTCAGGTCTGGTTCTTCAATAAATTGTAAATAATCCCCCAGAAGTGATGGTGATAGTCAAGCTCTGAATTTTTTGAGCTCTGAGGCTTATGGAAGGCCAATATAACCAGCTGTGGTTGTTTAAAAATAGCAAAATGAAATTGGGTTTGGGAGAGATAAGAGATGCCTTTAAAACTGATACTGTCATCAGCAAACAAAAGCTAACTGAATATGCATTTCGAAATCTGGGGAAATGATAATTCCTAGAATTACAATGGAAAGTTGAAGATGAGCCTAACCATCAGTTTGAAGAGAAAATAGAGCTACTTTACACTTAGGACTTGCAGGGTTTTTAGACTATTTAAAGTAGCACAGCTTTCTGGGCAAATATTTGCCCCTCTCTGTTGGAAGACTAAGAACTATTGTGGAACATACTTAGCAGGTTGTCAGCATGTCTGACAACCTGGGTCTGATAAGGGTGTGTAACAGTATTTCGGGGTTTTTTTGGATGTGTGAAGTTTCCTTCTCAAACTACTACTCCTTGAAAGAACAGTTGCCACCTGTTCCAAGAAAGGCTGAACGTGTAGGAAACGTTAGTGTCCGGTAACCTTGGCTGAGCTCTCCCCATGCTTTGATACAGAGATTTTTCTGTTCCCCAGAGTAAACAAGGTGTCAGGTTTCCTGGTACTGAGAGATGAAAGTCGTCATATGTTCATTCATAAAGACAGCTGTGATGTAGGTGGTAGAATTGGACTGAAAGTGAAAATGAGAAGTTTTATGGCATATCACTGCTGTCCCTTTCACTGCTGAACCTGAAGTTTGTGTGCTGAGGTTAAAAATTCCGCTTACACAAGCTGGGACCCTCCCTGGTCATCCCTCTTGTTCCTGCAGGAAAAATATAAGGTGGGTGCATGTTGAACTGAATAGGAAACCTGAAATCCAGCCTGTGCTTGCAGCAGAGCGGGTTACACGTCGGAGGAGACGGGAATAGGAGGGGAGCAGGGAAGCAAGCCAAGAACTGAAGGGGAGACCAGGGCTGGGGAACAGGCTTGACAATAATCATAGAAAATCTGACTAATTTGTAGTGTGGTTCACTACAGCTAATTGCTTCCCTAACAGCCTGAGTGAGTTTTGAACTGTGGCTTGAGTGCTTTTAGTGTATTTTTGCTTTTAGCGTATTTTTGCTTTAAATGCATCCAGAAATTAGGTTTTCTTGGTCTAAAAAAAGCTGTTTCACCTTATGAGTTGTTTTTTTTAAGTGATTAAAAAGTTAATTTGACTGTTCTTGATTTAAGTTGTCTCAAGGTGTTTTCCTTAGGACTACCCTGAATCCTTGTCTGTGCTTTTGGTGTTTTATAACATCTAAATAAATGCTGTCTAACTTCAAAAAGACAGGAGTTGTAGTTCAAGTGGTTTTAGCCTTTCTTTTCAAACCCCTTACTATCAGTATTGCTGTTTCCTGGGTGTTTTTTAATTAAATGCTCTGACAGTCCAGGGTGCCCAGAGTTTTGAGCCTCTCATATTTGTTGATAGAAATACAGAACTCTTAGGCCTATGTTCCTCTCACAAACTGTAAGCAATTTGTGCTTATGCAGTATCCACAAGATCACACTATTTTTCAGACCAAATCCAAATTACAGTGCCCTTCACATACAAAGAAAAGGCTAAGTAGTGGTGTCTGTGTTGTTGAAATACATAACTGAAGTTTGATTCACTCTTGTGTAGTCAATTACTTGGAACTGAAGTGGATTTTGCTGTAGTTCTTAGTAGCCTAAAACTTAAGCCACCAGGTCGCTAAATAAAAGATATGTGGTTTCTCTTTCAGATGCTGGTTCCAGTGTGGAAGAATTGGAATTCAATTGGGATGAGTATCTAGAAGACACAGGAGCAACTGCAGCCCCCCATGGATCTTTCAAGCATGTGTGTAATAGAATGTGCATTTTCTTACCATCTTCTACATTGTTGGTTTTTTNACACTGAATGTTTAGAGTTCCTTCAAATGAGTTGATGCTCTCAATATGGAAGCCTAACTAGAATCATGTTTCTTAGAGCAACGAGAAATGAAGAATTTCTCCTTTTTATTACTGTTGCTTATCTTCTTCTCTCTACATAGCACAGTATAATCCCATCGCTACGTGCTGAAAGTTGAGGGGCTCTAAGCCTTTCTTGCACCAGAAGATAAGCCTGATTTTTCTTATAAAGCCCAAACTGTCCTTCAGGTGATTGCTACAGGACAGCTGTTACGGAAGAGCTAGCTTTAGAAAGTTGGTGTCGTAGTTCTTGAACAGCAGAATTCAAATGTGCTCCCAAAGAAGGTTTTAATGGTGGCTCTCAAAGAGGCCAAGGAGAAAATAATAGTTCTGCCAAACACTTGACTGTAGTAGTAGTTAGAAAACTGATTAGGATAATTGTAAACCACAGGCTTAATGGATAGGATGAAGTCTTGATAAGCTCTTATCTTTGCCCTTGGCTATCTTTAATCAAATATGTTGGTAAAATCCTACAGTGCACTGTCCCATTGGGTGAGATCTGAATATGAAATCTGGCTTCATGTATTGGGTCATCAGTGAAAGTGAGCTCCTTTCCAAACCTCTTGGGTTGCTTCCAGGAATTGAAACACCTTCCAAGCTGCCAACCTGTATCCTTATCCAACTCTTTAATAAAGTTACTATTTAATAGTCTTTCAAAGACTGGCTGTGGGGCTTTTGCAATGGCAGGGAGGTTAGTGACTTGTGTGTAGTACCATGCTTGGAATGCACTCTGTGGCGCTCAGACAATCAGGTCCAGTGCCACCAGTTTTGATACAGGAGACTTAAATCAGCAAAAAACCTGAGGTCTGTTCAGAGAAGGACCACAAAGCATTTTGAGTCTGGAGGTAACCTGCGGAAGTGCAAAACATTAAAGAATTTATTTAAGTATGACAATCGTGTTAGTAGTAAAGTTGTGCAGTAAACAAAGACCTCACAGGGGCTCCTTCATACAAGCTTTTTGTTCAAAATAAACATTCAGGTATGTCATTTCTGAAGGGGAGAGGCCTATTCTCACTTGGTTTTTTCCTTAGTGTACTACGGCTCTAGCAAAATCAAGCTTACTCGGGGTGGTGATGTCCCTGCAGCCCACCTTGAGGGAGCTGTGTGAATCAGCAGTGGTATTTCGCAGTAGCATGAGGAGCACTCTGCTCCTCTGGTGTGGCTTACCTTACATGATCTCTGTTAAAGAATCTTGTTATCATAGCTCGGACATTACACAAACTGATTGTAATAGCAACTTTACAGTGGTGGCCAACTGAATTAACATTGCAGCTGTATTTTGTTAATCATCAGGAGACATGCTTTGAATGACTTTGTTACCCCTGTGCTGCACTCCACCAGCTCAGCTGAGTGAAACAATTATCAGTAAAGACAGAATTAGGTTTAAAAAAAAAAACAAACCCACATTTTTTTTATTGTTGTTACTCCCTACATGTGTAGACCATGGTGCAGTTTTGCTGGTGCAAGTAACACTGTCGTGGAGAGTGCATTAGTGAGCAGGTGCAGACAGAGCCCATCTGTGTCACCCAGTCCTTGCTGGCTGCACTGGGTGCCCTCTTGTGGGAAATGGGGTGGAGGAGCTGCCCCTGGTGAGCTGAGCTGGCCATGCTCTGCACCCCGGCACACCAAGGGGAGCTGGCCCAGAGACCCAGGGTCTTGAACGGGTGTGTTGATAGATATCTGTGTCTTTGGAGGGGACTGCCAGCAGTTTGCTAGCGTAGTTCCCTTAGAATTTGTCTGGAGGCCAATTTTGATGTTCTCTCTAATAAGCTTGGCATAAAATTTTGGAAAGTTTATGCTGACACTGAATTGACAAGCAAAGAAAGGAGCGTATTTACAGCAGCGTCATATCATCTAGATCTTGCCATTAATAGAAATTCAATAGTGCAAGGTCACACACTCAGGATTTCTGCTGTCCATTAGAAAGAAATGGTTTAGAAAAGGCAGAGGAGGAGAACCTCAGTGCCTCCCAGTGGATAGTGACAGCCTGCCTATGGGATGAAACCCTAAAAAAATGTTAGTGCCATTCCAGGATACATCAGGTGAAAGATTTTCAGTGGAGAATGTACAGGCACTAATGTCTCTGTGGTGCTGGTGGTCTCTCTGAGGGACTGGTGGTCCCTCTGGCTAGAATCTGGGCACTGCTTGTTGCTTGACTTGAAGAATGACATATTTTTGTCTGCCAACAGGAGAGCTAAGAGGGAGCTACTTTCATACTCTTGAAAAACAGGGTGGAAAAAACTAAGAAGAATAACCATGTTGGCACAAGAGCAAATGGGCACGTATACATAAAGTAATTGATGAGTATAAATTTTAGATGGAAGCTTAAGGGTTTTGTTTGGTTCTTTGTAAACACTGGAGTGGCAGGATTGTGACCAGCCTGCTTTTATGAGTGGTAGGTGAGAAATACCTAACCCACATTGTAGGAGAGTATGTGCTCAGGTTAAAAAATGTAATCCATGGTTACACAGCCTGTGTTAGCACTGAACTAAACTTGCTGATGGGAGAGAAGAGTGGGTTTTTTATTTGTATGCTTATATTAATTCTGAAAGTTTTGTTCTTACTTTGAGCAAGACACATTGGGAAATGTAAGCTAAAGTGTTTTCTGATGTTTAATTTGTTCGTGTTTTAAAAATTAAACATTATTGAGTTCAAAGTGACTGTTTTGCCTACTGTCTGGCAGAAAAAAGAGCTTACCAAAACCTGGAATTGCACTGGATGTCAATGTTGCCATCCCCCGTCCCCCCCAAGTCTAAATACACTTTCTCTGGAATTGTGAAATCTCTTTTTTAATTCCTTTCTACAATTTACATATGTGTGTACACTTAGGTTAAAAAAAGATAGTGTTCAGCAGCATCTGCACACATGTATTTGCTGTGTGTTCTTGCATGTTCCTAATGCTTTTTGTCCATCCTTTATCATTATCTCCTTCTGAGCCAGTTGGGATCCCTGTGTCTGACCTGCGACATGGCCCAAAGCCAGGGGACAGTACTCGAGGGGAAGGAGGGCCCGGGGCTCGGAGCTGCCTCAGCAGTGCTGTCACCCGCCACTCGGGGCCATCTCCTCGGGAAACTGCCGCTCTCAGACCCTCTGCTCCAAAGAAAATACTCCTGGAGCTTCCCCCAGCCTCTCCTGCTAGCTGGGCGACGTTCTGTGCTGTAAGCCACTTCGTGGTGTTGCCTTGCCCAGCTGCCAGGAGAGGGTGCTAACTTCTTGGTCTCTGCAGTATCCACCGGGGAGCATAAATGAGTGTTAGACAAATGCACCTGACTTCAGGGGAAGTTCCATCTGTTGCTTTTGGCTTTTTTGAATGCAGCCCTCTCTGCGTGAGGCGTTGCTGAAAGTTCAGGTAGAGAGCTGCACAGATTTTCCAGTTCCTCAGACTTTGTCTTGAGCTCACGGCTTTTCTCTCAGGAGTCAGAATATAAAGTCTTTAGGGATATCTTTTCAGCAAGACTACTATCTTTTTGAATAAATGACCTCTATAATACCACGTCAAAATGCCTGCAGGTACTGGGTCCTCCTGATTTTGTTTTAGGAAGGGGTTTCTCTAAGTGAAGGATATTAATCTAAAGGATATGAACAGTTAACAGAGGCGTGTGCTTTTCTTTCTGATGTGGTTCTCCTGGTTTTATTTTTAGCAAACCAGTATGTGCTGGCTGATGAGACTATAATAGCTATGGCAGTTACTGAACTGTCAGCGCAGAACTGGTAATAAATAACCCAGAAAATATCTACTGCATCTGCATCACACTGAAAGCCTTTCTTTGCAGTTCATTCAAAGAGGAAATGGAACTTGGGACCACTTAAGAAAGAAAACACTAGTTACATTCAGCTGAGAACAGGGAATTGACATGTTAGATTTTTAATTAAGACTGAGGCTATGGAGTTGTCACTGAGAAACATGCTGTAGAGGGAGCAGAACAGTCACCCTACTCTTTCAGGAATGTTTGAGCTGGGAGAAGTTGGGGATACAAGAAACTTAATGTCTTTCCTTCTCTGTTTAAGTTCCTGTTTCAGTATTTGATCACTGCAGTCAGATTCCACACTGCACACACAAATACCCAATGAGCATGCGTGCTGTTTCGTGCTTTATTGTTGTCAAAGTCTGAGGTCACTGAAGAAGACATACTGTTTATGTTCTATGTGATTTATGTAACAACGCTACGTACAGAATTATCAGGGTTCTTGCATAGAGACTTTAAAAATCCATGTTGTGCGATTTGTGCAGATCCACACCTTCTTAAATGAGCAATGCAGAAGAGACGGTGGTATTGTTACCTTTGGACTCTTTGTCCAAAGAAGTTGAAAGACGTAATTTAACACAAAAAGTGAAAGCTGTGTTGCTGAGTTTGGCCTTTAGTTTTACCTGGCTTGGCAGCCCAGCGGTGCGTTGGAAGGCTTTTTAGGGATGGGTGAAGTATTGTCCAGGGCAGGAAGATGAATTGCAAGATACCGACTTAAGGTTGAAAAAATATTCTGAAATGCAAAGGAGATATCATTAATGATGCTTTGGTATATATTCCAATTTGGGTCACATAACATGGTGAAGTTGTTTCTCTGAAAAGACCGGATAGCATTTGGCTTGAGGTTTTTTGTTAATGAGCATTGTCTAAATGATTCCCCCTTGTTCCGTGAAGTTTCTGGCAGGTGCTCGAATATGGTAATCTTCTCCCTCTTCAGGTGGATACAAGTTTGCAGAATGGTTTTGCCCCTGGTATGAAGCTAGAAGTTGCTGTCAAGTCTGACCAAAACACCTACTGGGTGGCCACCATCATTACTACCTGTGGGCAGCTGCTCCTGTTGCGCTATGATGGTTATGGGGAAGACCGCAAGGCTGACTTCTGGTGTGATATCATGACAGCTGATCTACACCCCATTGGCTGGTGTGAGCAGAACAAGAAGGTTCTCAAAGTGCCTGAAGGTATTGGCTCTATATTGCTGAAGTAGGGAGTATGTACAAAAGTATGCTTTTATCCTTCGTAAACCCGGCAGATAATCTTCATAATTGCTGTTATGCACACGTGGGGTTGCTGTGATGACGAGTTGAGATTTTCTGCCTTGTGTTTCTGAAATCCCATAACTTGCAGTAGGAGATTCCTCATGCAACAGAGAAGAGTTAGCTTATTTTCAGAACTGGACTTATTTTTACAGAGGCTTGCGTTTAAGATAATCATCAAGCACCAAATTCTATGGCTTTGTCATTTCCTTGAAAGATTTTGTTGTTGTTTTGTTTCTTCTTTTAAGGTGAATGTGTGGCAGATTGTTCTGAAATTAAGTGGTGCAAGAATGTGGTCTTATTGTCTGAATACTGGCAAGAAGAATTACAGTCTGTCTTCTTGACTTTTCACTGTAGGTATCAAGGACAAGATACCTGACCAGGAGGAATTCCTTCAGCGGGTGCTGAAAGGAGCATGCAGTGCTCCTGCTAACCTGCTGGAGGGGGTAAGTGCTGCAATGTACTGCGTTGTGGCTTTTGTCTCAATTTTCCCTTTTGTCATTAAGGGAACCTCTATTCAGAGTATCAGTTCGGTGCCTTCAGTTGACTGCTTTCACTTACTCTTTTTTTTTACTGATGGGCAGGTTATTGTTTCACTTAAATCTTGCACTTCTGGTAGTGAAGAACCAAATTTTTATCCCCTCTGCACTTAAGAGAGTATTTGCGCCTCATATCGGTGTCTAGTTATAAAGTACAGAATAAGATTTTTTTTTTTTAATGTCATTGATGTCTTCTTTACTTTTAATGTCATTGATGTCTTCTTTACAGTAGACACTTTTATCTTTGTATCTTCTGTGCAGTCATCTTTGTATGCTAGATGACTCAGTTTTAGAGAGAGATTATTCATGTTTCCCTCAAACCTTGAATACATAAGTGATAATGCTTCTGAAAATGCTGATGATGACTTAATTGAAACGTGTGGCTGTGTCTACAAGCAGTGCAGAAGCTCTGATGGAAGTGGCAGAGATTCTAAGCATTGTCATTTCTGTAGTCCTGTGTTAGTAAGGGACCTGTATTTCTTTACTTCCGTATTCGTACTTTATTTATGCAAAAATAACATGTATAAAAAAGTGGAAGTATGAGACTTGTACAGAATAATTTGTGTTCTTTTTGTAGCTTCACAGAGGGAAAAATCCATTGGATCTCATTGCGCCAGGCTCCCGACTAGAACTCCAAAACATGCGGGATTCCCTGGAAGCCTGGATAGTCAATGTGATAGACAACGTTGGTGGGAGACTTAAATTGCGATATGAAGGGCTGGATGATTCTGACAAATTTGACCAGTGGCTATTCTACTTGGACCCTTTCCTTCATCAAGTGGGGTGGGCAGCTCAGCATGGATATAGCCTGCAACCACCTCTAGGTACTTTGAAACATACATCTTTTAAATGCTGATCAGAGGCTAGAGAATACCTTTGCTGCTTTGGTGCTCTATTCTGCTTTCTGGATGCATATAGAATCATAGAATTGTCCAGGACGGGAGGAACCTCCAAAGGTCATCTAGTCCAACCTCCCTGCAGTCGCAGACACCCCCAACTAGACCAGGTTGCCAAGGGCCTCATTGAGCCTCACCTTGAGTATGGAGAAGGGGCTTCAACCACCTCCCTGGGCAACCTCTTTCAGTGTTCCACCACCCTCAGAGTAATGATCTTGTTTCTAATATACAATCTAAATCTACTCTTCTCCAACTTAAAGTCATAACCCCTTGTTCTGACACTGCAGGCCTTTGTAAACAGACTCTCCCCAGCCTTCCTGTAGGCCCCCTTCAGTTACTAGAAGGCTGTGATTAGGTCTCATCATTACAGATGCTAGAAATGTAACTTACGGAGCTGGGACAGAATTGTGGAACATTCCTTGAACTTTCTGCTTGCTTAACATAAAATAAGGTAGCATTATCTGATAGGAGATTTGTGTTCTGGTCATGTTTCTCCAGAAGTTTTCCTTGGTGTTGGTGTGGTCCCTGTTTTCTCAGAAAAACTTGACTGGGCAGCATATGGGTGATAATGTTGATTGACTTTAGACCCTTTTTGTAATACATCCAAATGTCAAAGAAAATGGTGAGTTTTTAAGAAGGGAGGCATTTGCACAGACTTTGAACGGATAGGAATTGGGCAATTGGAGCAGCACAAGCCAAACTTTTGGCTTTATTGATGTGTGTTCCAAAGGAAATGAAGATGGCAGATGACTACATTCACTGTTTTCCTTTCTTTTTACTCAAGCCATTAGGTCCTTGAAAAACGAAGCAGATTGGCAAGAGATCTTAAAGAAGGTGAAAGAGGAGGAAGAAGAGTCATCAGTTCCTACTGATCTCTTTAAGGTAAAGACACAATATGTGTAGTTTAAAGCTGTGATTAATACCATAAAAAGCTATATTCCTAAGAAACTATTTGGGGATGACAGTCATTGTTACTCAAAATTCTTTCCCTGTTTTGTTTTGGTTTTTTTTTTAAGTTTTTCCTTTCTCCCTCTAGTTTAAAAAGGTAAGAGTAATAAAAAATAATGATACTATTATACAATTTTTCTTAAGTTAGACAATGCACTGAGCACAAGTATGCAAGCCATTAGTTGTCATACTGGGAAAAATCCTTGGTTCTATTCCTTTATAACGGCATCTCCAGTTGATCAGCAGCTGGTCTCATGGATTACTGTCCTCCTAGAGGAGTGCAGGGTTACTACAGTCTCTCTAGTTGTGTGAGTACATTGAAAAGTTTAACATGTGTAACGTGATTTGTAACCTAATAAAGTTACACATGGTATATAAGGTGTCTGTTATATTCTGAGTGTTGGCAAATGTTCTAATGAATCTGAATTTAAATATATATATGAATTGAAATTTTAAAAAAAATAATCTTGACACTTTTTGATAAGTAGGAATGTAAATTTAGTTCTTCAAGTTCAATCATCTTCTATGATTCTTCTTAGAATCATAGAATCATAAAATGGTTAGAGTTGGAAGGGACCTTGAAGACCAAGTTCCAACTCCCCTGCCATGGGCAGGGGGACACCTCCCACTAGACCAGGTTGCTCAAAGCCCCATCAAGCCTGGCCTTAAATACTTCCAGGGATGGGGTATCCACAACTTCTCTGGGCAACCTGTTCCAGTGCCTCACCACCCTCACAGGAAAGAATTTTTTCCTAATATCCAATCTAAATCTCCCCTCTTCCAGTTTAAAACCATTACCCCTTGTCCTATCACTAAGCTTCCTGACAAAGAGTCCCTCTCCTGCTCTCCTGTAGCTCCCTTTGGGTACTGGAAGGCTGCTATAAGGTCTCCCCAGAGCCTTCTCTTTTCCAGGCTGAACAGCCCCAGCTCGCTCAGCCTGTCCTCATAGGAGAGGTGCTTCATCCCTCTAATCATCGTGGCCCTCCGCTGGACCCATTCTAACAATTCTATGTCTTTTCTCTGTTGAGGACTCCAGAGCTGGACACAGGACTCCAGGTGGGGTCTCAAGAGTGCAGAGTAGAGGGGCAGAATCACCTCCCGTGACCTGCTGGTCATGCTTCTTTTGATGCAGCCCAGGATACGGTTGACTTTCTGGGCTGCCAGCGCACACTGCTGGCACATGTTGAGCTTCTCATCCATAAGCACTCCCAAGTCCTTCTCCTCGGGGCAAGTTAATTTTTCTAAGCTTCATTTGGACCCATAAGCAGAATAGAAGAGGAGATGCTGTTTCTCTTGAACATGTTAAGTCATACACAGAGCACCATATGCGTAATTGAGGAGCAGAAACCCTGTTCTGCAGGTTTTTGTTAAGCTGAAAATGGAGACTTTTAACATTATCTTCTAGTGTAGCTTCTGATGAGGGGTTAGCTTCCAAAGATCAGGGAGGGAAAAACCCATATTTATTGATTTAGCAAACCATCCTGTATTGTGAAACCTTGCTTCTATGTGGAAAACATCAGAGGAGAAAATCTTGAGTATTCAGTATCCTAAAACTCATAGAAAACTGTTGGTCTCAGAGAGCATACTTGGCCTTTTCTCTTCATTATGGAGAGATTGCTGGTACTCCAACAGGTTGATTTCTAAGAATGGACTAGTGAAATCTCAAATGATTCCCTTCAGTTGAATTGTGCAAGGTATGTCTATTTTTTTGATGGAGAAAGGCGGGTAAACACTTTAATAATTCATTTTTCAGGATAAACCTGTGATTGGAGTCCATTCATTCTCTGAAGGCATGAAGTTAGAAGCTGTGGACCCAGTGGCTCCTTTTGTAATCTCTCCTGCTACTGTTCTCAAGGTACTAGGGTTCTTTAACTTGCTTGTCCTGCTAAGATTCAATTCTGTTGCAGCTTCTGTTCTTAAATGCTCGGGAAAGTCTCATCATTGGGTTATTTTAAAACCTTGAACTAGTTTTCAAATTAAATGTTTTGTTTGTCTCCCTTAAGAGATAGGTTGCCATGAAAAAAAATCTTAACTGCTGATGATGAAGACATTGGATTTGAAAGGAGGGAAAATGTTCCATAAAGATACAAGCCCTAAAGATCAACTGGCTAAAATGGTCAAACCTGGATTTTTAAAATTAGGTATAATCCCCCATAATCAGAGTTTCCAGTTGAAGATAGATTTGGAGTTTTTGTTTTTACAAAAGTTAATGTCATTACTTTGTACAAGCTCTGACATTTAGATGGCCTGATCTTCAAACAAGGGCCCAAACATGGCTTTAAAAGCTGAAACGACAACTCCCCAACATGAGCAGGTTTTGAGCAACTTCTGTCTTTCTGTGTTAGTAAGCAGGTAAATGGTTCTGCAGAGACATACTTTGATATAGTAAAAACTAAATGTCGCTGTGCAAATGAAGCAAGGACGTATTTTTAAATCTTCTGTTGTGTATTTTCTGGGAAATGTTGCATTTTCTTTAGGACAGATATTTTTTCAATATAACCATTGTGCAGGTTGTTGCTGCTTAATATGAAGTTATCAGAATGGGGAGAGGGAAGTCAGAATCTGCCATTTACAAGATGACATGGTTCTGTTTTGGCTAAATACAGGTATACAATGAAAAATATTTCAAGATAGAGATTGATGACTTGAGACCAGAGCGTACAACCGGCCAGTCTTACATTTGTCACGTCAACAGTGCTGGTATTTTCCCTGTGCAGTGGAGTCTGAAGAACGGTTTGCATCTCAGTCCCCCACCAGGTGTGTTTGTGCAAGCTTGTCATGTGCGCTCCTCTTTGAAGGAAATAGATTGCCAATCCCCAGAGTGCAGTGTTTTGGACAACACTTTTGCAAAAGAATTAGATGTAGTAGCACAAGTAAAGAACAAGAAAGATCAAATTCTGAGAAGCAAGAGCTTTGAATTAGTGGAACTGAAGTTTGCTGGGTACATGCCTGGATTTGAGAAGGTGACAGTGACTGGGGATGCTGGCCATGCATAAAATCCTCAACACTTGAATGAATGGTGTGCGCATTCCAGAGCTGAAGGCAATGTTGATTTCAGCATTAATTAACATGATATCAGAAGCCTATAGTCTTTGCATTGGGTTTTTGCTTCTGGTCAAAATGGAAGGTTGTTATCCAATGTCTTACAATATTTTTAGAATACCTTATCACTAGAAGTTAATGAAGTATTTTCTTTCCAAGGACCTAGCAGGCAAGGTAGCAGATTGCTGGAACATTGCTTCAGGACATAAGGGAATTGGGGAGTGATCCTCAGCTACTGAAATATTTATGTATTTTCTCAAAATGGAAATGTCAGTGGTATTGTAAAACCAGGGACTGAGTACTTATTCACTGTCACAGAATTCAGAATGTTTTGGTTTAGCTGCTTGTGACATGAGAGGAGCAAAGAGTATAGGACATTTGTCTCTTGCCTTTCCTTGGGCAAGGTACAAAAAGTGGCTTTGCTTAACCCAGCATTACCTAGAATTTTGCATGTGAAAGATGAAATCTCGCTTTCTAGGCATGTGATTGGAGTTAACAAAGATTTTAAGCTTCTGAGACAGTCTAGTATGCCCGTCGTTTCTGGGGGGCCTACAAGAAGAATCCTCCTGGTACTGGGAAAAGTGAGAAAAATAAATCAGTCCTTCTGTGGTTACGCCTTTTCTGGGGAATAGTTGAACTTCATGCTTTTGGATTGTCATGTTAATACTATATTAACACTTAGATTATTTATTACTTAGATTATTTTTTAAACTTTTGTCACAGGTGTCTATGTAGGGGAGTGCTTCCCAGGTACTGCTGCAATAACTGCTGCAGTTGTCTCCTTGCTGATACACTGCCAGCCTCAAACTATCACAGCAGCCAACTGCTGCACCCAGTTCCCTTCATTTTGTTGCTGTTTATTAGATCACAGGGAAGTGAAGTATTTCCTCCAGGAACAATTTAATTTGTCTTTTTCTTGGAGAGATCCTCTGCTTCCTGATGGGCTCCATGTTAAGACTCTTTCCTTCAAACGTGTGCAAATTTACAGCTGTTAGCAAATTGTTGAGCCTCTTGGGAAGATGAACCACTCTCTTTAATGACTTGGTATTTAACAGGTATTTAAGAGAGTAATATATTGGTATTGAGCGTATTTTGGGTGCTCTATTTAAAAAAAAAAATAAATTAAACCAAGTTTCAGAGCTAACATGACATCAGTGAAGTAGTCTTGCAGAAACTTTGCCAGAATTTAATCTATACACTATGAAAAGGCTGAAAACACTTCCCCATGTTTTGATTGCTGCCCTTGTCTGCTTAGCTGATGTACTTTATTCATACTTCGGGTTGCTCTCTGTGAAATCACTTTTAGTTCGATGCCATTTTAAGTCAAGTGCGCAAAAGCCCTTCTGCAGTGAAAATGAAGAGAGTATCTCAAATGTGCAAGAGCCATGCTATGGGCTGACCTCAGATGGTTCTGTGAAGCCCTAGTCAGGTGATGAACTTGATTCAAACAAAATTCAGTGATCTGTACTTCGTGGCAGCTTGAAATTACTCCCCCATGCTGTTAAACTAACCCCTTTGCTTTTTCTTCCCCCAGGTTATCCCGGACAGGACTTTGATTGGGCAGACTACCTCAAACAATGTGGTGCTGAGGCAGCTCCCCAGAGCTGCTTCCCTTCGGTAAGGTTCTCTTGCAGAAAAATGTCTCTTCTGTTATGTGAATGACACTCTTGATTCCAGGGAAGGGGAACCTTTTGCTTGTTTTTGAATTAAATTACTAGTGATAACTGAAGAAACAGAAGCGTTAAGAAAGTGAAATGCATGTGAATGGTAGAAGGTGCATGCCAGCTCCCTAGTGGTGGACCAAATGCTTCAGTTGTGATAAAGCAGATTGAAAATAAATGAATGCTTTATAAAATTGAGATTGTAAGAGTCCATGAAATAGTCATAAAACAGGATCAGTCTTTGGCACTCCTGTAATTCTCAAAACAGGGCCTTTTAATTGACCTTGTTTTCATTTACTTAGTGTACTCTTTCAATCTTCTTTCCTTTCAGCTTGAAAAATTCATTCCATTGGATTAATCAATACCAAGTCATCTTAAATTAGTACCAAATAATCATTTTGCATTAATCAGTGCCTGAAGTACTTGCTAGACTTTGGGCTTTTGTTGATTCAGTGACAGTATTGCTGTCTCCCAAAGTAGAATACCTTGTCAAGCAGAAAAGGTTACTATTAACACCTGCCTTCCAATTCCATTTTCTATACTTGGGCTATTGCAGTGCTTAGGGGAAGAAATTAAAATGAATAATTACCATTTTTTGAAGGGGGTGTTGCTGACTATGAATTATTCTTGCCCTTGTTCTGTCTTGTAAGCTGCAGCATCTTAGAACAGGTCATTGAATTTATTATTCCTTTTCTGAGAAGAGCTGATCACTGTAGGCTAATTCCAGAATTTGTAATATATTGATCCTGTAATTATGTTGCAGAGTGGCTCTTGGAGGAAGACTCCTCTGTCTGGCTGTTACTTTTTATCTTTAATTCAGGCGCTTCAGAGCTGGATAAATATGTATTCTTATGTTTTCGGAATTTTTTAATAAATGGGGGACTAAGTTGGTGAATAAAATAAAATCCTACTTATCCAAAAAATGTGAAATGAAGTTTCCTTTGCTGTCTGCCAGAACTCATTTGGGTGAGGCAGGAATGTTACTTGCGTACATAAAATGGATTTCCAGGCTAACATAGTAGAATAGAGAGCCCAGTCAGACTGCTTGTCAGACTTACTATTTAGGTAGCAAGACAATTCCTGGTTGCTTAGAGTGCATTCAGTCCTTTCAGTGAATCTCAGCATGCTTATTTTTGAGTAAAAACATTTTCTTCCAAGGTGCATCTACAGAGTCTTTTTTTTTTTTTTTTTTTTTAAACTTAAATTCTTTGTAATTCGTACTATATCTTACTTGTATTCTGTGTGTTAATTTTCTGAAATCTCTGATTGCTGAAGTATCTGTGTGACTCAGACACTGAGGCTTTTGTGTTGCTCCCGTTCATGGCTGTTCATATCATATGGCATTTTACTGGAGTATTGTGTCTTTTTCTTAGTTAACTTCTTCTGACCATGGATTTAAAGAGAATATGAAACTTGAGGCCGTGAACCCAATTGATCCTGAAGAAGTTTGCATTGCTACGATCACCAAGTTGAAAGATTCCTACCTCTGGCTTCAGCTGGAAGGTAAACCTGATAGGGGAAAGGAGAGTAGCACTTGCATTGATTCTTCTGTAGTATCATCATCAAATCTGAAGAGTACCTGGAGCAAACTCACTGCCTGATGAGTATGGGCAGCAAATCGCCATTTCTTCAATGAAAACATGGCAAAACCCTGTTCGCAATGTCCATTTCCCAGTTAGCCTTGGCTGACAGTGCCTTGTTTAATGCAGGGAAAAATGACGGTTGTGTCTTGCAGTGTGTCAGTGCTCTGCTGGTGCCCTGTGCTGGTCAGTGTCTTTGAGAAAGCAAAGGCCTTGTAACCATCTTACAGATGAGTGACTTGCGTTCTGAGCAAGCTTTGACCAGGCCTAGGAAACCAACTTTTAATGGAGGTTCTTCATCAAGATAGAATAGGCCTATGTTAGCTGTTCTCCATTATAATCCCGTTTCTTGATTGGAAGTACATCAGCATGGACTTGTTACGCACTCTGCTTTTCTGCTGAACCACATGGATGGCAAACTCCCATCTCCAGTCTTTAGGAGGAAGCAAATGAGGTCAAGAGAGGATCTGGTCATTAAAAGGAGATGAGTTAACAATTGATACCGTGTTAAAAGACACACCATGAGTAAAAGCAGCTTCACTGGCAGACATAGAGCAAGCATTAACCAAATGAGGTCTTTTTGTTTTTACAAGTTGTTTCAATTTTTGCTTTTCTGAACTGAACAGGCTCCAAGAAGCCCGTCCCTGACTGTATAGTGAGCATGGAATCAATGAATATATTTCCTGTGGGCTGGTGTGAGACGAATGGATATCAGCTCAGACCTCCTCGCAAAGCAATAGGTACCAGTACTGTTCTGTTTGCAGTGGTTAGCTAGGTCGATAGAGATGGTGAGACCTTCAAGAGCAGGCAGCACCCCCCCGTGCTGTGCATATACTTTTGTTTGAGCTGTATTTGCCATGTGTCTGTCTCTGATACTGATTTTACACTTGCACTTGTGCAAGTAAAATTAATGCCATAACAAAATAGTGTTAAGTGTGTTTTGGAATTGAGATAAAGGGCACTGGCTTTCTAAATGGGCTGGGTGTTTATCATCCATTAATGACAAAATACTGAAAAGTTAATCCTACCTGTTTTAACTACTCTTGTAAGTAGCATAAGATAGCATGTTTTCTCAACTGGTTAATGAGCTCTGTTTATTAAAGTTTAATGGGTGGTGGAGAAACTGAAGAGCTTTCTGAATGTTCAAGTGAGATAATACAATTGTTAGATTGGAATGAGCTGTCAGTTACTGGAAGTCAAAGCAGGAGAAACTTATCTGAGTCATGTCTGCACTGCCAAGGGCAGAAGGAAGTGGGGGAGCTAGTTAGAGGACTGAGTGAAGGAACCTAGATAGAGAAAAGATTCTTCAAAAAAATAAATCCAAAAGTCTGTTGAGGACAAAGACTGAAATTGTGAAAGAAGCACATGTTGCATTACCTTGTTTAATGTTATTACCTGGTTGTCAAAGCCGGAATTAGCAAGTGAATGTTTCACCTAGCTTACTTGATTAGTTGCAACAGTGTTTTCCTCCATAGCAGTTGGCTTAAGTTGTAGTCTAGTTCTAACCAGCCAGTTTCATTCCATGTCTTGGTTAAACAACGTTTAAGTTCCCTGTGCGGGGAAAGTGGCAAGTTAAGCCTGTGAAGCTAACCTTTGGTTAGTATTCAGCACCTTTGGGTGATGAAAAGGAAAGCATAGCATTTCTTTTTGGCTGATATTACAGGCACTTTAGGGATTATGATGCAAACAAAGATGTACAAAAGGTGAGATTTTCCAGAAGACTGGGTATATGCACACCCGATTTAAGACCCTTGCAGTGAAAATTGAAGTAAACCTTTAGGTTATGTAAAATTAAATGGGCCACTGTGTCTCTAGTGCAGATGGGTCAGCTGTCTTAATGTTGTGGTGACTTTGAACATAGGTTGGTTTTGGTGTATAATTTATAGGAAGTCAGTCTAGTAAACATTGCAGTAGATGTTTCATTTGTTTGTCTCCTATACTTTGCTGTTTATATTTGCTGCTTCTTCTTCCTTTCAGTAAACAAGCAGAAAAAAATTGCAGTAGTTCAACCAGAGAAACAGTAAGTAACGGGTTTTTTGCTTTTATTTTTTTGTTGAGCTTTGGGAGGTTTTTTTCTGTTGCCGATTGGTAAATCATGTTGTCTCAGGGGAGATTTAGCTTTAGAGAATTGCGATACTGAGGGTTGAGAGATTCCACAATCCATTTATCTTAATGCTTGTAGTTCCTGTTGATGTTGAAAAAGACCTCTTGAACTGCTTTAGTATGAGATGGAAAGCATGCAATTTTTTTTTTTAAACAGCTGAATTATTGAATAGGTCAAGTCACTGAAGTTCTGAGGTTGAAGGAGTTGCTCTTTCATTTCTAAGATTGCATTATCTGTGAATGTAGGAGCACATTTAAGATAAACTAACTTGATCTTAAGACTGTAAGTTTGTGCTTAAGCTATTTTTTTTAATGGTGATTAATAGGGAAAATTACTGGATTCTCTTTTGCATGTCTTCCTTTCTCAAATAATACTGTTTCTGTAATGTAAATATGCTTACAAAATGTGTCTGCCCTAATGGGGAGCTGTGATTTTGCACAGAAAATCAGAAGATTTTGCTTTAGTGTGAATCACTTAGTAGATAAATTTCTAACAGTTCTTTCCCAGGTTAAATTTGGCCCAGACTAGCCAAATATGAGAGTTCTACTAATATCTATAACTCATCTATAAATTCTCTGTTGTGCAGGTGAAACTCCTTCATGTGATCCTGCTCAAAAATGCTCAGTAGAATGCCTGATAGTTGGTTTTATTGACTCTTAAGCTTTACAAACACCAGATCTGTCAGTAGTCCTGCCAGTGTTTTCATTGCTCCTAAAACACTAAGCAGGCTTCTGTGTTTTGTAATTGAAATTCTTACTGGAGTACTTGAGTCATTTTGATTGTATTTTAAGACCATCTTTTTCAAAATGCCTGAGTTAAGACTGTACTCTGCCTTGTGCCATGAAATGTAAAATGAAGCAGAAAATGTAAACTATTGTCAGCAGCTTTGTGTGGTGTGTCGATCAGTGTGGTAGCCCATTACTTCAGGCCAGGAAGGATGGTTGCTAGCTGTACGAGTACAGTAGTCCTTTCCAAATTGAATGTGGTAGTCCTCGCATGTTATTATTGTGAAACGGGAAGTATAAAAAGCAGATTAAAAAATGACAAAAAATGAAAAATTACTATATAGATAGTTGTCCTCCAATGCATATAGATAAGAAAGCTTTCAGAATCAAAAGCAATGTGAAAAGAAACATCTACAGTACATATTAGAACTGTCCATACTTCTTAATGTTATAAATAGAAATATTTGTTCTGTAATACAGATGAAGTCTGCAAAATTTGTTTTATTTATTTGTTCTTTGTAACAGTAGAACTCCATGTTGTGGAAGCAGTTGAAAAATATCTTCTCTAAGTGGTCATGGGGATGAGACAACCATTCCAGCAGCAGTAACATGTTATCCTGATCCCCCTCTTAACCATGTATTCCTCTCTGTTCGTATCTCATTCCATTCTTGTCAAAATAGCAGTATTGAATACAGGTTCCCAAGCACAGCAACTTAAGGTGGCATTGCTACTGGCATAAAAGGAGGATAAAGGAAATGCACTCACTGCTCTTGTAGCTTCAGGTCTCTTCCTTTGCTGAGGTGGCCTTTTGAATGTGTCTCCTGGTTGCAGACAGGCACAAACCAGGGCAGAGTGTGCAGGAATGCTGCTGTGGCAGATCTGGAGATAAAAAACAACATAATTGTTGGGTTTTAGAGATTTGACTGTTCTTATCCTCCGTCCCTTTCCCCAATCTTCTTTTCATTTCAGAATTTTGTCATCAAGGACAGTTCATGATGGACTAAAGAACCAGGAGCTGAACTCTTCTGACTCAGGTACTGATTAGAGAGGGCAGGCTGACAGAGACAAAACCCTGTTGTTACAGGGTTCAGCTGCTTCATTCTTCAGCTGCTCAACATCTTTCTGTTAGGAGAGAGGAGAGGAGGGAAGGGTTTGAAGATTTTCATCCCTTGATGGTTTGTTGAACTTCAAAAAGGAATTAAACAAGCAAAAACATATAATTATTTGTGTCCTGCAGTTGATATGTGCATTAAACCTGGAAATTAGATTCTTGCACAAGAACTGCCTCCCCACAGTAGAGGAAATCTGTAGCCAAATGTGTGCTGTGACCTACACAGATGATTTTTTTATTGTCACCTGTTATGTTTAAATGTTGTGAGAAACATTAACAGGCGCGCTGCATCGGTGCTCTTGAGTTGTTAGATTCTAGCTTTGGGAAGAAGGTTTGTCTGTTTTTTATGATAACTTCATCATTATGATAAACAAAAGCAATTCAAACAGTAAACTGCTTTGTATGCCAGATGGCGAAATCTAATAATTTTCTAAACTGTTGCAAGAATGAATATGATGAATAAGTACATCTGCTGGTGAAACAGTTGTACAGATCTATCTGGCAACAAAATGCTTCTTCTGCTGTTTTCTGTACAGTGAAATGCACATCTGAAGCTGCACCAAATGCAAACTTTATAGAAATGATTCATGCTTGCTTAGCATTTTAATTGGCTTTTAACAGATTCATAATGGAAGTTTGACTTCATTTATTTATCTGCCAGTTATCAACCACTGAACTTAAGATCCTTAAGTGATGGTGTTGCTCAATCAAGAAAAACTACAACACTGCTAGGATAAAACAAATTTGTATTTTTGCATAACTATCTTGCAATACATACTATACATAACTTGAATTTTGAGCAGCATTAAACCATTTAGTAGGTTTAGAGAACTTGATGTCACTTCATCAAAGATCACTTCATCAGTTGCTGCTTCTTTTGTTTGCTGATTGAGGGAAAAGAGTCTAAAGATGCAAAGCAGTGTGGAGAATAACTTTGCCAACTTCTCTGGTGGCAGGAGTTTGGAGGAGAGAATTATTTGACTGGAAAATTTATCCATAATTGCTGTGTAGGAAGTGCTTCTGCTACCAAAAAGTTGGGATTGTCGTCATCTTCCCTGTTCTCACAGGTGTAATTCCATGAAGCACCAGACTGGTCAGGAAGAAATGCTTCTTTTCTGATAAATGACCAATTTTATTTCTTATAGTTTGACAATTTGCAAGCGTGCCTGTGAAGTATGAAAAACATTTTGGCAACACTGAATAACTAGTGCTATCATTGCAAATGCGATATTGAAACCACCCCAAATCTGTGTCATTCAAGACTTCCCTCCTGCTTTTTTACAGCAGGCAAAATACTACCTATTGCAGGAAGTTGTTCTTTTTTGGGGAGGTTGTAGCGTGTGATTTAAATCTTTGCTTTCTCATTTCTCAGTGGTAATTAATGGAAAGTACTGCTGCCCAAAGATCTACTTCAATCACCGGTGCTTCTCAGGGCCTTACCTAAACAAAGGCAGGATCGCAGAGCTTCCTCAGTCAGTGGGACCTGGCAACTGTGTCCTTGTTCTGAAAGAGGTGAGGTGGTTGTATGTAGTGGACCCTCATATAGCACTCTTATCATATGGAATGTCTCCCTAATTATAGATGAGTAGCTAATAAATTCAAGCTGATAATGAGTAAAGAGTGGTTTTTAGTATAAAGTCAAGTATAAATTATGGGGTTTTTTTTATGAGTGGCTGGATCCTCTTATTTATCTGCGTTACCAGTCAGCCTTCTACTGCTTAACTTTAGGTTAAAACAGAGCAACTTGTAATTACTGCAGTCAAGTGAGTTAGTATTTTTTTATAGCTGTAATGAATGCTTCAGTTTTAATTAACAGAATTTAGCTTCTGATAATCCCAAAACTCCTTTATGGTTTGCACTGTTGGTGTTAAAACAGAGGAAATACAGATATTTTTTTTAGTAGAGGTGGCAAACTGGTTTTGGTAATTGGAAAATGAAACAAATTCTCTGTTTCATAAGTTGGATATGATTTGCAGAGATCAGATGAAATTGTGGTTTTGCCTTCTATTGAAATTGAGGAAAGAGGGAGGTAGAGACCATTCTTTAACGTCAAAGAACCTCTTCTCCAGAAGGCCTTTCACAGCAAATTTACAGATACTTTAATGTAATAATTATTTTTCCAAAACCTCCAAGAAGGTGATGGGGTGATTATTATCTGGCTTGAGAGGCTTAAAGTTTCCCAAGGCATTATTATATTTGTGCACACTTCAGCTCTCGTGAAACCTCAAATGCAGGAATTGGCTTAACATTTCTGGCATTTTTACCTTCCCTGCCATGTACTGTAACTAGGAGTGACCCTAAGGGAGACTTTCTGGCAGCCATGCTGTAAAAAGAGAGTCTGGTGGACAAGAGTCAAGCTGATTATTGAAAAAGTTCTGGTTTTGCATGCAGAAAAGTACCCCATCCCTCCTGCAAGTTTCAGTACTCTCATGTAAGCACTCCAGAAAAGTGAGTGCGAAATCCTCTGGCTGCTTCATTTAACCTTGAAGGTTTAATCTGCTTCACTGCCTGAAAGCATGAGGTATGCTCAATCCCTGCTGGTGTAAGGATGCTGAGTATTCCTAAAAGTTCAGCCAATGTGCTTGGTTGTTCTGATTTCCATTATGCCTCTTGCTCAGTGTGTGAATTCTAGAGTAAGTTTGGTACTTGCATTGTATTTAATGCTCTTCTTTTGAGCTATAGAGCTCTGGACTGCTACATTAGTAGGACTGAAGCAGGGTGTTTATGTCAAGGTTCTGATGCAACCAATTTGGGAATAAATTGGAATAAACATGTACTGAAAATAAGAAATACAATTTGAATGAATGTATTATACTATCCCCTACTAACTTCAGGCTATTTACAACTTCAGTTACTTTACAACACCAAAGAAATCTTCATTTTATTCCAGTACAGGTCTACTTGTGGTTCATGGAAGCAAAACAGAGGAGAGCGTAAGATTCTGCAGTATGACTTTGTAGCAAATAGTGGGTTGGCAGGCAGCAAAATCCTGGAGGTTTTTTTGGCACACCTTCATATGACAAACAATCTTTAAGATAATCACTCAGATTTATCCAAGGTTATGCAAGTTTTGCAGTATTCAGCCGCAGGGATTAATTTAGTGACGTGTAATTCAAGGGCAACGATTTGGAAATTGTGAGCTATGCTCCTGACTCTGCAGACAAATTCTGAAGGTTTGGCAAGGCCCAAAGTATCAGCTGCTCTCAGTTTTCATTTTGGCAGTATCTGGAGGTATCTGTCATTCTGCTGTGAACGAGTGCTTTGATGCTTGGTAATTTGGATGAATAGAAGTAATTTTCTATTCTACCCTTGCACTTTAAAACAGAGTTATTATACAAATAACTTGAACATATTTTCTCCTCTTCCCTCTTTCATGGTAGGTTCTCACTTTATTGATCAATGCAGCTTACAAACCTAGCCGTGTCCTGCGAGAGCTGCAGCTGGATGAAGAGGCTGTGTGGCCTGGGCATGGAGAGACCCTGAAAGCCAAGTAAGTTCTTGTCCTGTTCCCTGCTTAGCTGATCCAAATAGCAAAGTTCTCTGTAATCTGTGCTTTAGCTTCTCGCATTTTAGAGAGGGAAAAATTGCTTGTAGTATATCAAGATGCTGACAGTCATTAAACTGCTATATGTTTCTAAATCTCTTAATGACTGACCGGTGAAGTGCATCTTATTTTGATACTCCTTAATATGCCAGATGTGCTCTGCCACTGACATGTAAGCAGCCAGTGGTGAAGTGAGAGTGGTGTGGTATTGGTACAACATAGCATATGCACTGGCAGACCTGCAGGTGAGGTTTGAGATAATTTAATTCACCTGAAGATAATTGTCAGTATTTTAAAGCAGAAGCACATACCGCTTAGGAATTTTCTCAGACTTGTGTGGCACTTCCACACAAATTTTTCAGTGGATGAAGATTCCTCTGAAATTAAGTCATAGCAGTGCTGTGAAATGGTCTGGCATAGAAGGCTTTCTACAACAGGCTACCCTAAAGCACTCCCAAGTTTTCCTGCTGAGCTTTTTGGTTGGAGCTTCTTTGCAAGATTATTTTGTGGCTAGGAAAAATCAGTGACCGTGTTTACACATATTTGACAAATCTAGATATTCCTTTATAGTCTAATTGTGGTCTTGTGATTAGGTAACTGTGTTTGTCCACTAGAGATTAGATTTTTCCCAATGTGCCATAGCACACCTTCCTACATAGGTTTGAACATGTCAGTAATTCTTTAGTTGGATCTGCTTCGTGTGTAAAAAGACACCTTCCCATTTATTGAAGGATTGCTCTGGATTTGGTCAATAGGAAGATCATATGACAGCTTCATGTAAATAGAAGATGTAGCTGAATTTGTTTGGTTTCACTGAAGTTGCTGTGTGCTTTCTTTTGTCACAGTAGTGACATGAGGGATACCTGGATTATGATGATACAGCTCTCTTTTTTTTGGTGCACTAAATAGATTCTTGCAGGCCTGAGATACCCCTAAAAGATAGGAGCACGTGCTGGTAGCTGTGCCAGGAGAACAAAGCAGAAATGATGAATGACTCTGGCAGGTATTTCACAGTGCAGCTCTGTCAGTGGTGCGGCAAGGCTGCTGAACAAAATGAAATCTTTTCTTAATTTAAATTAAACAGGAGCAATATGTGGAGTCATGGCAAGTGACTGTCCTGACACGTTGTTGAGCTATTAGATGAAAGCTGATTGGAAGTGTGACAGGAGTTCATTTGTTTGCCCTTGTACATGCATAGAATGGCTGACTGGAAGGTGTCTGCTGTTACCTGTATTAACTGAATGGGTGCACCCCGTCTTGGTTTCAGGGCCCAGCTGTCTATAATACAGTGGACACTTCTGCAGTACCCTAAAAACAAAGAAAGAACAAACCATTTGTTAACAAAGGAAACAAAACATCTAAGCTCTGGGACAGTCTTCTCGGATGGTGTTTTACAGTTGCTGGCAGGGCAGTGCTGCTGTGGGTGGTACTGCAGGCATCTCTGTGGTGCTGGCTTTGTTTCTTTGCTTGAGGATCCATCCTAAGCAGACGGTACTACCTGCTTCCAGGCCTTGTCAGGCCATAAAGTTCCTTATTGCACAGATTTTCCTTGAGTTTAATCTCAAAGCAATATTCCTGTACACCTTTTAATGACAGTGCTTTTATGCTGGTAATTAGAGGATTACTGAGTTGTGATGGTATTTTCAATGCTAGGTATAAAGGGAAGAGCTACCGTGCAACTGTGGAGGTTGTGAGGACGGCAGACCGGGTGGCAGATTTCTGTAGAAAAACATGCATCAAGCTGGAATGTTGTCCAAACCTATTTGGCCCTCAGATGGTGCTGGATAAGTGTTCAGAGAACTGCTCTGTCCTGACAAAGACTAAATACAGTGAGTAAGCTGCTGATCTCAAACTGAGGTGGGGCTTGGTGTGTTACATTTTGGGTTTCTTCGGGCTTTGGCTCCAGAAGGAATCCAAAATCCATTACTTTGCATACACAAGGAGCAGCTCAAGCACTACATACACAGGCCTACAAAATATCCATGTGTCAATGTGTAGGGGAGAGAAAACAGACTCTATATTAAGTGATAGAACCATGGCTTAACTTTTTGGTTTGTACTAAAAGCTTTATCTCATTTTGACAACTTTGGGGATAAGAACTGCCTCCAATATTGCAATTTAAGTGGTATTGTAATTCCTTTACCATTTTGTTGAGGAACAAAATAAAACACCTTCAAGCTCTATTTTTAGTTTTTAGTTTTGTTAGATTTCTTGGTGGCTTTTTAACTAACTTTAATCATTTGACACTATGATAACAAACAGTGCATTGAGGCCATGTTTAAAAACTACAGTACATTACAAAAAAGTGCCATTAAATTGGTCCAAGTCTGTGGCTGATAAAATCTCATCATTTAGGGCATTCCAGAGATACAGGAAGTCAGTCTTTATAGAGTAAATAAAATTGATCAGTAACTCTTCTTCCTTAAACAAAATTGAAGAGGAAATAAGACATACACATTTTGAAGTTTTTCAAAATTGGGATTTCTACTGGGAAGTATCCTTCTACTGATTTTCCAGTCCTGATGATGGACAGACATAACTAGTTACAGTTGAAGGTGCATTTCAACATGATGCTCCTTTCTTCTGTCCTGGTAGCACACTATTATGGAAAGCGGAAAAACAAGCGGATAGGCAGGCCTCCAGGTGGCCACAGTAACCTGGAAGTAGCCATGAAGAAACCAAATAAAAGACGGAAGAGAAGAAAACATTTTTTTGTTCATAAGAAAAAACGTTCTTCTACTTCAGTGGATAACACTCCAGCTGGATCTCCCCAGGTATGACACTGCCAACAGCTTTAACGGGTATGGTATGCCATTTTCAACCAGCTAAGTTGGGAACAACAAACTCTTAGTTTCTGTAACTTCCAGTTATGACTGACAAATGGATGGTAGTTGTAGCTTTTGTCCTAAACTTCTAATTGTCTTAATTTCATGGCTTTTTTTTTTTTTTTTTCCCTCTTCAGGGGAGTGGAGGAGAAGAGGAGGATGACCAGGATGAAGTAGATGAAGAATCTCTGACTGAGGATAGTACCTCAGAGCACCAAGATGAACTACTTGAGGAATCAGAAGTATCAGAGAAGAAATCATTGTCATCTTCTCCTACGCAGAGTGAATTGTCTCATTCCCTAGCTCAGGACCGAGACAAGCGGAAGAGGAAACTCAGGACCTTTTCCTTTTCTGATGATGAAAATAAACCTCCTTCGCCAAAGGTAACTTTGGATGTAGATTTGTGTTCTGGCTTGCTTGCTGTTGGGCAGACAAATATCTTGGGAGTATTAACCATCATATGTGTGTTCTCACACTCTGTTGCCCCTCGAAGGGCATTGTGAATACACTACAAAATAATTTGAAGATCATGGGTTTTATTACAGTCATATTACACGTCTGTGATAAAGGCTAAACAGAAAGCTGGAGACAGAACAGTGAACTTTCCATTTCCCAGCTGTTAGCATTCCTTGGCTCAACCTGAGCAGTGGTGTGGTGTCGGCCAATCCTGGTTTTAGATCCCTGGTTATTGGCTGTAAGTGTTACAGCCTGTACCCTCAGAACAGGGCAACTCTGCACATCTCTGCTAACCAACAAATCTCTACAACTTGAGCTCTCACTACAGCTTTATGTGGTAGCTGAATGTTTTGAGTGGGGAGCATTGGTCCATTGCATAGGTAATATTTTGGGTATTCTTTTTGTGCTGGGTGGCTTGTCTAGGACATGAAGATAGAAGTTGCAGAAAAGCTGCAGCTGGACAGTAACCCTCTGGAATGGAGCGTGGCTGATGTTGTACGATTCCTCAAATCTACTGACTGTGCACCACTGGCGAGAATTTTCCTTGATCAGGTACAGTTTTCTGTCCATTAAAATATTGAATCTGGTACTTTGCTTCTTATCCTTAATGAATCACAAAGAGAAGCTAGTTTAAATTTTGCAATAGGATTTTGACGTAACAAATGTGTGACAACCTTTGCATGTGCGTCAACAGTTTGGGAGAAGAGGATTCAGAAAATGGCCAGAATTTTTCAGGTTTTGTAGTATACAGTGGAGGATGTTTTGATCTGTGGGGCATCCAAATCTCAAAACTATGAGAATGTCTGCAACCAGGCAGCATGAAGGCAGGAGCCAGTTTTCTAGGAGATACAGTTTTGCCACTTGCGTTGACTTTTCCAAATGATAAATGTTTTCCACCGTGCAGACTAAATACAGGCATTCACAGTGCTGTACAGCTGCACAATAAGTGAACTTTCTTTTTGCTGAAGTATGACAACTAGAGCAAAAACATGAGTCCATTTAATATTTTTCTTGCATCTTGGTTAAAACTTGCCATAAAAAAATCACCTATCAAAGCTAGTGCCGGAACTGATCATGAGTATGGTTTATGATAGATGTACTTTTACTTGTAGAAGTTCAGTTTCTCTAGAAAGATGGGAAGGTTAGGTAAGGAGACTTTCTGCATTCAGTTGTCTTGGTTTCTGTTCCTAGGTTTATTTTTCAAAAATAACATCTCATGAAGTTCTGTCCTTTAGCCAGTGAATTTGAGCTGACATTTTAAGAAAAGTTAACTTCTTGTGAGAAAGCGAGATTATTTTTTTTTTTCAAGCTGCCTGGAGTAGCATGAAAAACATCTGATTCAGAAATGGTCATGAATCTGCAGTGACAGCAAGTCAAAGCTGAAGGAGCAGGGAAAATAAAAATGAGAAGTGTCTAATGAGTTTTCATCTTCTGACAGGAAATCGATGGCCAGGCACTGCTGCTGCTGACCCTGCCCACCGTTCAGGAGTGTATGGACTTGAAGCTTGGGCCAGCTATTAAACTTTGCCATCACATTGAGAGGGTCAAACTTGCCTTTTACCAGCAGTTTGCTAACTGAGGAGCAGCCAAGTTGAAGTGGATTTTTGAAGCACAACTACAAAAACATGCTCCTTTCTCTCTAGCAAGGAAAGCCAAATGAAGTTAAACTGGGGCCCTGGTGACCTAAGAGCATCTGTCAGCCTCAGTTTTTCTCTCTGACAAAAAGAAGACAACATCTGGAGCAAAATGCCAATGCAAACACAGGGGTTACTCCACCAGCTGCCAGCTCGGGAACACAATAGTCTCTTGCTCTATGGTTCCCTTTTTTTTAATGTATTTTTTAATAATTACAGAAAAGTCTCCTCTGGTGGGAAATGACATTTCAATAGTTCTGTTGGCACGGAACTTTAAAAGGAGAGACCAATCCTGTTTACGTTAGCATGTAGGCTGCCAGAAATAACCTTTCTCTGTTCCTGATGATTCACAGAATCCCCCTCCCTCCCTCCCTGTGGACAAACACTTGCTTTACCACAGCACTGGCGTTGGAATGTGCTCATTGCACATTCGTGTGTTAATGTTGAGTTTTTTAATGAATTTGTTCATTGTTAGGACAACAACGTGGCCACAGGGTTCTGAATGTACAGTATAGCAAGAGTGTGGTTCCTTTTGGGGCTTTTTTTTTGTTTATTTTGGTATTTTTGTTTTGTTGTTGGGTTTCTGTTTTGTTTTTACTACCTCTGTAGCCTGAACAGTAGAAGTGATGAACTAAAAAGGGAGGGAACTACTACTTCTGGACGAATTGTCTGTAGCTGCACAGCAGTCTCTCTTCTGTGGGCAACTTATGTCAGGAGTACAAACCAGCATCAGCAGAGAGCGCTTCTGTTCCAAAGTTTTAGCTGAAACATGTGTAGGCTTAACCTGGGTGTTCTCAGATGTCAGAAAACTTAGTTATTTTGCACTTCTCTTACAGATGGGCTGTAGGAAAAAAAAAAGAAGGAAAGATAAAGTGCATCTGCATTTTCTGTATTTTGGTTGTCAGATATTTTTTTTTTTCAATTATGTGAAGTTATTTCTTTTTTTCTTACAGCAGACAATTGGGCCATATATACAGAGCCTGTCAGCAGACTTTTGCTTTGCTATCTGAACATCTTTTTAAAGAATAAAGTAAGAAAATGGCAATCAGTGGAGGACTGTAGCTTAGCTCTGCCAGTGTTGGCACACTGAAAACTGTCTTAAGAGCATGACTTTGTATTTTTAACTATTTACAGCTGTTTGGGATCAGACTTGATGAAAACATGGGGGGTTAGGAAGGAGTTTGTGTGCTTTTTTCTTTTTCTTTTTTTTTTTCTATTTTAGAGAAAAGGACCAGAGTCACATCTAGTTCCATCAGTAGACCTGCAGTAGAATGAACTGCTGATTTTAATTTCCCAGGGTAATAAAACCCAATCAGCCACTTGCTGTAGACCTGTGCTTTACAATTTAAGTAACAGGGCTTACCTTACTTTCCATTCAAGATGTGAGAAATTTGCATGAAGCTCAAGATCTGCATCAAATCAGCATTAGGTTTCAGATGGCTTGCATTCATTCACTCTGCCTGTTCAGGGCATTTGGAGGAGCACAGGCAGGAGCTTTATGTGTGCAGCCCTGATCCTTTATCTCCTGTTCAAATACATTTCTGCAGAAGGTCCCTGGCATTTGAGGTAGGAATGTGCTCAGTGCTGGAATTTGTTTTGGAAAGATGCCTGTGCTGGTTTCTGATAGCTGCTGGTTACTCTGGTCAAATGGATTGATTCAGGTGTCTCTTAGGCTTAATGTGATCAGTGATTCTGATGCTGTGAGCTGTAGGATGCAGCGAGGAAAGGTCATCTGTAAACTGAGAGCTGAGTTTGCATAATCTACGTGTCTGTATCTGCCACAGAGTTGTTGAGGGCCAGTTGCCTCCAATGAGAACCATTGAGAGTAAGCAAAGCTAAATAACTGGGGTGTATTTCTTTTGCCCCTTAGAATAACTGCCAAGTCAACTGCCTAGTCAAGGCAGAACTGTTTACAGAAGTGGTAAAATTATTTTTTTTTCCATTCTAGAATCGATAAGTAAAAGTCAGACTGTTTACTAGCTGAGTATTCTTGTGCGATGGAGGGTAGTGTGTAGCTAGGCCATTTTTTTTTTCTCTCAAGTTGTAAGCAGAGTCTGAAAACATAATTAAATGGAAATCAAAGTGGCCCCCCTTCTTCCTCACACCAGATACATAGCCAGTAATGGGATGTTTTGGCTCATCATGTTGTGTGCTTAGGTCATCTGCTTGTATTCCGTTCCCTTAGGACACGCGCAGTGATAAGCCATTAGGCCTGAAAAAATTTTTGAAAGGAACATTGCTGCTTTGCTGTCAGTGTCTCAGCTTGAGAAATTTGACCAGTAGAAAACTTCTGGGCTGGAATATGATGCTTTTGGATTGTATTTGTCATTCTTCAGGGTTTCCAGAATTCCATTGCACTGATGCCCAGCAGAATTGACCTGCATGGCCGAGGGATGTTGCTTCCACCTTTCCCTGTAAACAGACAGATGTCTTTTTAAGTAGTTGTCAGGAAAGAACAGAGCTTTAAGGGTAGTTTAGTGAACCTGTTAATACAACACCTAGGGTTTTAAATACAGATGTCATACTTCTGTTTCTCACTAAATGAAGCAGTCAGCAGTTTCAGAGGTTAGTGGTATACTTACTGGTCACCTTTGGCATGTTTTATAGGCTGGATTTTTCTGCCTTGTTTTGGGAGGCACTGACAGTCTGGTCCCAATGGGATCTATTTTTGTTGAGAATTTCAAAAGGAATGTTTTCATTATTTGTGAAATGTTTTTATGCTGCACACGGGTACTGTACACTCTGTTTCCTGGAAAAAAAAAATGCACTCTCTTTTATTGCTGGATTTAAAAGGGATAATTGGGGCTTTATCTTGATGGATGGTGTTTCTACTTGACTGTTTCAAGTTTCTCTTTCTATATGCGTGGCAGATGACACAACTGCACTTATATTTGTTCCTTGTATTCCAAAATAACTTGAAATCAGCTCACGTGCTGCTTCGTTGCTCTGTTTCTCCAAAACTGGATTTTGGGTAGCCGATGGCCGTATCTTTGCTTTGGGCGTTATCAATGTTTTACCAGCAGCAGTTGCTGGAACTACGGTAATTTAGGTTTCAGGAATTTGTGCTGTCCTCTACCACATCCATTCAGCTAAGATACGACAGAGCTGGAGTCCAAGCAGAAAGGCAGTGTTGTCTTGCACAAATGTCTTCTGGACAAGAAAAAGAGCCCTCCACTGGGTCTCGTGTACTGTTTATATGGATGATAAAAGGAGGTGACCCTTGGCTGACCCACTGGGGGTTCGTATTCTTGCTTCTTTTGCTTTCACATGCCTTGTACAGTCTTGATTTTGCACATCGTAGCGTTAGAAACCTGGCAGTGCCTCCATATGGCACTCATACTGTGCTAAGCTTAGCCTTGTTAGGCAGAAAGACTATTATTTTTAGTTACTATAGCATGGTTTCTGCACCACAGAAAGAGTCCATAATAGAGAAGTACTTGACCTTCAAAAATGTTGTGGAAGGTTCATGTGGTAGAATTATCCTCAAAGCACAAGCAGCTTGCGGCCCAACCTAAATTGAAAGTAATCCTTCCAGAACAGGAAAGGTACCACACTGATCTTGGTGACTGAAGACTAAATTTTTCTAATACTAAACATTTCTGAAAGTTGCTCTTTGAGGAATGAAATAAAAGGCAGGTTCATTTGTGTGTTGTATAGAACTCCAGGAGTGTTTGCAGTTTCCGCTGGGGTTACTGGAAACAGTACATACAGACTTCGGGAGCGGTTGTGAAGATAACTTTCTCTTGTCACAACTTTCAGCATTGTATTCATCAGTATTTTGTTGTTGTTTTAGGATTTGCTAGTGTTTTATCTTGATTCCAATGATGCTTTAAAGGAGGGAAGGTATACGTAGCTGCTAGGTCAACAGAAGTGTAAATATGTACACTTGATTGGACTGAGCATTCCATTCTTCTGTATTTATACAAAGACTTGGTACCTTGTTAGCAAAAGTCAAAGTGGCTTGTGAGATTTTTTGAATGTAATGGAATAGGCTTCAAAACTATCAAGCTCAAATTGGAGACTGGGATACCTTTGGACCAAATCTGTTCTTAGAGAAGTTACTAGATGAAGTAGCCTTACCAGAAAGCCAAAAAGACGATGATCCTACACAAAGCTACTCCTTAACCAGTCCTGTCACATAGTGGCAGACTGGTTACTGCCTACTGTGAGCTCAAATTACCCAAAATTAACTAAGCACAAAGACATAGGCTCTGTCAGGAGACTTCAGGTGTTGGCTGGAGGCTCCATTTTAAAGGGATTGTGTGCTGAACCCACATTTCAGAGTGCTGCCAACCTTCCCCAAAAAATGCATGTAGCCTTGTTTTCAAAGGCAGCCTTTTGGGTGAAGGGTTAGAATGGGACTTGGGAACACCAGATACAACAAGCCTCTTTTATTGTTATGTGTTTTTCTTAAAAAAATTAAAAATTTATCTGTATGAAATATAGCAAAAAATGAGTTAAGGTTTTCGACACTGTCTCCATGGTCATCTCTAGCTTCCTCAGCATCACTTCTGTTGTTCTGAAATGCACCAAACATATAAATGGACTTTTTGATGAGAAGACAAATTTATTCTGTTAGGTGCAAAGCCAGCTGTGTTTGGCTCAGCTTTAAGCCATGGAAGCGAGCAGGTCTTGCGCTGACAAATTCAGAGGCAGTAGGTCTAACTGACTTAGCACAAACATGGGCATGGAGCTTGTGGAAGTCCTCTAGCCTTGCACAGTTCAAGAGGAACAGGCCTTCTGCTTGAAACACGGGGACGGCTCACTCAAGTTGTGTGAATGAACAGCAAAGTCTGGGCTGGAAGGAATTCTTGCCCACTCTGGAAGTCGTTGAGCACCAGTTTCAAAGAAACCTCGTGGAAAAAAAAATAATTCTGAAGGTGTCATGTTTCTTCTCTNAATAAATTTTAAATAATCTTTTTAGACAATCAGAGGTCTTGTAGGAGACTGCCCTAAAGGGTACGTGCTCTCCACCTATGGGCCTCTTTCTTATACTAACTCATTGGAGCTGATGCACTTTTCCTGTATTTTGCCTTTTTTAATTAGCTGCTTGTTCTTAAACAAAGATTTAAATGCATATCCTGTTGTGTCCCTTCTGCTTGTTGTTTTATCTTTCTTTAACTTTTAAACACATATATATATGCAGTGAGATTGAAGTACTACATGGAAGAGAAACATGCACAAGAGAATATGCCTATTAAGTCCCACCATTGTTTGAGCAGGTGTAACAATTTAATCAGAGGATTTTTTAAAAAATATTTTGGATGGAAATTTTGCCTGTTTTGTCTGTAAATAGTGTACATAAGTTTGTGGTATATAACAGTTTTAAGTGGTTGTAAGAAAATTAAAACAGATACTTAAACTGTTCCTGATGGCTTTTGTCTTACTGTAATGATAAATATTGCTTATTTTCCATTGTACAGAAGTGGCGGGGAAAGCTCTGTAGCACGTCCCATGACTTGCATAAAAGGTAAATGTAGACCATATAAATACCGCTTGCACAGGCTCTATGCTCACAGCTTGACTGGGTTGTGTACAGTTCCCTCTAATGCAGGAATCCATTTTCTCTAAACCTCTAAGGTAACAGATTTTGTTTCACAGGATGCTGAAGCTAACGTACAAGAGTGAGGACAGAACCTATAAATCAGGGTAATTTTTTTTTAAATGACTTTGAATATAAGGAGCTGGTCATTACGATCAGAATCAAACCTTGCAGGTGGTGCTGCTCCTTCTGGATGATTTTGTAAAGGTTTACACTGTCCTGTCAAATTGAAATTTTAAAAAGAGTTGGCTTTGCTTTATCGGAGTAGCATGAAGGTTCACAGGATGTTTCAGAAACAGGTCAGCCTTGCAAAGTTCTTGTTTCCTTACTTGGCATTCCAACAGATTGTACTCGTGTGCTCCTTGGCACTTGTTTCTTGGCTGTGCACCATTTGTATTGAGCTGATCTTATACTGGGTGCAGAAAATGCATAGGAGTGGGGTGAAACTGATTTGCTTAACGCTGTCTTTAAAGATCTGTAAATATGTGGGATTTGAGATAAATCTTTCACTCGCCTTCACAGAGCGCTGTCTGCTTGAGAGAGATCAGAAGTCTTGTGAGTACAGTGCACCAGGAGGCAATGTCATCGTCTTGTCTGCCATAGGTCTCAGAAGGGCTTAAAGGAGTCAGGAAGAGCTGAAAACCTCTGAAGAGGTATTTTTGGGGAATGACCTGAATATGGAGAAATGCAAGGAATAAACCCTTCAAGTTACATTTCCAGATTCGTGTCTGAAACAAATTTTGTGTGTAAAAAGCCTACTGCAACCAGTAGAAACGTCCAGGTCAGGTATGTGTGTGGAACATCTCATGTCCAGCAGCTACTGTGAAAGCTTAAAAACTGCTCCTTGGCCATAAGCAAATAGGCAAGGCCCAGGTCTGAGGCGCGGTGCTTGATGGCTGTGACCCCTGTGTGCAAGGGGGAGGACAAGTAACCTACTTTAGTCCTTGTCCTTTTTCTCAGATAACCCTGCTTGCATTCCTGACCTCTTACTTAGGATGCAGCTCAGAGCAGAGGAGTGTTGGCTCGGGCAGCAGAGGCACTAGATGGTGTGTTTTGGCTGAGCCCTCTCTCAGCTGGAGAACTGAGAGCGCTTCTTTCTCTAGCTGCAACTTCTGTTTGTGGCGCAGCCTGAATACGGGAGAAATCCTTGCCGTCTGCCAGCACCGCTCCGCATCAGCCACCGGGAGCGACAGTCACGTAGGTGGGTTTGTAAGGGAGTTGCAACAAACGTCATTATTTGAACAACTCTTGCTTAGCTTTCTGAAAGACTTTAACATGGTGGTGTACTTTCTGGGTCATGCTTACAAGTGAATTCATATTTAGACCGGGATTTTTAATTATTTAAAGAAATTGAAGAAACGGTGTAAGAAAAAAAAGCTACAATGGGCTGTGCCCTTGGCTGATCTTGCACCAAAAATAAGAAACTGAACTGGGATGGGGTCCTGCCTTGTGCTGGTGCGATGGGGCAGCTCGGACTCCCTGGTCAATGGATACTTTTTCTAAAGGAAGACGCTGATGCAGCGCATTTGATCCCTTCTGCCTTTGCTAAGAACGAACATCTTTGCTCGAGCGCAAGTCGTCATTTTTTCTTCCTAGTTTGATGCCAGCCTTGCCTGACCAGCGGGTCTGAGCTGCAGCCCTTG
>VZRU01007476.1:0-12345 GCA_013398155.1 Pedionomus torquatus
AATTGGATGAGGCCTATACAAAACTGAGGGCGGGGCCTCGCTGTCCGCGGAGGGTGCCAGGCCTAGGCCCGCCTCAGCCATTTGCTGAGATCTTTGAGGTGAAAAGCAGCAGTTTGAGGTAAAACTTGCCGGGTTTGGGGCCGTCCCCAGGCCTTGAGAAACCAGCGCTGGAATTTTGCCAACTGCGGCCCAGAAGGGGCCTCCGAGCCGTGCCCTGGGGGGGCTGGGCCCGGTGGGGCCTCGCCCCGGGCCTGCCTCCGCCCTGCAGGGGAGGAGGGGCTGCAGCGGGGGGCACTGGTGAGAACTCGGGGGTAATTTTCCTTCCTTTGGTTCAGGGCTGCTTCCCAAAAGTGCTCCTGAGGACAAGGACTCGGGGGAGTGCAGCCGCAGCCAGTCCAGCACTTCTGAAAACCTTTTATTTTCCTTTTTGGCCAGACCACACGCGTCCTGTTCAACTCCAGCTCTTCCTGCAAGCAGCAGAAAATCAGCGTCTGTCTCTCCATGGGCACGGGGGGCTATCGACTCCTTTCCTCTGTCAGTAATTTAGCTGGTGAAGACTGTTACGTCTCCCTTCTCCTGGCCATCTTTTGCTGCAGGTTGTGTTCTCACTTTCTTCTGGGCTTTCTCTAGGCATACCACACCCTGAAGAGTGCTGCCCCAAAACTGGGGACGATCCTCCAGCTTGGTCAGCAGAACAAACATAAGCATTTCATCATGTCTTACTGGTAATCCTACCCATCTCCAACCTCCTGCTCTGCTGCCTGGAATAGAAAATGACCTGGGCTTGATGCAGATAGAATTAAAACATTCTGAAGTCCACCTATCGTCCTTCTGCCATAGTCTGGGCAGCTATGGTGCTCTTGAACCTGTAGCTCAGCTCCTCAGACAGATTTGTTGTCCTCAGGTGTGTGAACTGTGTCCCTACAGCACTGAGCCAAGGGTGGCACTGAGTGTCCTTGAGCAGTGATTGATGTCGTCTGTGCTCATCTCCCAGCTGTGAATCACCTGCTGTGTCCAAAAGTTCTCCCCACCTGCTGTCCCAGCTTTGCCTCCTGCTGTATTCCTTTTCCAGCAGATGTCTGCTGAACCAGGATTTTGGGGGATCCTGGTAAAACAAAGAGCTCCAGACCTTCTTCCTGGGTCTTCCTTGCGTTCGTTGTGTTTGTTGCTGCTACCCAGTCACCTTGCACAGGTCTGTTTCCCTCTGTTTAGGGAGGTCGGCATCGGGGTGCGTCATTCTTTAAAGAGTTTAATCTCCAGCTTTTTCCCTGCCTAGTCCTTCCCAAACCAGTTCAACCTTGGATACCAGTTTTCCGGGAACCTGAATTATGCCATCACATCTCTGTTACTTGGCTTATTAGTAACAATCCCAATCTTCTGTCCTCCCCATCATCTCACTTCTTTCCTTCTAGATCAATGGATTTGCCTTTGCCTCCGGCCAGGATGAGCTCCCTCAGCGCTGAACCCCTCCAGAGCGCATGTGCTGGTGTCACCCAAGCCATCTCACCCATAACGCTGCATCCTGCAGCGCCAAGTGCTGGATGACAAGCCGTGAAGCCTCATGTGTCTCCAGAAGGAATCACAATAACATCACGAATGCGTCAGCTGCTCCAGTCAGGCCGTGTAATGCTAAAACACAGAAAAAATATCAGAGCATCATTCAACATCCAAAGCAAACGAATCCCACACGGCAATAATACTTTGGGGAGTAATCCTGACTTAGCCCCAGAGCGTGATGGATTATGTCGTTGATTTGTATTCTCTTTTTTTCCCGATCCTCTATTCAATTCAATACATTCCAATAATCCTAGCAGCTCAGTTCTGCCCATGCCTGCCTTTCTAAGGAGACAGAAGAACAGTTGGCCCAATGCTTTTGTTGAGATTTAAAACAGACAAGCAAGGCTATTTCTCATGCCCAGCCAGTTTGGCTTTCGCTCACACCCCTGGAAGTCAAGAGCAACTGAATGGAGGCCAAGTTCCTCTGGATTTACAACAATGCATCTGGGAACAGAATTCTGCCCAAAATACCAAGTACGAGGCTGACATCAGCTCGGTGCCCGGTGGCTCACACCAGGCTCGTTTTCCTTCAACAGTTTTCTTGGCTAAAACGTGATAAACAGTGACCTCACCTAACCTTTGTGCGGCTACACCCTCCCCACGCAGAGCCCGGAACGGGAAACTGCCATCAGTGTGGACAACAAGGAGGCTTCAGCCAGAACATAGACATGGATGTAGACTAGTAGGAGGGAAAGAAGGAGGATTGAGGGTTATTACCTCCGTCTGCTGCAAAACAGAAGGAGGGAATTCTCCTTCGGTCCCACCCAGCTGCTTCCCAAAGTGATGGCTGCTGCTTGGCCTTTAGCGCCTGAAAAGCAACTCCTTTGCATTCACACTTTTTGGTGGGCTTCCTAGACTGGTTCTGTCTCTTCCCATAAATGTGGGGTGTCAGTTCTGGGGGATGGCTCTTCTCTGAGAAGAGCCACAAGGGCCGAGAACAGGCTGGACACACACACATCTGGGCTTTAATTTAGCACCAACCTAGGGCATTGTCACCCAAGGTCTGGTGACAACCTCACGCTTGGAGATAATAAAGTCCTCACCTTGTCAGAAGTGTCCGCAGCCCCCATCCCATCCCTTTCCCCCCCCCTCCCCCGAGGGCTAATCTGGTCAGGATAAAGGATCAAAAGGAGAAACAATTAGCAAATGGAGGAATTTAATGATGCTAATTAAAATGTATTAAGTGTAGCCACTGCCTCTGCACCAGCTGCTTTGGCAGGAGTTTGGAGTCTGCGGAGCGCCCTCCACACCCCAGTGCGGAGTAGGGAAACAGGACATCTGGTGTGCCCTCCCCCCGGCCCCTCGCAAAAAAGCAGGTTCGAGGAAACCTTCGTTTCATTTGCTGCTGCTTGCCGGGTTCGTGGCGGAGCCCCTAATTAGCTCCATCTCTGCAGGAGACCCCTGGGACCTCATTAGGCATTTCAATTAGTGAATAGCCAGAGCTGCGGAGGGAGAGGGGGCTGGGGGACGCTTGATCAAGATGGCCGCAATTAAGCAAGCGGGTGGAGGTGACAGAAGTAACCCTCCCCAAAAAGCATGTGGGGAAAGCACCAGGCTGGCTCCCAGATGCTACCCGAGCACCAGAGCCAGCTCTCCCAGAAGTTTGCTCTCGACAAGCTCTTAACGAGACGTTTGCCAGCTCCCAGCAATAACCCCCCCCTGCAGTAGCTGTGGCGAGTTTAGGGCTGGGCTCCTCACAAAAGTGGCACCCTTTAATCAAGGTTTTAAACCTTTTCTTACCATACGTCATGTTTCTGGACCACATCCCCCCCCAACCTCTCCCCTGCACCATCTGCAGTGACGCAGCCCAGCTCCCGGCCACCCCCGGCATGGTGTGGTGGCCGTCGCTCACCTAGAGTGTTCCCAGCCAGGAGACAGAGGGCACTTCTTGAACTTCGTTTCACTCTGGTAGTGGGTGGCAACCACGATGAACGTTCATCTCCCAAGGACACAGCGGCCTGTGCCCAGATCCAGCTTCATCATTCACCTGGCTGCTCCCAGCTCTCCCGCCTGGCTCCTTCTCGGCTCTTTTCTACATGGACCTCCACGGCTGGAGATGACAGCAAACCCCAAATGAACAGGTCCACCTCAGCCCACCTCCACGCAGCCGTGGCTCAGCCCCACGCAGTGTTCATACTATCCTGTGCTGCACGTAACAGCAACGTCTGCCGTGGGTGGGAGAGCAGCGGGGACCCCATCATGGGCGCGATGTCCCCCATCCCAGCTGTTTTGTGCCTCTCCGCTAAGGCAGGACCTGGCTGTCCCACCTCTCCCTGCTCTTCACACCCTTCCTTCTGCTGCCAACTCTCCGTGGGACACCATTTCATTCCTCACTTTTTCTCCTTTGGTGGATGAGGTTGGGATGCACCCTATGAAAGAAAACGTCTCCTACAGAGCAGGACCAGGGGCTGTGTGATGTCAGACGCCTCATTTCCTTAGCAGACCAGAGGAAAAAAATCAGCAATCTTTGGCTGTAAAACTGGTGGGGTTTTTGTTTGAACTTTGAAACGTGAATCCTTACAACTGGGAAATACAGCTCAAGAGCTCTTCAGGGCCTTCATGCACGGCTCTGCTCTGCACCCAGGGCTGCCTGCCTGAATTTCAGCTCCCAGATCCAAGCATTAACAGAATCACAGAATCTCCATGGTTGGAAAGGACCTCTGAGATCATCAAGTCCAACCATCCACACACAAAAACCCCACAATCTCAGCTACTAGAGCGTGCCCTGAAGTGTCGCATCTACACGGTTCTGAATTACCTCCAGGGATGGTGACTCCACCACCTCCCTGGGCAGGCCCTTCCAGTGCCTGAGCACCCTCTCAGTGAAGTCATTCTTCCTAATGTCTAATCTGACCCTCCCCTGCCCCAACTTCAGACCATCTCCTCTGGTCCTGTCAGTATTCCCTTGGGAGAAGAGGCCAATACCCACCTCTCTACACCCTCCTTTCAGGGAGCTCTAGAGGGCAAGGAGGTCTCCCCTCAGCCTCCTCTTCTCCAAACTAAACATGCCCAATTCCCTCAGCCTCTCCTCACAGGACTGGAGGTCTGGAGAAGACCCCTCCCCAGCTTGGTGACTCTCCTCTGGACACGTTCCAGCACCTCAATGTCCTTCTTGTAGTGAGGGGCCCAGAACTGAACCCATCACTCAAGGGGAGCCCTCACCAGTGCCCAGGACGGAGGCACCATCACCCCCTACTCCTGCTGGCCACGCTGTTCCTGATCCAGGCCAGCATGCTGGTGGCTTTCTTGGCCACCTGAGCACACTGCCTGCTCACGTTCAGCCGGCTGGCCACCAGCACCCCAGGTCCTTTTCTGCCGGGCAGCTCTCCAGCCGCTCTGCCCCAAGCCTGTAGCACTGCAGGGGGTTGCTGTGACCAAAATGCAGGACCCGGCACTTGGCCTTATTGAACCTCATCCCCTTGGCCTTGGCCCATGGATCCAACCTGTCCAGGTCCCTCTGTAGAGCCTTCCTACCCTCCAGCAGATCAACCCTCCCACCTAACTGGGTGTCCTCTGCAAACTTACTGAGGGTGCACCTGATCCCCTCATACAGATCATGGATAAAGATGTTAAACAAGACTGGCCCCAAAACTGAGCCCTGAGGGACACCACTGGTGACCTGCCACCAAGATTTCACCTCATAAATCACAACTCTCTGGGCATGGCCAGTTTTCTACCCAGCGAAGAATTCATTTGTCTATGCCATGATTCACCAGCTTCTCCAGGAGAATGCTGCGGGAGACGGTGTCAAAGGCCTTACCAAAGCCCAGGCAGACGACGTCCACAGCCTTCCCCCCATCCAGAAGGTGGGTCTCATGCTCATAGAAAGACATCAAGTTGGTTGAGCAGGACCTCCCTTTCATAAACCACGTTGGCTGGCCCTGATCCCTTGGCTGCCCTGCAGTAAGTTAAGCATCGTGAGAGATTTAGTCTAAAACTTGTCCGAAAAAGAGGAGAGGGGCTACCAACACAACACCACTCCCCACCACAACAACCCAGACTGAAACACGCTGGGTATTTGGGTTTTTCTGCAACAAAGACAAACCCCAGAATTTTCCTCTTCCTGAAGCACCTCACAGAGGACAAAGAAAACCCTGCTGAGGAATCTGTTTTCTGTTGACAACCACTCTGAATGCAAGATTTCATCCAGCCGTATTGCCATGAGCACGAAGGACAGACAGACACCACCATCACCCTTCAGACAGACACCACCATCAGTTTCAGCTCAGCTTCAGCATGGTTGACTGAGACCAGAGCAACACGGAATGTGTCTTGCCCTCTTCTCCGCGAGAGCTTTGGTGGTCAGTTGCTTCTCTTCTAGCAGGGGATAATCCAAACCTATCTCAGTTGAGGAGCACTGCGAAAGCATCGGAACAGATGTTCCTTTTCTGTATGGGAAAATGCCGAGTGAAACAAAGAAATATTCTCCTGCTGAAGTCCAACATCTGTTTGAAGCTGTCTGGCTCCGGTTCAGACTTTAATTCTTGTGACAGGTCTCTTCATGCCTTTAATTTCCCATGAAATCTAATTCAAGAAGTTGTTTGTCTGCAGCCTGCTCCTGGTGTTGGGGAGAGCGAGGCTGCATGCGATCCAGACGTTCCTTGCAAAAAACCAGTTTCTTGGAACAGCCTTTCTAAAAAAAGCTGCGTTTTGCCTCTTTTCAAATGATGGCCACGCACGTTTTCGGTGACACTCTAATCCTCTCAGTCCTGGATCTCGCACAACCGCCCGACACGCTCTCAGGATGCCATCAATTAAAGCATCGTGGCTGGTCCTCTTGGGTGCTGTTGTGGAGGAATCATCCCCTATCCCAGCATTTACAGATTTGGTCTTTGAAAGCAAGAACTTTAAATGATCTGGTGTGTAGAACAGAAACGCCTACCCAGTTCAGGGCTGTCTTGGGTGCGACAGTGAATAAAGGTGCTCCAGGTACTTTCTTGTGCTCAGAGGCTTTGGTGGTGGCCACCAAGAAGCTGGTTTGCAGGAGCTGGGTCTGCTGCAGGCTCCTCCTGTTGCTCGCGCCTCTTAACTAGACGGGACCCCTTAGAGCAGTGAGTTCAGGAGCTACCACCCAGCTGGGATGCTCTGAGCTGTGAATTTAAGCTGTCCCTTCCAGTCCAGAAGATGATCCTCAGCCGGACGGGAGAAGCTGTGCTCCTGCTGGAGGTACCATCACAGTTTGCAGAAGTCATCTGGAGCTTTCAGAAGGCTACCGTAGCCAATGTTTTCCCCAAATGTGTCATGCAAGGGCTCAAGGCTGTGCTCTTGGGGGGCATCACTCAGCTCTACTTTTTTTGGTAGTTCTGCCCAGCTGCAATATGGAAATAGGAAATGCTCGAATCCAGGTGTCATCTGCAGGGAGTTACAGCTGCCGGTGTCATCCCGTGGCACGCACTTGGCTCATTCAACATCCAATGAAGGCAGACACTGTCTTCCTTATGGACAGGACGGTCCCTTTTTCCCTTCTACTTGCAGACGGACATCTGCAGCTGCTCCAGCTTGATAAGAATGCATCCTCGGTGGCTTTTCACACCAGCTTGGCACTGGAAAGGAAAAGAGAAACATCACGACAGGAGGCAGAGGTGTCATTTATCCCACCAAGTGAGCAAAAGCACCCACTAGAGAGCTGAGGGCCCCCAGCCACGGGAAGGGCTCAGACCATCATTGGTAGCGATGGTTTGGATATTGCCCACCACCGTGGGCAACAGGGCAACGTAGTCCCCACAACACAGCACTAGGGCAGGCAGAGAGGAGCCAGACTGGGTCCTGGGAAATAGAAATCGGCCAAGAAATTCAGAAAGGGGAATGAAACAGGACTACAAACACCACGAAGCACCTTTGGGTGGGCGCAGCTCGGAATTAAATCTGCAACAGAAAACAGAATTATGACTTTCCATGGGAAAACTTTTGAGATAAGGTGGGTTGGGTTTTTTTCTGCTGAAATCATAGTGAGATGGAAGAGTCTTGATTAACTCAAGTGTTGAACTCACCGAGAATTTAAGATTGAAATTTGGTTGAAAATCCACCGGATCAACTGGGTTGCTTTTGTGCAGGTTCTTTTTCATCCTAATCTGTCTTTTCATTCCTGGTTTGGAAAAAGCAGGCACGGGGCATCCTGCAGCTCCTGGCTGTGAGATAGGCACCAGTAACTCGCACCCCTTGGCTTCTCGGGCACCCCCTGAACTGCTTTTACCTAATCCCCCACATCCTCCTGCCAGCAAACCCTACGCTGCCTGCCTGCCTGCCCACAGGTTTGGGATGGACACCCCAAAATCACCCTGTGCCCATTGATGGAAGCATCTGGGCAATGCCCTCAGGCTGGGGCCGTGCCTGGCCCCCTGCCCGCCTCTAGGGCTGGACTGGAGCCCCATCCCAAGAGGCTGGAGCTGGTGGGGACACGGTGGCGATGGGCAGGGAGCGAGTGCCTCCCTCACTGACCACGCTCACGCAGCAAGTTGCAGCTGTAGTTTTATTTCCTTTTGTGAAAAATAACAGGGATTCAAGGGTGAAAAAAAAAAACCCACCCAGGGCTCAGCCCTGGATCCTGCCCACCCCAGCACGACCGCAGGAAGGAGCAGGGCCGATGGCGCAGCACCCTCAGGGCAGGATCCGGCTCCTTGCCGGGACAGATCACTGTGGCGAGGAGCAGAGCCACGGGACGGGAGGACTTGGGATCATCCAGAGGCACCGGGTTGGCAGCCGGCCCTTCTGCTCTTGCCTCCGGGACGAAGCACCGGCCCCAGCTCCGTGCCTGCCGTGTTCAGTGCCGATGTGTCCTCGGCACAGCAGCACTGGCCATTGGCATCCCCATACCCGACCGGCACTCAGCTCATGCCCATGTTTGGCTCGTGGGAGATTTCCGTCATCGGCAGCTTGTGGAGGGTTTCTTTTTTTCTTTTTTTTTTGCCTTTTTTTTTCCGTTTTTTTAATAAAAGTGGTCTTTAGGTCAACTGCTGGCAGCAGCTCTGAGCAGAAAGCCCCCTCCTCCAGAGTCTGCTTACAAAAGAGTTCAGAAAAGGTCAAATATTGACCAATAATGGTTTTGGCTGCATTTGAATCTTGATTGTGGCTTCTGCAGGGAGGGCATAGATGGGACGGGGTGAGGGGAGACGAGTTTTTTCCCTTTAGTCAGCAGGTTTGGTGACCAGGGAAAGGGGCTGCGTCTGCAGCACGGCCAGGGCAGCCTGCGGGGACGGGATGGCGGCCGCGAAGGATGGAGGCGAGGACAGGAGAGCTGTGGAGGGCACCGAGGTGAAGGGGATAGGTCTGGAGAGGAGTGAGGGCGGGCTGCCAAGGCTTGAGGAAGAGGAAGAAGAGGAGGAGGAGGAGGAGGAGGAAGAAGAGGTGGCTTTGCCCGAGAGGAAGGCAGCCGAGTGGACGGTGAGCTGAGCCCTGGCCTCTGGCTTGGTGGTGAGCGAGAGGGGCTGCGCCTGTTCCGAGTGCGTGGCAGCCGGCGCGGCCGGGGAGGCCAGGGCGGCTGAGGGCGTGGCGGGCGAATCCAGCATGCTGCCGTGGGAGGACGCGGGGCTGTCGCAGGGCTTCTCGGCCGGCAGGTACTGCACGCACGGCTTCTTGCTCTTGGACGCCAGGGAGCCTGCGCGGGACGGAGGAGGATGGTATGAGCAACGGGAGGACGGAGGAGGGAGGAGGCTGGCAGGAGGGGGATACTCACTCTCCGTGTCGTGGCTTTGCTGCTGGGCCAGCTTCTCTCGCTTTCTCTTCTTTTTCTTGCCCTGGAAAATATTACAAAGTCATTCTGTGGCTTTCTGCCACTGGAGAGCCCTTGGGGACTGCTCGACAGAAGAGGAACGGGGCTGACGGTGCCCAGAGCAGTTTGCGGGGACGCGAGAGCCACCGATGGCAGCAGAGGGACTGGGGACTCGGCACCATTGCCCACCGCCCCCCGTATCCCCAACACCCACCTCCCCGAGCTCAGCGAGCAGCCTCCCACCAGCCAGACCCCGGGAGAGGAGCCAGCTGGGAACCCGGCGAGGGGACAGGAGGGGACACCCCCTCTCAGCTGGTCCCCGCCTCTGTGGGGCTTGGGGGAGACACACGTACGTAGTTGTCCCGCGCCGACCACGTCGGGTAGAGCTGCGAGTGCAGCTGCCGCTCTTTCCGCGCCAGCTCGTAGTACTTGGCCTGCTCCTCCCGCGACAGCGAGTGCCACTGCAGGGGGAGAAGAGACCACGCTGCAAACCCCCGAAGCCACGCTTGCAAACCCCAAGCCTTGCTGCTGGCCCCGAGGATGCATCGCCGTGGGGCGGCAAGGAACCCAGCCTGCCCCCAACCCCTTGCCACCCAGGTCTCCCTGGGACCTCCTGGGCTGTCAGTGCCCCAGGACAAGGGACTGAGGTGTGGGAGAGGTGGAGTAAAGGCGGTTGAAAGCCATTTTAAGGTCACAAATGGGGCAGTGCGTGGGCACGAAGGTGATGCTGAGGGAGATACCCGTCTGCCCAGGATCTGGTTGATGGCGGCGCTCTCCTTCAGCGTGCACTCGGCCACCACCTTGGCCCTCATCTCCTTCATATACAACATGAAGGCGTTGAGCGGCTTCTTGATGTGGGGTTTCTTCTCCTCCTCCTTCTTCACAGTGACGGGAGATTTCCTGCAATGAGCGGGACGGCAAGTCAGGACCTGCTCTGCCCCAAGGGGACGAGCTCCTGTCCCCGGGGCCATTCCGTCCCTCACTCACGAGTTGCCTCCGGGGCTGACACTGGGCTGGGTGGGTTCCTGCTTCACGATAGGTGAGACGATGGTTGGGTGTGGGATGCCTGAGGGGTGCAGCCCGTGGGTGGGCGGTGGGACCATGTGCGGGGAGAAACGGCTGGACATCAAACTGCAGCAGAGGGAGCAGGAGGGGAGGGCTCATCAGCTCCCCACAGGCACCAACAAGCCCCTGATTCCACCCCACACCCCCCCTGAGAACCTTCTGGGCTGAGACCAACAGCCCCAACACAGTTTGGGGTCTTGTTTTACACTGGAACTTGCCCCACCTTGCAGGTGGGTAACATGGACCCAACTTATGTGATGCCCTGAGCCCATGGGATGTCACTTTTTCTCCACTGCGTCACTAGTGGGGACCATCTGCACCCTCCTGGGGGTGTTTTCAGCTGAGGAGGCCACCACAACCTCCTGAGGCTGGTCTGTGCCCATGCAAAGCGAGGTGTCCCCAGCAGCACCCACTGCCGACGCTGCTGCGGGGCCACATCCCACATCATCCTCAGGGAAGATGCCAAAAGCCCGCTGCCAGCTCCGGGAACACCCAAGGAGGGTCCCTTGTCCCTGCCAAGACCTACCTGGACATGGAGGCGTTCATGGCGAGAGCGGGGTAGGGGTGCCGAAAGCCGCCGGGAGGGATGGAGTACACGGGTTGTCCTTGCCTGAAAAATGCACAAGCTTTAAGTGGGAAAAAAAATATCCCTCCTCAATTCACGGGGACCCTCGGAGCGCTCCCCGGCTGATCTCCATCCCGACAACTCCCAAAATGTCCAGCCGTGGGGATCCCTCCCTTCCCATCCTCCGTGGCAGCCCTCAGCATCTCACCGAGCCCGCAGGGGAAGAAGCGGGTGAAGTAGGGAGAGGAGGAGGAGGGTCTCGGGGATGGGGACACAGAGGGGACAGCGAGCCCCCAGCCCATCCTTACTGCGGCACGAGCCAGCCCAGCGGGTGCGGGATCTGCCCCACGGCTCCTGGTGACAGCGGGTAATAGGGGGGCAGCTCCGACGGGTGCGGTGGCCGCGGGATCCCTGCGGAGTCGGGGGCACAGAGGGAAAATGGTGTGAAAACGCGGGCACGGCAGCCTCTGAGCACCCTGCCTTTGAGCACCCCATCTCCCTCCAGGCACTCCATCTTCCTCCGAGTGTCCTGTCTCCCTTTGGGCATCCCACCTCCCTCAGCACCCTGTCCCTCTCCCAGCACCCTGTGCCCTTCCCAGCACCTCCTCTCCCTCTCAGCACCCCACATCTCAGAGCATCCTGTCTGCTGCCAAGTATCCCATCTCTCTCCAAGCGCCCATCTTCCTCCAGGCACCTCATCCTCCTCTCAGCACTGCATCTGCCCCCGAGATCCCCATCCCTCCCCCAGGACCCATCCAGAGCAGGGAGAGGATGCTGAGACATCCGTAACGGAGACCTGGAGGGATCCCCACACAGCCCAACCAAACCTGTGACCAGGCGAGGACCCATCCCCGGCCACCGTCCCCATCCCTGTCCCCTTCCCAGCACCCAGGGACCAGGCTGTGACAACCACCCGGGACACAGAGGGACCACCCATCACGGAGCATCCCGTTCCCAGCGCGGCACCGATGCCCTCGTGGTCCCGTTGCTCCCCGGAACGTGCCTGACACTGGGTCCCCTCCCCGCCGCGCTCACCCGTCTTTGGGTCGATCTCTGGCGAGAGGTGGCCAGGCGGGGAGCCCGGGGAGAAGTGGTCGTTGCTGTAGGTGATGAGCGGGGTCAGCGGGTGCATGTGATGGGCGTGCTGCACCACCGGGACCTTGTTGGACTGCGGGGCAGCGAGGCAGAGCTCGTGGGAGGGCGAAACAACCACGCACCCCAGAAACACCCCACCCCCCAAATTCCCCATCGCAAGCACTGCATCTGCATCCCAGGGAGCTTGGAGTGGGGTTCCCCCCCCCCAGAAACCCACCACCCCCATGGGATTTGGATGCTCTTACCAAGTGCGCGGGCGAGGGCGAGCGGCTGTCCTTCAGCGTGGCACCAGCGGGCACGTCCAGCCGCGGCCACTTCATCTGCAGGTACTGCGGCAGAGCCGGGCTGATGCCCC
>VZRU01007477.1:12827-34431 GCA_013398155.1 Pedionomus torquatus
AAAAAAAAGAGGCCTGACTGGTATTTCTTTACTCTCCTTAACAAAACAAAACACAAAGTATTTCGCCCCATCCCTGGAAGTATGCCCCATCCCTGAAGGTGTTTAAGGTCAAGCTGGATGGGGCTTTGAGCAACCTGCTCTAGTGGGAGGTGTCCCAGCCCATGGCAGGAGGGTTGGAACTCGATGATCTTTAAGGTCCCTTCCAACTCTAACTATTCTATGATTCTATAAAATTACTGCTCATACTTGAAGATGAACTTAGATTTGAGGGAGACTGCAAGAATGGACTCCCAGGCTCCACCTGACTCCTTGGCTCTACCTGGGACCCCTCTGTGGGTCTGACACACCTCTAGGGAAGAGGTTATTATCCACAGGTTGAAAGTGGCTGGCTGTAACCTGACCTGAAACTGGACATTTGGAGTTGTTTGAAAAATGGCTGAATTGTTGTCCCAATAAATGATTGCTACAGTTTTTAGAAAGAATGGTTTGGAAAAAAAGTTGTTTTTAAGCAGGTGGCATTTGTGGTACGTGGTCAGGGCATTCACCACCTTGAAATGGATATTGAGGGCAGCATCTCAAAGAGATGAAGAGGGATTGCTGGTCTCCCTTTGTAACAGTCATTAAAAACCGACCACTGTCATCTTTGCAGTAGGTGAACAGCAGCAGATACCCATCCAAGCCTGTTTCTATGCTCTTTTCCACACATGCTCTCTCTGCCTTTTGTCTCTCTCAACAAATCAGCAGCTACAATGAGTACCCTAAGGCAAGATACATGGCACTTCAATCAGAATGCCAATGCCTACAAAAGAGCCTGCTTGTTATTTTCTCCATATAAACTGTTTTCCTAAGCAGTTGTCTTCACTGGAATGTCATGGGAATTTTGCTGTACTGTGTTTCTAGACCAGAAGTGGTTTTAAAGTCACAGCTGCAAAAAATGAACTGTTAGCAGTGCTTGGTTATTGAGCAGGTATATTGATGCAGGCTCATTAATGGCTACTATTGATTTACACATCCTACTAAATAGCTGGATTAGCAAGGTCAAATCATACAACTGTCATTCTTCACCCTGTTTTGACATGGTAGATACTGTGGGTCTGGTTTTGAGCACTCCTACAGTCCAGCTAAATGTTTGGGAAGAAACAAGAAACTGCTGCTCAGTTCATCTTTCCTGGTGATTCCACATCCTCAGCCTATTGCTAACTGCAACCAGTGGAACCCAGGTGCCATCTGTAGATCCTGTCGCTGGGTTGGGTTGGAGCAGGCTTGCGAATATGGCTCTCTGATTAGGGGCCTGATGGTGTCATAGTCCCTCTTGCAGCACCGAGTCCCTGGGGAATTGCCCTAAAGTGCACCTCTTGCCTGCAGACAGAAGTTCTGCATTGCCACAAAGTGGGCTGCAGTGGGGTCCCCTCCTTTCTCTGCCCTCTTCATGCTAAGACATGGTGCTGGATGTAGCTCGGAGTGTGGAGGACTTGGTGCAAAGCTCAGGAGATGCCACATTTGGGAGAAGAGGAGACAGTGAGGAGGGTCTGGCTACAAAGTTCAGCTCTGGATTTTGTACAATGTCTTTAGACCAAGGCTCATGTAACATGGCTTTGCTCCAGAGCAGTGCTTCCTTCTGCTGTTGGAAGGGTTTAGCTTTGGGTATTTGGGACAGGGAAATGCACTTAACTTGGTAAGTAAGCATGCAGGAGCAAGTTAAAACCAGTGCTTACCTCCAAAGACTACTGTTGTCTAGAGGATACTAAGCTCAAGAGGCTTGAAGCTAGGCAGCAGCAGCTGTGAAAGCTCAGCTCTTTCCTTTGCATCTTCTTTTGATTGACTGATAACACCACTTCCCTTCTCTTGCTTATCTATGCCATAGGCCAGATATTAGAAGAATACGGCACATTGCCTGGGGGCTACTTGGGAAAATCTAGTTGCCTGTGGCCCAGAATGAGCTGGAAGATAAACACTTTGATAATCAGAATCTGGTTTAAGGGTGAAAGTGAAAGCTAAGCTCATTTGAAAATGAACACATAGGTCTGTTCATTATGTAGAGAATAATATTGATAGAGCAAGCTGATGGGATGGATGAGATTCCTAAGTAAGTCAGGTTATCTTGTACGTAGTTTGGGTGTTGGTGCTCTTCAGAGGTTCAAAGAAGTCTTTTAGATGTGACTGGGAATGGTGATAATAAGCCTGCTCAACCCCTTCCAGAGTTGCACAAATTGCCAGACCCCAGAACATGCTTTGCTTGAGTGCTTTGTAAAGGAAAAGCCAACTCTGCAGTATGGCACCCTATGGGAATAGACGCTAAATGGATGTAGATCATATTGTGATCTCAACCGAAGACTGTACTTTGCTTCTGATATGCTGTGAACACACTGGAAAAATTGCCTGTGCTACGGTTTATGGAGATAAAAAGCACTTGCCAGCTGTGGTAAGCCGTAGAGCAGCCATGTCAAAACCCTTGCAATAACATTCACCGAGGAAGGGCTTTTTTTTTTCAGGGCAACATCTCTTCTGTTTTGTATGGACATTTATTACATGGTGTTAGAAGGGCTGCACTTTTACTTCCATGACCTGAAATTCTCAGGCTCTGTGAATCCCAAAGGGAGGGGGAGCAGGAGAAAGCAGGATAATCATAATGTCCTTGTTTTCTCAAAGATAGATGCCAATCTTTTTTCATGTTTTTTTTTTGATTACAGCAGGTATTCTCTTTCATAATTGCTTACTTCTTCAACCAAACTGGATCCTTGCAGGTCAAGATAATCCAGCCCTGTGGATCAGGGCAGGGGGTTGAAATTAAGTGACACAGCCACAGCAGTGTACAGTGGCTAAAGGACTGTCCTGTTCACAGCTGCAGCCTCTTGAAACTCTTGTCTTCAGAAAAAAAGGAAACCTCAGATTCCAGGAGCAGAGCGCACAGGGACTGGCGTCATGGCTGGTGTTAGAAGTGCAGGTTGGAAGGGCAGAGGGGTGTGAGAAACTGGCAGAAGGAAGGGTGCTGTGTGCCAGGCTGAGTTGGGAGGCTCTTGGGCATGCTTTTCCCATTGGAAACACCCCTTTTCCTTCTGTGAATGCTTTGTTTACACCCGTTCTGCGAGGAGCACAGTGGGCAGTAAGCAGGTCCAGTACTACAGATAACGTGGTCCTGTCTAGTTCCCTTTTTTCCCCTTCCAGGGTAATTAGTACTGATGTCTGAGTGTTTCCTTGCAAGTAAGACCTTCCCAGTTGGGAAATACTGCCTATCCTAGAGAGGAGCAGAACTAATGGAGCCCCCTGGACCACATTTGGTTACCACAAGGAAGATTTAGTTTCTTGCCCTCTTTATGTCATCCTTCTTTCCCTCAGGTGATCCTGGGGCATGAGCCAGCTTCCAACATAGGCTGGAACACTGAAAGAGGATAGCCACAGCAGGACCATAAAAGCAGTTAAATCTTTACGCCCTTCAGAGGATGACAACCTGTTTTTTTGCTGGGGTTTGTGAAAAGCAAGCAGCTCTTTGGAGGTGACAACTCTTTTAAGTACCATGGAACAGAATTGTAAAGCAACACAGGCCCAGAGGAAGACGGAACAGCATTGAAAAAAGGTATAATCACTCCTCAACACAGAAATACACAGAGGTATCCCAGAGGATAAAACTGAGGAGTCAGAGAGGAGAGCCAGACAAGGCTTCAGAGTGAGAAAGGAGGGTTGGAGGCACTCAGTCACTGTCGAAACAGCGCATAGCACTAGAAGAGGGTCACTTCCCAGGTATCTCAGTGAATCTGCAGAGCATTCCTCTTGGCATGCAGTAGGTGGAGAAAGAACACCGAGTGTTGGGCAGTATTACTTAGTGCAAAGTTTTATTTGCTCATCTGCCTGAATGCTCGCTGGAGCCTCCAGAACTGCTCTTTTACATCCACAGCAGCTCATAAAGTGTATTACTTAAACCTTTATAACTGAAAACATCCTCAGAGGGTCACTGAAAAACTCTTCTGTGATCTGCAGGTCATTGTGTCACCCTTGTAAATGAGAAATGTTATGTGAAGACTTTTGTGTTTGCATGCTGGGACTTAAGATTTGGGGCCCTGCATTGAAAAGTGATTGCTCTAAATTTCCCTCCTATTATTGCACCCACAGCTGCAACTCTTGTCCTCTGCACTGCTCTTCCTAGCTGTAACATACAAAATTCCTTTATTTCTTTTACTTGACAGCTGCAGCGGGGATTTTTCTGTTTGCTTGTTTTCCCTCACCGTATTTGGCCACCCAGCTATGACCTTTTGACAAAATGCATAAACCATCTGGAAAGAAAAAAAAAAGAGAAAGAGGAGTTGTTTTTGACTGGAGATGCTGTGAAAATCTTTAGCATTTAACCTTAATTATACACAGCAGAGCCATGGTCATTGGTGCTGCATCAACTCTCTGAAGTCTCATCCCATCTGTTGTGCCTGAGCGTAACTCTTTCCTGTGGGTTAAGCTCTAGGAATAATGTGATGCTCTTCAGCTTGATTATCCCTTAGTTTGCGGTCTTCTCCCCAGAAACGTGCTCCAGTCGCCCAGCCTGTGCGCTCTATTTACCTTGCAAGATCGTAAGAGACACCAAGGGGGTGGCTGGCTCATACCGACTCCTTCCCCTCCTCCGGTGATGCAAAGCAGCCTTAAACCTGTGGTGCGTAACAGCTGAGAAGAACTGCTGAGAGCGGGCCCTGGCGTCGTTAGTGCGCACACACAGTGACGCAGGCGGAGCGGGTCTCAGCGTTTTGTTGCCCAGCCCATCGCGCTAATCTTTTTGCCGCTAACCCTCCACCACCCTCACACTAATGCTCATCCTCACATCAGTGCACATAAACCCAGCAAGAGGATTTGGGAGCAGCTTAGACAAACAGTTCATTCGGGTCTTTCTCTGCCAAGTGATTTTTTTTTTTTTTTTTAAGGTTCCCATCACCGAGCTACTGTAAAAATAAATTCTCCAAGTCACCAGGCAGCTGCCATCGTAACAGACTCATCTGGCATCCAGGCGTAAGGGACAGGGATTCATTATCCCATCAAGTGCTAGCTTTTTTGCTCTCTGCTAGGGGGCTGGATGAACAGAGTGGATCCCTTTGAACCAGATGGAAGCTGTGGTTATTTTGTGTTTCCCCTAAGCACAGGTTGATTTGTAGGTCCTATGGCATTATACAGGTACTTCTGAACCCAGTGGAGGTTCAAAGAGGTTCACCCATGTGGTTGCCTGTTAAAGACCGTGTTCCCTGCAGTAGAATCTGAATGCTGTTTGTATTGTGCAATTGTGGTCGGTTATATAGTTTAAATAGCATAATTATGCAGGTAACCTGCATGCACACAGTACCTGGTGGAGAATCTTGTTGGTTTCAGCCTCTGTAGTACCAATAGGTCTCTTGATGCCTCTCCTCTCTAACCGGAATCAATAATACAGCTTGCCTGCCCAAGCCCCCTTTAATCAGTGTCTGATTTTGATCTGATACTGCCTTCTTGCCCTGCCCATCTCCTGCCTACTCTGTGAGCCAATCTTGACAGCCCCTCTAGCACCAGCAAACAGATCAATTCCCAGTGCCAGTTTACACCTGAGCACTAAATTACCGCAGCATCACCTGTGATTAGGCAATATTTGGAGCTTTCCTGGAATGACATCTACCTTTGCTGTCTAGTGTTTTCCCTTCAAGCCCTGATCAGACAATGAGAGGCAGATTCAAACCAGGACTGTGTGGTTCATTGCAGGATTACCAAGTGGCTGCAGGGTTTGCAGAACAAGCTTTATGGATATCTTGCACAGACCACCCTCCTTCCATGATAATACCTCTTCTCTTCCAGCCTTCTTCCAGTGCTCCTACAGACTCCTTCTGCCTCTCCTTCCCTGCTACATCAGCACCACTTGTTCAATTTCCCTCTTTCCCTGGACCAGAAGATAAAGCCTCATTTCTTCCTGGCTAACTCGTCCTGCAATCTCTTTTCCCCCCTCTAGTCTCATCTGCTCCCCAAGCCTTCCACATTGCCCATTTGCTGAGTGAATATCCATGGTAGTGCATTCCCTGTGATACTCCTGTTCCTCCCTGTACCTTCCCAGTGCAGAGGCTGTGGGCCCATCCTTTGGAGGAAAAAAATCTGTGATTGCTCTGCTACAGGTTCTGTAGGATGATCTGCTCAATGCAGGAATGTTTGTGCTGACTGTGCAGAAGTAGCTCACTTCTAAACTGTCAAGAACGCTGGAAGAAAAAAAAAAAATCTGTAAAACCAAAGAACCATAAAGCAAGTTTTAGTTTGTTTTTGTTTTAAAGGAAGAGGTCTCAATCTGAAGATGTATTTTTTTAGTTAGTTAGTTGGTAGAGGTTAATACCAAAAAGAATGGACATAATTTCTCCTTTCCTATGAAAAACAGTCAAGGTTCTAATTCCTCCTAAACTGTTTTATCCCTTACCACAATTTTTTTGCTTTAGATGAGTAAACATCATGTCAATAAACAACTCTACATTCTCAAATTCTCTGGGCTGAAAAATGAGTGTAATTTCCAGAGCAAAGGGAATATCTTACACTGCGGGAAGAGGGGCCGTGGAAAGCTCACAGAGATGAGATCTGGTTGCAAGGCAGAGGGACTCTCAGCAGCAAGCTCTGTGGAGTTGCAAGAGAGGTGGCTTTATTCATGGAAAAGACTAGGGGGGTGTAAAGGACTCAAATTGTATCTCTGCTTTCCTGGGTAAGAATTCCTTTTACTTGTTCCCAGTCACTGTGATGATGATACTTACCTCCTCTAAAAAGTGCCCTGCAGATGGAGAGAAGCATCTTTGCTTAGCAGCTGTAAATTTCCAAACCTGCTCCTGTTCCAGTTCTTCTGCTTTCTGGGCATGCTGGATGCTCTCTTCGTGTCTCCCTCTCTCTGGGTGTGCTGCTCCAGACTGGGAAGCAAAGAGCATCTCTCATTCCCTATGTAAATCCATTGATGAAAACATAAAATGCATTGTGCTGCGAAAACTTGCTGAGCTTGTTTGAATAAATGCCAAGGATTAACAGCACGTAAATTCACCATTGATTTGACAACAATGATGTTATGTGCCCTAAACACTGATGGGATTTGTTCAGTGTTTAGGATGTGGGCTCTGAGGTGGAAAAAAGGGATTGCTAGTAATTTTTTAAGCCTTTTTGGCTGTACCAAGGCAGACTGTTGGTATTATATAAATTCTTTAGATAAAATAAATATCAGTCTTTGTGTGAGGAGAGTAGATATTTAACTTCTCCAGTATACAGCTGAATAGTAAATCTGACTGTGGATGGCTATAAATCAGGAAATAAAAATTGCCCCATCCCTCTAAAATAGGAGGGAAGGAGATGCTGGAGAGGAAAAAGAGTCCCAAAAGCCAGCAATAAGGCAGAGGATTGTGCATTAACAACAGTGGAACAAAGATTTCTTTTTAGGTAGGCAACTAGAGATGTCACTTCCACAACTCGTCCCCTCTGTGATGACTCTCTCCCTGGCTCCTGTGCTCAGCAGCTTTGCAACCATGGTCCCTGCGGGACAAAAACTGTGGCCAGTGAGAGTGAGGACCTCCTGGGAGAAAACTTGTGGTACAGAGGTTGACCATTCATTAAGCAACAATTGCAGAGGTGAGGGAAGGGAGAGCTATGATGACTTACAGCAGGACAGTCTTAGTTCTTGGCTCTTTAAGTCAAGCTGCTGGAATGCAGGGGGTTTCTCACCTGCTCCTAGCTGGGCAGCCAATGGGAGGCATGGGAGTTTGCAGAATTCTCTAAGGACATGCTGATCTCTCTTTAAATGGCTTTGATTTTATTTATTTATTTTGTAAATACACTTGCCAAAAGTTAGGCTCCTGGATCTATATTTAAACTTCTTACTACACAGCTTGATTTTCAAAGGTGCTCAGCATGTAGCAACCCTCCCACTAACTGGCTTCTTTCTTGCTATGAACTGTCCTCAAAGTGGTGTTTTCAAGTGTTCTCTTTGGTTTTAACAAGAAACACTTATTCATCTAATAAAAAAAAGGATATAATATCTGCCTTCTCTCATGTCAGCCCTCCCATTGCGTTAGCTCTGCAGCCCCAACCACAGTTAAGCAAGGTGTGCAAATTGTGCTGATAACATGGCCTTGCCTCCTCCCATCCATTACAAAATTTAGCAAGATATCAACAGCATTCAAAGCTTGGCTGAAATCACTACTTTAGTGCTTTACATGGTATTTGGTGGGGGTTGAGGGCAGAGGAAAATGAGTTTAGTTGCAGTTAGAATAAGTTACTCCTTCCTACATCAGCATCCCAGGTCAGACATGGTAGAAAGATTCGGAGTTCCTGACTGTGGCACTGCCCTGGGTAGCATGCAGGTGTTTGAGGAACGGGAGTCTTCTAATGAAAGGTCTCCTCTCTTGAAAAGAAAGAAAGAAGTGCTCTGTGTTCATTTCTATGGAGAGCTTTCAGTAAGTGCTTAGCAGCTTATGAGCCAAAACTGACTCCCTTGTGAGCCTGCCCTCTTATGCACATCATGCAGTATTTCCCATCACTGGAAGACTGGTAGGAGAAAACAGAGACCAGTTAACTGAAAAGAACATGCAGACCAGAGCAGAAAGGTTGCCTTTCTTGGATCCAGCAACAAAGCAGGTAGAAAGAGTAATACAAATTATATTAGCACTTCAGTATCATGTACAAACCCTCCTCAGTTACACCTGACCAGTCACTGCTCCACTTAAATACTTGTTTTTCTCTTCACATTGGGCTTGTACAGAGCTTGGTATGGGGGTTGGAAACAGCTCTGGACTCACGTGGAAAATGGCAGGTGAGAGTCAGTCCTGGGGGCAAACTAATAGCAGCTAAATACAAGCAAGAGCTGTGCTCGATCACTGACACTTGCTTTACTCAGAAACATGATCTAGCATTTCTGTAGCTTGTTCTGGGAAACATCCTTTACTAAATGTCTCGTGTGCTGGCAATTATGCATGATAGCTTTCGAAGGGATTCTTTCAAAAGTAAGCTAAACAGCAGATCATACTGGAAAACCTTTTGAATTGGGCTCCCGTTCTAAATTTGCAATGAGGCTTTGGGAAAACTTGTCTTTGGTACATTGCTTTTGGATGCGCTTATGAGCATATGCACTGCTTTTTTGTCCTTTGATAGGAATGCCAACAAATCTCACTGCTTTTGCTCAGTACATGGTAACGATGCACAGCTACTGTGCATCCTGTGAGAAGTCCATGGTACCCTATACTGTTGCAAATAGGTTGCTTTCTCCTCTAATACCTAATTCTTTATTTAATCTGGTGCCAGTGGAGTTCATTAGCTGCCATTTCCCTCTTTACCATTTGCCTATTGGTATTCCCAGGTACAGTTTCCTTCTGAGAGGAGGCACAAACTACACTGAATGGGATTCATCTCACCAGCTCTGCTTGTCCAGAATAAGGTTAGTATAAGAATTGTGCCCCCAAAGCTAGCTGTCCAGGCTCCCTGGTTAGTCAGTTGAGATCTAGACACTGTCTCATTTCGGCTTTCCTAGCCATCTACATGATCATGTGAGCCATCTGGAGGCATCTGTCTCCATGAACTGGACAGGGAGCCTGGCCAACTCATTTGCACTGGGCATTCAAGTTTTAAGTCATTGAAAGTTAGATGTGATGAGTTTCAGAAGATGTTTGCCTAGAGGCATGCCGGCATTATGAAGTCTGGATCAGAAAACACTTCTGTTAATGAAGTATTTTGCCCATAAAAGACAAAAGTATTTGCCAAAGACAAAATGGATATGATTAATTCTGGAGAGAGCCATGAAAATGCAGGCCCAGAAGAAACTAAACACCATAAAGTTGGTTGCCACCACTTTTCAAGTATTTAAATGTGTGGTAATACACATAATTCTAGATTAAATTTAGGTGAAGACATATTTTTCGCTTTTCTCTCACTTATTCCCATCATCCTGCTGAACACATGGGGTGCTTTGATTGCATGTTGAACATATGCATGCTCTGATCCTGGAGCAAGCTTCTGGCCAAGGGCAGATGGTGGGTTTTGTTGGGCTTTCCTGTTAGAGATAAGTGGTGGTGTATGTGCAAGCGTCTGCTCCTCTGTTGCCTAACTAAGAGAACTGATGTGCTGTTGGTCGGTGTTGCTGAGCCTGCCTGGACTCCCTTCTTTCTGCCCACCCCAATAATCTGCCCCTGTTCCTGCATGGAGAACACACTGGAGGTCACAGCTCAAGGGCTGGGCCGTTTCTTAAGGAACCGAAAAATGCCAGAGAGGAGCCTGTCATTGTGTGCATTGCTCCCTGTGCTTCTGGTGTAACCCTTGGTTTGAGAAACACAAAGGGGCATTCCTAACACGCTATTGGGATTGCATACATTCCTCACACATGCCTGGGGCCCAAATGATATGTCAGACCCCCAAATCAATTTAACTTTTTGTGTCAGGACACAGTTCCCACCTGCTCCTCTACCAGCCAAATAAATAGTTTGCTTTGTGTGCTCCAGTGAGTGACTTGGGATTTGAACCTGTTCCTGTATCTCTCCTTTCATTCTGCATGTATCAGGTCGCTGCTGCCATTTGTTTAAATATAGGTTAGCAGCTCTATCATACTGGGTTGCCGAGGAGAGATTTTCTTCTCTCCTTGGGCAAAGACCCAAATGTGATAGAGAAAAATCTTCTTAGTGCTTTATAATTGCTTTCCCTTCATTTTCTCAAGCAAAATGACAGATTTGGGACAATGGGACTGAATGGGGGTTAGTTCTGTGTGTCATGTTTTTTTCCTCTATGTCTTGAGGAGGGATTGATTGATGTTAGCAAAGCCTTCATGCCTGAGAGCCATGGCCAAACCACAGGGCCTTGCTGGAAGTGGGGGAGTTTGAACCTAAACTCTTGCCTGTCTTCCCAGTGGCCTGTACTGCCTCTTTGGGTGTTTTTCTGCTCAATTTTTTGCTTTCCATAAAGGAATGCCTCTATAATGGGATCTTCCGCATTCCACCTTTCATTGCCTGGTCATGTGTGGTAGTCAAAGCCAAGGCCTTTCCAAGACCACGTGGCATCTAGATGCAAGGCAATGATCGAATGTCACTTTGCCCCAATTCTTTTCTGAATTTAGCTCCTCTGGCCCAGATTGATCCCATTTCTCCCAAAGCACTGACGCCAGGATCTTGGCCACCCTTGGTTTCTTAAGTCCCTGGCAGCAGGAGAGGATAATTCAGCCCCTCAGCTCTGAAGGCTCTGGAGGTGCCTTCTGGAGATGCTTTCTCCTCTCCCTCTCTCTCTGCTGACTGCAAAAGGTGCTAAGACACACATGAATCCTGATGTAGGTGCTTCTGCTGTCTAGAAGGCCCTTAGGATACAGCTGGCACCAGTGTAAATGGAGTATCAGCTGCCACCACAGCCTCACCTCAGCTGAGCCTTGTTGTGGAACTGGGCAGCCTCATGGACCTTTTAGCACCCTGCTGCCTCAACTCTCTGGCAGAGCTTGCTGCTCCCACAATGGGCTGTCCACATGCCTCTTCCCTGGTCTGTCCAGGATGGCAGATGACCCCTTAAAGGCAGCTTTAAGTGAAACAGAAATGCAAAACAGCTGTAACCAGAAATGCATGTTAATCAGGTTCTGTGTCATGACACCGAGAGATAAATTAATCTCCCACAGCATTCCTAAATCAAAACAAGGGCACTCTCAATAGCAGCTTTGGGACTGCTGTTACGGTCGGTGACCAAAGTCTTTCTTTTGGCAAAGTATTTGTTTGTTAAAAGTTTCTGTTTTTTCAAACCCATGTTCATGCTCTCCATCATGCGTTAGTCCTGCTTCCCTGCCAGCCCTGCCAGGATTCCCACACCAGGGCTGTCAGGCCCTTCTCAAGTGGTAGAGACGCTTTATAGCATGTCACGAAAAAAGGTTCCCTTTCTTCAACCCGAATCAAACCCTTTCTTCTTGCTTGGAAAAAAAAGCTGTTTTATTTATTTGGAAGAGACTTGGTGTCTCCATTTCAAGGAGGGGCAGAAACAGAAGCAAATTAATGAAAAGCCAAGGGCGGGTTACAAAGACCCACGGAGCAGACCTAATTCCCAAGCATCCTTGAGACGCCCACCTGGGTGTCCCATTTAGCCTGCTTCATCCCATAGAGGATCTGCTAGTACCCCTGGGCACAGGAGCCCTGTGTCTCACAGCCTGCTGCCTGGCATCATGCCTCCGGCAGATCTGGCACCAATTCCAACCAGACTGCCGTTTCCAGGTCAGTCTCTGCATTTCTGCTGACCACGTTGCCTCCGTCATGAGATCATGTCTTTCCAGAGAAATCCTGCTAATGCCTTCATTCTGCAAGACTGGTATATATAGGGGGAGCTTCCCTGGGGCTGCACTGCTCAGTCCAGCCAAGGCATCACTGTCTCCCCAGCGGCTGCACTGCCCCTTCTACTCTCCCCTCGCAGCCACAGGTCGCAGCAGCAGCAAGCATGGACATTACCATCCAGCACCCCTGGTTCAAGCGTGCTCTGGGACCCCTCATTCCAAGCCGTTTGTTCGACCAGTTTTTTGGAGAGGGTCTCTTCGAGTATGATCTCCTGCCTTTGTTCTCTTCCACTATCAGCCCCTACTACAGGCAGTCCCTCTTCCGCAGTGTGCTGGAGTCGGGCATTTCAGAGGTAAGGGCCCTTCAGCTTCTTCTTCTTTCCCTTCTTCTCCCTCCTTATGCCTCCCCTTCACTCCCCTCAATCTGCAGCTAGCTGGTGGGGCCTGGCAGCTGTTGCCCCGTGCTGGGGTCCGAGGGGATGAGGAGGACCTCTTGGGCATGGAGGGAAACTCTTGCTGAGCAGAAGGCTTCCCGTTGAGAAATGGAAACCATTTGGGCTCCAGACAGTTATTTTCAACATGTAAAAGGCTGCCCTTGCTGCCCTTGTGCCTGCCAGCCATATGGCAAGGGAAGAGCTAGTCTGCTCCTGGAGTAAACATAAGGGCAGCTCAGTGTGGGAAAGGATCCTGGTGAGCATAAGCTTCTTCTGGCCTCTTTCTCCACCTCAGGAGCCCAGTGGTTTTAGCAAGCCCACACTGGAGGACCCAGGAACCATTCTTGGAAGGCAGAGTGTTAGAAGGAGAGTGTAGCCATGGGGGCTCTTGTCTGAAGCTCAGGGACTGATGCTTTTTCTAGCACTTTCCTTCTGGCTTCCTCCCAGAGCTAAGGCCACAAAGAAACCATAAATCACTGAACAAACGAAATGTATGCTATCAGAGAATGTTACACTAGCTCCCATCCCCTTTCACTGCTGAGTACAAATGCCTGGTGCATTCACTGAGTGCAAAGGGGTCCCTGACACAAGAATAGTGGCAAGATGTGATGATGCCTCTCCCCAGAGCACTAACAATGGTGCAGATGCCTACCGCATCTTCCCAGTGTCCCTGGGTCCCCAAAATGGGAAGGAAGTTCCCCAGTGAGACCTGTAGTCAGAGCAGGGAATACTGTGCCACTCCAGACCACCCCTTTCTCTACTGCAACACTGCCACTGCCTCCCTGCTTAGAGCCTGGGTCTTACTGTCTAACTGTTTATTTCAGGTGAGGTCTGACCGGGACAAGTTTACGATCATGCTGGATGTAAAACACTTCTCTCCAGAAGACCTGAGTGTGAAGATTATCGATGACTTTGTGGAAATCCATGGCAAGCACAGTGAAAGACAGGTATGTGGAAGTGAACGGTGAAGCAACTGGGGAGCTGAGCTCTGTTTTCTTTCTTTCCAACAGTCCTCAGCTGAAGAACAAAAAAAAAAATCAGAAAAAGGAGTTATTTATCAATTGTCATTATTGGCATGGCCTGTTCCCATAGAGCCCCAACCTGGTATCTGACAATAATGAGCTAATCCACTCCTCTTTTGTTTATTTTCAATCAACATCTTCCTTAACCGTCAGATGATGATGTCCATTGTTCACTAATACACTGGACCAGACAGAGAACATCATCTGGCACTACTGAAGCATGGCTGAGTTTTCATAAGCCAGAATCATTAGGAAAAACAGAATTTTTGTATGCTGGTCTGGGAGAGAAAAGCAAGAGCAAACAAAACAAAAGAAAAACAACTGAGTGCCTCAGGCCTGGAAACTTTTAACACATATGTCATGAAAATATCTGTGGGGGTCAAAAAGTGAATTATACCAGCAGGGGTTTAATTCTTTTCATACACTTTTTTGGCTAGACAAAGCTCTAGCCTTGAAACAGTATGTATTTTTTAATATAGATATTTTTTCAGAGGAAGAGAGCAGCCGTTTTCATGGCTGACTTAAAGAAAAAATTATATTTCTCATTCTTTTGGCAAAAAAAAAAAAAAAAGAAAAAAAAGGAGATCAGCACTGTGTACTTTGGCTGACACAGTGTTACTGCCTAGTAAGGAAATACATGGGCACACACACACGCATTGCTTTTGCCTTGCTTTTGCCTTCACAGAACCCCAGACTTTCTCCCCAAGCATCCTTTGAAACCAGAGGCCATGGCAGAGCCCCCATCCAAATCAGATCCCAACCTATCATACAGCCAAAATCACACCTCTGCTCAGCTCTTGCCGCTTCAGGGGCATCACGTGGGGACACCTGCCCCTACAAACCTGTTAAATAAGATAAAAAGCAGAGATGCTCTCAGTGTTACTGGCAGTACTGCATCATGATAAACCAGGGCAAACATGGACCCCCCTCGGAGGGAGCCACAGGATGGGATAGAGGGAAGCATGGCATGATGCCAGGAAGTTTCTGATGGACCTTCCTCCCTTTCCCCACTGCCTCTCAGGATGACCATGGCTACATCTCCCGTGAATTTCACCGCCGGTACCGCCTGCCCGCCAACGTGGACCAGGCTGCCATCACCTGCTCCCTGTCCAACGATGGCATGCTGACCTTCTCGGGCCCCAAGGTCCCCACCAACATGGACGCCAGCCACAGCGAGAGGCCCATCCCCGTGTCCCGGGAGGAGAAGCCCACCTCCGCCCCTTCCTCCTAAGCCCGCCGGCCACTGCTGTACGCAGGCTGCCACCGTCTGCAGGTCTCATTCCCAGAGCTGTTGCAGAGATATCAGTGAATATCTAGAGGGGTTTATTTGGTTGGTTCCCCCCCAACTTTCCCTTCCTTTATGTCTTTTTTTTTCTTTTTCCCCCTTTCCCTTGGATGGGACGAGGGGCTGGGTGAGCGGCTGGTGAACTTTGAAGCTAAAACCCACGAGCTGTGCTATGGGGATGGCATGGATGGCACGTGCTGCCACGCTGTTGTACTTGCTTGAAAGGGTCTTCATTCGGTGCTGTAGTCCATCACCACCACCAGGTAGGAGGGAGTGCAACAGGTCATGGTGGCTCCTGGTGCCCCAAGTCTTGAGACGAGGCTTGGAGCAGGGGAAAAGCCCTGCAGACTTGCTCTACCCCACACAGAGTTAAAAAAACATATGCAACAGAGCCAAGCCCCGCACCGGAGATCCTGGGTACATGCAATGAGCGTGCCATGGGTTCCTCGCAACCGCAGGAGAAATAATAACGTCTTACCTTCAGGGGTTGCCACCTGTATATTTTTTTTTGTCTCCCAGCAAAGTGGTTAAGTGTATCTGTTCACACCACTACCCTGTCGTTTCCCTTAGGGACAACTGACACGAGGACAAGCACATCTTTCCACTGTCTCAGTAAGCCCTCAGGGGAGAGGGGGTGGGGGGGGCTTGCCGCTGTGCAGAGGCTTCACATCCCCAGCCAGCTCTCCCCAGCCCGTGCGTAACACACTGTCTCCCTTCCTCTTGCTGTAATTCTAGGGTAGCTCCACCTCTTCCACTGGTATCTGGCATTCCACCTAAGAAGACGGTCAGTGGCGGTCAATAAAGAGATATAGGAAACACGCAATTGGCTTTGGGGGTTTCGTTTGTTCCTTTCTAATGCTTTTGAAGTTGAAAGGTTAGTGCGGTGCCGAATGCCGCTTGGAGGGAGAGCTTTCTGCCGCTGGAAGTACATTTTGAAGTGATGGTTTGCCCTTTCTTTCATGTTCCTGTTATCCTTCATGCAAGCAAAACAAAAGGGTCAAGCAAAGAACAAAATTCAACAGCCCAACAACCATGCCATTTATTGTTTGTTGCGTCAGAAAAGACAGCAGTATAGACTTCCTTTGTGTGATACGATGTGAAGGATTTTATCTGAAATGAATGATTGAAGCTGTTTGATGTCAGAGTGGGTAGGGCGTAGGTACTCCCTGCCATTGCCACATGTGTAATTCATGGCTCCCAAACCTGCAGAGATATGAGCGCTCAAGACTGAAGGTTTAGCATTCATGCTTGACTCAAATAGCTTTCCACATAGAGGTGGATGTGGAGGGTGTCCCTGTCCATGGCAGTGAGCTTGGAACTCAATGATCTCTAAGGTCCCTTCCAATAACCATTGAATGATTCTAGGGAGATCCAGGGTGTTTAGGAAAAGCGTAGCATCACTGATAACCCTGTATCCCCATAATTAACCCCATAGGTAAAATAAGTTTGGATAGTGAATGTTTTTCCTCTTGGTAAAGATCTTCACATCCAAGACCTGCAACATGAAGTGGGGCTTCTGAGATTCACCTTGGCCCCTAAGATCAGTGCTTCCCCAGGAGCAAACACGTTTGTCTCAATTGGCATGTTTCTGGGTGTTCTTGGATCATGCCTACAAAACAAGGCAGGACAACAACAAAACAAGTGCATCCTTTCCAGGAAAGAGCACAGGTCCATACCCTCATTGGGAGGTGAGGACAGCTGGAGAAAGAGTGTTTGCTCTGCTGAAGAGATGAGCCCACCAACCTCCTCCCCTTTGCTGCTGGTTAGCTGTGGAAAAGAGAGAAAAAATATATGTGTTTTTTTTTTTTTTTTTTCTCATGGCACGGTTTAAATATTAATATGAGCTATAAACAAAGAAGCTCTAGGCCTCTTTAAAATTAAAAAGCACTTTCTTCCACCACATCTAGGCCAAAACCCAGAGAGGCAGGAGCAAGTGCATCACCTCTTATTTGGGGAAAGTGAACGTGCCCTGGGGCTCAGCCTTGTCCCCTTCCTGAACCCCCTGAGGCTGGGGGTGCTGGCAGCGTTATTGGGACCCACATCACAGCAGTGGTAACAGAGTGGCCAGGGGACAGCCAAAGAGAGGGGCACAGCTGCAGGAGGGGGGAAGTGCTGCAGAAGCAGGGGGTAATTAGAAATTACTGGTAATTAGAAAACTAGGAATCCCCTCAGCGCCCGATTGTATTTTAAACTGATTTTTTACTGAGATTAATTATTGGGTGATTCCAAAGCTTTCTGCCACAAATGTGCACCCTGTTACATTTTCATCTGCAGGGAAAAGGTGTGAATGAGCTCATTTGGGCAATTTCATACCAGGAGGGAGCCATTACTGCTGGCAGGGAAAGGGTATTTTAACAGCAGCTGCCTCTCAACTGCTTTGCCTGGTGCTAACAGCCCCTGGCCTCTGCTCCTGTCCTCTCGGGGGCATCTCCCAGCTGGAGCCTTGATGCCTCCCCACTGTGTGCTGACATCTCTCGCCTGCCAGACACAAACTGAGCTGTGAGGAAAAAGATCCCAAACCCAGCCCCAAACATTTAGCCTCCATTCAAACCTCTCAGAGATGTAAAAATAGGGAAACATATTTGGAGCATAATCTGTGTGCAGACATTTCCTGCAGGTGTTTGAGCATTATGTCTGTCCCATGAGATGGCATTTGAAGCATTTTTGGGCCCCTTTTTCCGTCTGGATGGCAGAAGTGAAAGTGTTGATGATAGGAAATTTGGGCAGGTTTGGGGCAAGCCAGCAGCTGCACAGAGGGGGCAGCAGCACTGGTGCTGCAGTACAGGAGGTACCAAAGGACCCATGCAGCCCCTAGCTTTTGGGGAAAATCCTGAGGACACTAGACCTCAACTGTCTTGCTGCTCTGGGAAGGCCTGATTTTAAAGCCCTCTGCAATCCATCAATCAAAACCACAAGCTGTTGCTAAAAGCCTCTGTGTGAGGACACGCAGAGCCGCTGGTGGTGTTTCTTGTAGGAAGGGGAACGTGTCACTGAAATCTCTCCTGCCTGTCTCCAAGCCTAGAGTTCCCAGGGATCCAAGGGGGTTTTCGGTCCACAGAAGAGTTTGAGCACGAGCAACAGCACCTCCCTGCTTACCAGTGTTTATGTGTCACTCAAAATATTTCACATTTTTCACCCCTAAGTCTTCCTAGTCACATGGCTCTGGGATATTCCTCATCCTCCTCTTGTGTGCACTTGATGCTGCAAAAATCCCTGTTTCCCTTTGCTGAGATTAACCTTCATTTAAAGAAAACCTTGTCATTCATAACCTACGATCGTGGTTTCAAGAGGGAGCTTCACCACAGCTTTCTGCACAAATTCACCTAGTAATAAGCTGTTGCTACTGCTCTTCAAGCATTAATAACATTTCTTGGAAGCTTTTTGGTTAGAAACTCAGTGGGTGATTTTATCAAGGAGGGAAAGGCGGTGGAGGACCCTGCCCACAGGGCAATGATGGTGCTTTCCAGTGTCTGGGCAGTTGGGTGTAGGGTGGCTTGTAACTAGGGGTTCTGTTTCCACTCAGAATGCTGCCTGCAGCAAAGCAGAAATTACTTCAGCTTCCCTTCCAGAGAAACTGGTCCTGAGGGGGATGCATCAGAAAGTGATCCAGGGGCATGCATCCTCCTCTAAGAAATTCTCCCTCTTCCCACAGGCCCCAGTGACCCAGTGGTGGGGGCAGCGACGTGGGGGACCGCAGCAACTCCTGGTGCTGCATCTGCCCCCTCCCCTCTTTGGGCACCGCTTAGGCAGTGTATGCCACCTCTGCCAGGATCCCATTTTCTCCCAGAAAATGTTAGGAACAAGGGCTGGCAGGGGCCAATCTGAAGGCTTCCAGCCAGAAAGCTGTCCTTGAGCATCTTAGGCCAGCCAGGGCTCTCCCCTTATCACCCCTCTTGGCAGGAAGATAAGGAGGACCCTCCTCATCCTTTGCAGGAGAAAGCACACACAGTTCCCACAGCCTTCTTTGCAAGGGCTTGCACAATCAGCATATTGCTGAGAGACTCCCCCTCTCGCCCCCAGTTTATCTAATTGCTTTGGACTTTTGTCCCCTGGCTTTTGGCAGAAGGAGAGCCCGGGAGAGAGGGAGGGGTTTCCTGGCAAAGCTGTGTCCCCACAGGGTGGCAGCCTCTCCTGCGCTCTGGCAAACCGAAGGGGCTCCCTTTGCCCCGTGTTTCAGCATCTCCCCAGGGAGACGGAAACCCGGGGCACAAGGCTAGCAGGCACGTGGACCCAACGGGGGTTGCGCAACTCTGGCATTTCTTGGTTTCTGATTAATTTGCAAATTAGCCGGTGTTACATAAAGATCAGGAGTAGTCTGAAAGTTTACCAGAATTTTTCATTTTTTTTCCCTTTTAAAGCAAATTCTGTTACAAGCGGCCATTAAAACCTTTCATCTCCTTGGCATCGTCACCAAGACTTGGCCTCTCACTGTCATCTGACGTTAAAAAAGCAGTAGCTGTCTCCATTGGCAGCAAAAAGGGCTCCAAATACACCCCAGAATCCTCCAGTATTTTTTTAAAAGCATGTAAGACTGACAGACTGGGTGCACCTTTGCAGTTTACTGCTGCTGTGTCAGGCACATCAGTTTGGGAGACCCAGCCAGAGGAGATGTGGACCCTGCCCTGCCGAACCTGGACTTTGTCCCTCTGGTGTGAGCTATGATCAGGATTGGCTTGAAAAACCACCAACTCATGTGAGAAGAGCAGTTAATTGTTGAGTCCCTCCTTTCCCAGCCCCTGATCCAACCACAGGACTTTTCCCAGGGGAAGTCCAGTCAGGTTTGTGCACAGCCCATGCTGCAGAACTGGAGCTGGGCTACGTGGTCGGTGCTTAGCTTGGCAATTAACTGGCACTTCAATGGAAAAATGTGAGGTTGGCACATGGCAGAGATGTTTATGGCATATCTTAGAGTGCAGCACAAGAGGGGTAAAAATGAAATCTCAGTCAGAGAGGTTGAGACAAGATGATGGAGTGTTGTAACTCACCAAATCTCAGGACACTTGTCCCTGCATCTAAGGCCATCCTCCAGCTGTCTTGCAGAGACCTACAACAAAATATGAAGGCCCTGAATTCTTCAGAAAATCATCCCTCATCTTCGGAAGGGTGGAATCAGCTTGGCCTGGAGGAGCTGCCCTCCCTCAGTAGAGGCACTGACAGCTGGCAGGGGCTCAGCAACACCTGGCGCTGCTGGGGAAATCCCTACCAGACACTGTATATCATCGTCCACCTTGATGTCATGTCCACCTTGCCCTTTCACAGCCCACATTTACCCAGGCTGCTGTAGGGACAGGGTGCCAGCAGGCACTGCCACCACCGCTGCCGTGCTGGGGGAGCTGTAAATCATGGGGTTGCGGAGGTGGGAGGGGACAGGGTCGGGGTACACATCGCCCACCAGCTCAGGGCAGCTGGGAGAGGTGTTGGCCACTGCCTACAGACGTCTGGCACACTTAGCAGGGTGTCTGCCACCTCCAGCATTCTGCAGAGCACGTAGCTGTAGATGCATCTCCTTGGCCAGGCAAGGAGATCATGGGGGCTTTGGCACAGGAGCTCTTTGAAATCCTGACAAATGAGCAGTGCTTCCTGCTGTGCCCATTCCCTGCTCTCTAACCACAGCCTGCAAAGAGGTGATGTACCCAAACCACAGTGACATTAATTGCATGGTCCAAGGACCACCAGCCAGTATGTGTCAATTGGCTGCTCTGGGGTCAGGGGAGAGACACAGCTGCCTCTCAGCTATAGGCACCAGTGCAGGGACTTTCCTCCTTAAAGCACTCATTGCTTCCAGAGTGCAGGGCCATAGCTTGCTGGAGCTATTTAGGGATGTTTCCTTGGTCTGTCTGAGGGTCCAGAGGTAGGAAAGCCCTGTGTGGAGTTGGTTCAGCATGAGACCTCTCAAAGACAAGGACATGGTCATAGACAGCGTGCCATTGCACGGGGTGGACTGGTAGATCCCAGGGAAACCAATGACCCAGCTGGCAGTCGAGTCTCTGTTGGGAAAAAGGGAATTTCCATGCTTTGCTTGCAGTGCTTTCTCTGTGAACTTTTCATAGTTGGGCAATCATTTCATTAGCCTCCTGGCAGGGGAAAAGGCACACAGCTTATATCAGACTCTCTGCCTTGCCTTTAAGGGGCATCGGTGCAGTAAAGTTATAGTTATCCGAACACAAGTATTTCAGCGTACACAAACCTTTGCACAGCTGACAGAATATTTGCACGCCTCCAGTTTTATTTCCTTGCCTTAAATGCTCTGCTCAGAGATGCCGTACCTAAAGGGTTTTTACATCCTCGTCCAAGCTAACCATTCCTGCTTTCTCTCGGTCCTTCCTCGGCGGGCTGATGCCCTCCACCCCTGCTCGCCCGGGCACCAGCGGGGAGGCCGGTACCCGGTTCCACTCCGGGCAGGTCCCGCTCAGCTTCGCTCAGCGGCGGCTGCAGGGTCGCCGGGAGGTGGCAGCAGCCCCTCGTTTTTGGGACTGAGTGGCCTCCCCTGCTTCCAAGGAAACACCCAACCGTAAGGTCATTCTTTGTTTTTTTCTGAAGCATCTCCTATATGTTCCTCCAGATATTGTTTGGTTTGGTTTTTTCTTTTCTTTTTCTTTTTCTTTTTTTTTTTTTTTTTTTTTTACTGTTTCCC
>VZRU01007477.1:34440-73215 GCA_013398155.1 Pedionomus torquatus
TTTTTTCTTTTACTGTTTCCCCTCAGCAGTAATCGTTTTCAGTTTTCTTTTGCCTTTTTTCTTTTGACTATGTGCTCCAAAGGACACAGGGCACCACCATTGTCCACACTGTCTCGGTTTTCCACTCACTCAGGCTGATGTCAGCTCCTTGCCCCAGGACTTAATGCACTACAGTCTCCCCTCCAGACTGTTAATTGCAACGTCAGGTGTTTTGTTTAGTTGGTTTTTTTGTTTGTTTTGTTTTGTTTTTCCACTAGAGAAGTTGCTTAGAGCTGAAGCCTCTCTCCTACCTTTGACAAGTGGAGCTGTGCTGAGCTGTGCCGGTACCTGGAGAACGGGGTGTGCAGGGTCACCCTGTCACTGGGGTGGAAACAAGAGGGGGATGCCTCCCAAACCGTTTTGCTCTCTTCACATGCAGGCTATTGCCATGCAGGAGGTTCTGGTCAAAGGGGTCTCTTTTTGTCCACACTTGTCCCTCGCATGATCCTGGGACACCTGGCTGAGGTCTCATACCAGAGCGGTGTTTGGCTCCGATGCTGTTTATATTAAGATAACTCACCCAGGAGTCTGTCGCCAGAGCTCAGAGGTGAGCTATAAAGATCTTGGAAAGAAGTCTGGTTCATAGTTTTTGGTGCTGACTAAGGAAGGTCTGGGGTTTAATTTCCTGCTTCTTTTGTTGTTGTTTGTTTTTACTGAAGGAGAAATATTTGGGATGTCTAGCCTTGTCTCGGCTGGTTTTGCTGGAAGGCTCCTTGGGCGTTTCAGAGGATTTGTATGTTGAACTGTCTCACACTGTAAACAAAGCGTGTCAAATCCATCCCAAAGATGCTGATTTTCCAAAGCATTCATTAAAAGCCTGACCTTTCTTCTCCAACAATTTATGAACAACTTCCAAACAGTCCACAAAACAGTAATGCAAAATGCCTGACTTATTTATGTGCTTCAGTTGGCCATAGGGGTAAGCAAAGCTATACATAGTTGTGTTTCAGTCTCTGGATATGTCACGATTTCCCTTGTGAAGTTCACTCCAGAATATATGACTGTTCATGGGGCTGAAAGCAGGAAGCCCAACAGGCTCATTCTGCCTCTATATCATTTTAGCTTCTCCTAAGGATTTCTGCTTCTCATTGATTTTCAGCATGTCAGCTCAAAGGCTCACCTGAATTTAATGCAAAACAAACACCCTCTCACATCCACACAAAGAAAATGGAATACAATGAAGTTAATTAGCAACAGCAGGGTGACGCAACAGAGTCTGGGAAAGGATTTTGTAAAAAAAGGGCTTGTTCACAGTTTTTTGCTAGGCTGTAGTTCCTCTAGCAGTACACACCAGAGGTGAGTTTTAAGCTTGCCAGGCTGGCTTTTCTCTTCCAGGCACTACTACTGCCCTAACATTTTAACTTATTAAGAAAAGGAGCATGGATTAAGAGAGGTATGGACTGGGATGCGTAGAAGACCCAAACAAGAGATGGCAGCAATTGGTGATCCTGTGAAGTTGGCTATAATGAAGATTTCCATCTTCCTCAGAAAAAGCAGCCCAGCCACACTCCACCTTCTCCCCTGGGGAGCAGACAGATAACTCAGAGACAAAGCTTCCAGCTTAAAGTAGGAAGTATATATCAACTTGGTTATGGTTCAGTAGCACAAACTTAAAAAAACCCCAACCAAACAAATAAACAAAAAACCCACAACAGAGGCTGTATGCATTTTTCATCTGGTTTCTCCTCTGATAATAAAAAGTGCAGGAGCCACCCTAGAGTTGGAAAAATACTTGTAAAGGCTCTCCAGGAGAGTATAGCAGAAATCAGAGTGCGATCGCTGTGCAGCTGGACTGTACTGCTCTCCCGCCCTGCAGCTGATGCTCAGAGTCTGAGGCTGATGCGGGCGTAACTGTCATTTAAGATTCTCATTCAAATTTGTGCCTGGCAAATCACAGAAGGTAGCCTTGTCCTGTGATTTGCGTATTTAGGTCGTGAACCAAGCAGCTGAAAATGCAATCATCTAAGTGAGCAGTTACTATGGTGAAAATCCCTCTCCCTGTGACTCCCACAGGGCTTGGGACACAGAGGAGTTACTCACCTCGTGTTTGCACTGCAGAATGAAGTCCCCCAATAAATCAGGCATGAACTCACGTTTCTCAAGTGTCTGAGGTGAAATGGTCTCTCTGTCTTGGAAGAGAACCAGACACTGAGGTCTCCGGCATATTTTGCTGTAGCTGCAATGTCTCAGGACACGGCCAGGTCAAAGATTTGTAGACAGAGGGAATATTTTTCATTATATCTGCTAGCAGAGCTGGAAAAACTAGAGAAGGTTTTAAGCACCGAAGCAAATCTACAAGTTAGTGAAGGCTTTGAGAGATGAGCCTTGACCATGATTGCTATGGTAGGATAGACGTTACTTTCTTCCACTGCTGTGCCCTCCGGTCTGCAGCACTCCCCTCTGCAGAGGACAGAGTGGCACATGGGGGGCCAGTGGCAGCAGGAAGGTTTGCCATCTCAGCTGCCAAAATTTTCCAGTGCAATACCTACACTGCAGCCCTTCCAGGGGGTTACAGGCACTGTCAGCACTCAGGTAAGGCAAGGTGCCTGCCATTAAAGGGGAGCAGGATTAGGAGATTGTGCGACGGCAGCAGAAGTCTGGTTTAATCTCAAACTCACTTCTCTGATAGAATTTAAGGAAAGCAAAGATGAAAGTCTAGAGAATACAGATGGGAAAAGAGACTAGTATGACTTGCATTACTTCTTATTAGAAAAGAATTGTGAAAATTAGGCCTGATTTTTTACCCTAAGAGGTGTTCCGTAGATGTGCAATATACGGGTGCTGGAGAGAAAGCTCTTCATGTATGTGGGGTTCCTTTAAGCCTGGAAACACTGAGTACAGAAACTGCATGAAGCGCTTCTGCTCGGGTGGCTCCATGCAGTGAGATTACCGGAGCTCAGGCAGCTGCACAAGCCCTGTGTGGGCAGAGTCAAGGTAGAGAGAGGCAGTTACTGAGCCCCTCAACAGTAGGGTCCAAAGCTTAAGCGTAATAAGATGTAAGAAGCCAGTGGAGACGTAGAAGAGGAGTTGCATGAGCAAGTGCATGGGCAGTAAGGGGTCATTTTTTTCTACAGGATCAGTCTGTGAGTTAGCTGTTGCCAAGAGCACCCAGTGACCAGCAAGATGGGGAACAGCTGTTTGGGTACCACTACCCAAGAGGGTATTAAGGAAAAAGATAACTGAGCTGAAGTTCCTCCATTAGCTTAATTAGCACCAATGGGGCACCAGCACCAACACCAGCCAGTGATGCTCACAGGGGTTTGCTGTGTCCTCGTGAGCCAGGCACATGTGTGCCTGAAGGATGGCTTCCCTGGGATTTTGGACCTGGTGGGTGAGTGCCCCTGGAAAACGTGTGAGTGTTGTTACTCTCATTATGGTCAGCATTTTGGTAGCATCTACTCATACGGGGTGGACAAAATTCCAGACAGGTCCTGGTGCGGAGGAGAAGCTCCTGGGAAAAGTCCCTGTAGCTAGCAATTTCAGAGACTCCCTGGGAAAGCCCCAAACTATCCTCTGCATGAGGTCTTTGAGAAGAGGCCTCCAGGGAGAAGACAAAGTTGTGTGTAGGTGGAAAGCCCCCAAGCCACCCCAAGGGAAGGGCCCAGGGCCTGACTTTGGGCTGGGTTTGTAGACAAGGCTCCATCAATACTACCTAGGGACATTAGCTGGGCTCCTGCAGGGACTGACAGCACCAAGAGAGGGAACAGCCACTTTTTTAAATTATTATGTGTTCCACCGCAAAGCACCAACTCTCACTGCTTCAGAGAAGCTCAGGGTTTTTTTTCACTGGGTTACCTTTAAACTTTCCTTCCAGCCACTGCCTTTTGATCCATCTGCCAGTCCCTAATACTGGCCCACACCCAAAAGGTACAGCCTGACTCCAGCTCTCAGTCTGCCTCCGCATCACCTCCCTCCCTCAGCCAGCAGCTGCCCTCCAGCAGCCCTCCCTGCCCTCCAGCAGCTTGCTTCTGCTCAACTGGCAGCATTAATTCCTGATGTTGTACCCCTGGGACAACTGCTCTGCAGGATGAATTTGGTAGTGGTGCTTTCCAAAGGCTAGAGCCTTTCCTTCTGGGCTGGAAAAGAGAGATGGCAAGCGATGAACGGACGCATCTTGTATGTACAGTGGAAGGCAGTGACCTGTATGCTGTACACATGCAGTGGGAAAGCCAAAGAAGTGGTAGAGATGGCTTGCATTTACTGACACGTGCATTTCCATTGCACTGCATTGATAGCAACTGGAGTTGCATCTCCAGGGGAAAACCATGGTCTTTCAGACCGTCTTGCCTGCGAAGGACTCAAATTCTCCCCACCCATGACCACTTTGTGCCTATGCAGCAGATCACTCATAAATTGCTGCCAGGTCCGGGAGGCAAGGCTAGCTTTAGCCATGTATCTGCTCTTGTGCGGAGCCCTGCCCAACCCTATTACTTGCAATGTTTCTGCAGGTCCCCAGAGGACCTCTGTCAAATCAAAGCTCACACAAAAAGCTCGACTGCAAGGGTAGCCAAGGCTGCAGCTGCCTGTGGATACAATACCCGTAGTGGGACCATACCTGCCACAGCTACCAGGACAGAGACACCACAGTGCAGACCAGGCTGTAGGACACCATCTGAAAAGTGGAAAGCTTTCCCTCCAGAAACATATAGGGTAGTGTTGTACAGGAGCCATGGAAAATAGGAGGACGGTGAATATCAACTGGCCTCATGTTAATCCTAATGGAGTCAAGGCAAGAAAATAACCCTGGATACAGTGTGGTTTACTAAAGCCTCTAATATGAAAGAAATATGGTCAGGTTGCAACTGAAAACCAAGAAGCATGTCCCCTCTAGGAGGAAGAGACTGACCTGGTGGTCTTTTAGAGGGCCATTTTGCTATTTCTGTCAGACTAAAATCGTGCTTGCCACTGACTATTAACCATAGAAGGCATCTGGCTCTTCCTTTTCCTTTCATCTTTGAGACAGCATCTCTCTGTCAAAACAATAAGCAGTTTCCCACACCCCCCCCTGTTTCTTTCCCTTCACCAAGTCACTGGGCTCAGCCGGTTCTCAGGATGCTTCCCTGCAGACTGCTGAAGAGCAACAAAGCCGTATTGTTTTTCAGCTGAGGAGAGAGCAAAGACTGCGACTTCACCAGTGCCGGACTGCTGACATTAATCAAACTATCACTTTACTCTCATTCGTGTGGACACAGTGACACCACCGTTCTGGGAGGACTGTGGGAACCAGCGGGCACGAACAATTCAGCTAAGCCTTGCAAAATGCCAGGGCCTCTAGTCAGAGCTTCCCCTTTTCAGCTAAAATCCACCGCTGAAAATAACCCCTCCCTTCCAAAGGATGGCCCTGTTTGAGTACTCGATGTGCCCGTGGTGCATGACAAGGGGGTTATTTATTGCCAGCATGCCAAGAATAGGAATTTATAGGGAGAGGAAGGCAGCAAAGCCTATTACTGAGCAAGCTGGGACTTTTTAACACCTGTTACTGAGGTAACCATTGCGCATACACGCACCAGAATGTCTGGAGTCATCAAGGTCTTCTGTAACTCTTCCAAGCAATGTCCTTCCCGAGCCCACAAACTTACCAGCTGCCAGTGACACACTGACTGTTGTTCAGTGCTCCCCTTGGACCCTGGTTGTACATTTACTCTGCTTGCAGTTTGTTCTTGCTTGGCAACAAAACTCCCCCATGCTTAGAGGAGGCCAGCAGTAACGCCCCTCGCTTGTCCTTTAAGAATCAAAGCCACAGGCAAAAATCAGAAGGTAGTTGCACATCAATAGGTAAACTGGAGGCTGCCAAGCTGCTGACCTACCTGTCCTACAGATGCACTTAGGAACATTGGTGGGGAAGTGACCACCTGGGTCACCCCATCCGGTCCCTTGCTGTTACATGCAGCCAGACAGAAGGCTGTCCCACCCAGCAGGGTTCACAGAACATTTCCTTCCCATGCCCCAATGCACCCTAGACCACAAAGCACTTCCTGACCATCCTTGAGCCAACTTAGATCCATAGAGCAAAAGATCAAAAGCCACAAACTCTACTGCACTACAAGGGGATGGCAGGTCACCTCAAGGGCCTTGCCAGCATCCCAGCAGCTTGGCAGGAGAAGGATGGTTGTGATATGAAAACTCTGGGAGAATTCTGCAGAGGAAGAATGCTGGGAAACCTGCTCTCAGGTTGCTCACGCCTTTTAGGAAGTTTGTAGAAAGTGTGGGGAAGCTCAAACTGCATGTGCAATGTGCAGCTGAGAAAGGACTTGGGATTAGGTTGTGAATGGCAAGCTCCACCACCCAAGCATTTCCCACCCCTATTGCTTGTTCTTCTCTGGGCTGCAGGGATAGGATTCAGCTCACCTGACTTCAGAGGTCTACAGAGTAGACATCTCAGTCTGAACTCACTGTCCTTCTCTCCCTGGGCAGACAATGGAAAGAAATAGCCACTCCATGGGCCAACTCCATCTAGCCCATCATCTCGGTCAGCTCTATCAGAAAGAGATATTGCTCCCAGAATGGGCTATGTCCATTGTCTAGGGAGCAAGCTCAGAAGATATTTAATCGCACATGTCTATATCTGAGCAGGTGAACCTTTTCCAACACACACACTTTGTGCTTAGGAAGAACTGAGATCAGAAGACCTGCTGGAGGACTAGGCTGAAGTATACTTTGCTTCTCATCTGAGGCCCTTGAACCCTTACAGTGATTGAATGAGAGCTGGGTTCTCCCTCTTTGTAGCATCCTGGAGCTCAGCTGAAAGGTGTGCACATGCAGTCTCATGTAGAGCCCATGTGGTGGTAGAGAAAGTTGTGATAGAAATGAGAAGATTGGTATGAAAGGATTATTGGGAATAAGGATATTGGTATGCAAAACTCCAAGAGGAGTAACTGGCAGAGGGGGGACGGGAGGAATGGCAGTTATTGATGGCACATGGGCTAGCAGGTCTTTGAGAAGTACATTTAGGGGCAGCTTCTCAGAATGCCCAGATCAGGAGACAAAGGAGACACAACCCCGATGACTCACCAGGAGGAGTGGCACAATGGAGAGAATTATCATTGTCAGTTCCTGACAAGTTAAAAATAGCATATCTGAACCTGGACAGTGTCATTCAGGAGACTGGGTGAGGACTGGGCAGCCAGTGTTCCTGGTCCTCTGTGCCAGCATGAGGAATCCTGGCCAGATTAGGAGGATACACATTTCTCAATGCTTAAGCTTATGTGGGTATGACAGTATGAGAGAATGACTTCATTTTATTTTGAAATAAATAATTCTTCCCCTCTTATCAGGTCTGGCATTGAAGAAGAGAAATGCAAGGAAATGAAAAGGCAATTAGTTGCATTTTTACTCCTATTGCGGCATTATTTCCTACAGCAGAGAGCACAAAACAAATCTGGGCTTGGAAAGGGGGTTGGACACATTTTCTGATCTTGAAATGGTCTCAAAGCAACTTGGTGGATTTGGACTTATAATCCCTCTGTATTGTTAGTTCTATCAGAGTCTAAGGTTACCCTGCTCTTTCCACGCGAAAGGCGTTGTTTCAGGATTGCTTGAGACTTGGCCTTAACTGAAAGATCTGTGAACCTCCGCAAACCTTCAGTTTTGTCTCACTCATTTCATAGGCTTATGGTGAAGTACAAGAAATTCACTGCTTCATTGATGTGCATAGTCATGTATGCCAGTGCAATGTTTGCAAGCATGGATCTTGAATGCTTGGGCCATCATGGAAGTACTGAGCAGCTCCTTTGTGATTCCCATTCCTGTGGAGAGCCTGCGTCTGGGTTTCTAGTTTTCGCTTGAATATCTTTTTCCTTCAAAGCTTAAAGCACAGATTTACATAGGAAAGGAGCCTTCCTTCTTTGGTCTGGGGCTACCTTGACATTTTCTAAGTGATGACGTGAATACAAACCCACGGTTTCCCAAGGCAGAGAAGAGGGGGGAACTGGGAGAAACTGGATTAGACCGACCACATTCCCCCTCAAGGAAGGAAACACCAAATTGGAAACTGAGTATGAACGCAGCTGAACACATGACTGGGATCCCTTGTCCGTGGAGAGTTTTGTCGAAGGAAGAATGGGAAACATTTGTGCTCTTGGAGGGACCTCTGGATCCTGCCCTTATAGGACAACTAAAGTATCTCCTGGTTTTGCACTCAATGCCAGGGCACAGGAATTAATTGTTCCCTGGGTGTATATTTAACCAGCATGTCCTTGACCAGGAGAGCTCATTTTCAAGCCCTTCCTGCTGAAGGGCATCCTGCAAAGGTTTCAGATGCTCTTGGCTTCTTGATAGATTGCTGGGGTCTTTTCATGCTGGGATAAACAAGCCAGAGTAATGTATGCTCAGTATGTACACCACGGCTGTAGTTTCCATTTCAGTGGTTTGTTAAAACCCTACCATATTCAGCTGCACACCTTTAACATCAGCAGTGTTGCCACATTTTAAAGAGCATTCTCCATATGGGGGTATGTAGGACCTCCAAATCTCTGAGTATCCCCCAAGGTTTTATTAATTTATTAACACATACAATTCAGAAATGGAGAAAAATGGCCCCGAGTGATCAAATCTAGACCAGGTGAATCAATTACACATTCAGTTCAACACAACTTCTTTGAGCAAAGGCAAGCTACAAAAATGATTTTGCAAAAATCTTACCAAACACAAACTCAAAGCAGTGGGATTAGTTTGCCGACTGTTCTTGCTTGTTCAGCTCACCTGCCATGTGGTGCAAGGATCAAAGACTTTTGACACATCTCTGTCAGTCTTGGAAGCAGGCTTAAAAGAAGATGAATCTTAGTTCTGTGAAGCCTGAAAACCAGAGGACTGTTTGATCAGGGCTTTATTCACCCAGCTGCTGTCAAGATCCGAAAGGAGGCAGGTGGACTCTTTGGCCCGCTTGTAGATGTGGTGAGGGACATTGCGGCTTCATGCCTCCCAGGGATGTCAGAGAGAGACCTCCTGAGACGTTGCTTTAGTTCCCTCAAATGGCTTTGGCAGACTTAAAATGAGGAGCCTCAGAAGAAACGAGGCAGTATGTCATCCCTGTGAGGCTGCATTTTAAATGGTGGGCAGACCAAATGTGGCGAAGAATCAGCAGATAAGTGGGGAAGAGAAATGTGGGTTAGCGTGTTTGGTTTAGAGGAGACCAGAAGCACAATCTGGGCTTAGATGTGTTTATACACGTGGGAAGAATCTATACTGCTGTTAAAATAGGAATTGCTGCTCTGTCAAGACATTATCACACTGGCTCTGGAGAAGTGAGGCTGCATACTCTAATAGGCTTGGGAGGTTTATTCCGTGGCTTGCAGATGAGGGACTATTGACACAAACCTAGAATCGGTACCTCTTTTAGAAAATTGCCATTAGGAGAAGACTTATTAGAGATAATATTCTCATTTCCTTTCTGGCAGCAAGTCTGCCAACTAAAATAAACAGTAGGATGCTTTTCACTGATAGGAAAATACATATTCCTGTGTTGCAATCTAGAAGGATAAAATATATTCATTTTTCAAAGTGGCACAGGTCATTCATCTGCGTTGTGGCTTTAGCACAGGGAAGAATTTTTTTAGTGCGTTTCCACAGTGCAGCTCTAGGTCTTGATGGGAGTCTTCCAGTGGACAGGCTGAAGCTTTCATTTTGGTTTTGAGCCATGCTTTGCAAGAATCCCCAAGTTTCGGGTCTAGTTACTACCCCTGGAGTCCCTTAGCCTTACCAAAGGCTAAGCAAGCCTGAGGCCAGAATCACACGAGTCTGTGCCAAGTTTAAGAAAACTTGGATCTTAGGAAAGCAATATTACCTTGGGTCAAGTCAAGCTAAAGGTCTATAACTGCTTTTGATGGAGACAAAGTGAAATGCAAGGGATGCATGCCAAATCCCAGTGCCCGTTGCCTGTGTTTTGTACAGCTTTGGTTGCTGCAGCTCATCATAAAATGAGGATGTTTACTTCTCAGTGGTGTAACTCAGCTTTGCCAATGGGATTTTGGAGAGAGTTTAGAGGACTAAAAGTTATCCCTTGGCCAGCAATCCCTTCTGCCTGGCTTTGGCCCAGGACAACTCTTTTCTTGTTCCAGTTAGAAAATCGCCTTGCCCTAAGGGGAGAGATGTTTTCATTGCTTTCCTCACGCTGTGGTGCCCCGAGAGCACATGTAATGAGATAACATTGTGTTCTCATTAAAAAAAATTGCCCCTAACTCCTGGTGCTACAAATCTGTGACAACTCACCAGCGAGTGCATGGTCTTTGGAAAAGAAAAACAGCGGTGACCCTGGCTCAGGAGCACAAACCCAACTCCAGTTACTAACCATTGAAAGATGGGAAGAGCAAGTGCTTCTTGAACCACCCATGGAGGGAAGGACCCAGGTCCCTGGGGACATGCCACCAGCTGTTTTGTACCCGGTCATCCATGCTTGGCACTGCTGAGGTCTGCCAACGTGGCCACAGGTGGTCACCTGTTGAACACCACCTCCTTCTTGCTTGGGAAGGGCTGCAGTAGGTGGCCACGGGTGAGTGCTGAGCAAACTACATTGCTGTCATTTCGTGTTTGGCACGGGTCACTTAATCCAGGTGTTTATGGGTACAAATATCACGTGGGAGAGCCTGGAGATTCCTCTGGCTCAAGGTCATGGGCAAGGTCAGCTTAGCTAAGGTCAGTGAGTTTAACCAGACTAAGAGCAGGGCTTGTCTTTTCTCTGAAGAGGGGCAGAAATTGCAGCGAGATGATTTTTGAAGAAGCAAGTCAGACCCTGCTTGCCATGATCTCTCTTTCCCATTAAGGTGGGTGACAGTATGTCTGGCTGCAACAACCAGGCAAAAATATTTCCAGTTTAAAAATACCCATGCTTAGAAATAGTTGGGGTACTTTTTCCTCACCGAAATCAAAGCAGGCCAAATATATGCACGTGGGACTTCCCAAGTGAAATATTGGGAAGCTCACCTCACCCTAAGCATGTGTGCAATGGCAAGTGGAGGCCGCTGGCTCCCAGTCAATCCCCAGATCCCAGTGTAAAGCTAAGGGTGGGCCACCCTCCGCTATGGGCATCTGCCACGTGGCTGTGGAGTCGCTGTGCAGGCTGCGTGCCGGCACACTGCTGGAGCAGGGCCAGAGCCCCAAGCCTGAGGACTCCACCAGATCTTCTGTCTGCCCTATGCTAAGGCAAACCTTTCAAGGTATTGTGGGAAAGTTTTGCCCAGATAGAGGTAAAAGTCCTCAGAGTTTGGCTTCCTTCAGAGAGAAGGAGATTCCTTTTAATCGTATTCCTACCCAGAATCCTCTTACTTGTTTAAAGAAGGTATTTGAAACAAATGAAGGTTCCTGCTTTGCTTCAACTAGCTGACATGTCTCATCCTCTCTCATCCTCCCCAGGGAACCGTGCTGACCCTCCTGCAGTGAGCCAGGCTGTGGCCTTCTTCCCAGCCGTGCTTTTGACTGGGGCCACAACTAGCTGGAAGCCTTTATAAGGATTCCCATGAAGAATAAATCAAAGCAACAGCACCGGCCTGAAAATTAATTGCTTTTCCATCTGTTGAAAGTTAAAACCCCCCCTGCCCCCACACTCCATTTCATTAATCAGTATGTTTTCTATCTGCTTTTGACTTCACCTGGCTTACTTAGAAATAAAATGAAGGCAAGTGTTTTGATTATCTATTGTTGAGAAACTATTAATTCAAGGAAATGTTTGCAGTGGAAGGAAACTTAATTCAAGTGAGATTTAATCTTGGAATAGTGGTGGGAGCAGTGGGAGCCTCTGCAGGGCTGGCAGTGTGGCTCTGGGGTGATCTTTACCCTGCGCCAGCAGAGCCTGAGAGATGGCAAGAGGGCAGGGGGGAAGGAGTTGTCCATGAAACACCCAGATATCCCTGCTTGCCACCGAGCCAGAAATCCCATGGGAAAATGTCCCTTTCTAGCTGATTTGGGGTCAGGTAAATGCTGTGGTCCAAAAGAGAACAGAGAGACAAGAGTGAGAGGGCCTCACTGCTCCAAACCTTTGTACAGGATGGGAGCATTTTCTGATGTGCAAAAGGGGTTTGACATAAACTGTGTTTCCCCAGCAGGTGTCTGAAAGCAACTAATTCCTCAAATTTTCTCTGCCAGTGTCTGATATATGGTGCTAATAGACAGCAAACACTGCAGTGCGGGATAGGCTTGCAGTCTGAGGTTTTGATCCACCTCATCAGTATTATAATGACAGAAGTTGTTTGGGTAACTTAGGCCCAAGTCAGATGCCACCACCATTGTCAGTATATAGGAATATTCAGAGCCACACAACGGGACCATCTTCAAAACTCGTTTTCATCTCCTGAGACAGGTTGCTCAAAATCTTGCTCAAAATTTTGTTGTCACAAAATCAAGAATCCTAGCTCTGTAGTGGCTGGGACGGGATAAAATGATAGTAGTAATAATAATAATAATAATGCTATAAATGACAACAACAACAATAAAGAAGTTGAAGGGAAAAAGTCAGTCCCTTTAACCTGAGAAATGCAGTTTCTGCCTAGAGCAAATATTTCTGAAGTATTGCTTGGAAAATTTCTTTAAGGTATCTGTTCGTTTAAGTGCTCCAATGCCAACAGGAACTGAGGGAGAAAAGCAAGTAGGCGAGCAGTACAGAGCAGGAGCTGATGTGACAGCAAAGACTGAATGGATTTTAATTTACCTAGACAGCCCTGACATCCCTGCCGGCCCAAAGGCCGCTGTTACTAATGGGCTGGGTGGCATGCTGCAGCAGGTCCTGAGCCCGGTCTCTCAGCCCAAGGAAGTAGCATGTGTCCCTGAGATAAACTCCTCGTTGACCCCAGGCCATGGGTCACGCATCTGTGGGGCCAAACAGCTCAGGGGGATGAACAGGAGAGGGAGAATGAGGAGAAGGCATGGAAGGATGGGCTGCTCCAGGCTGGAGGAACTGAAGGAAAATGCCGTGCTGAAGTGACCCATGAGGGCTGAGCCTGGTTCAGCCTCATAAAATTATAGAATCATAGAGTTAGAGTTGGAAGGGACATTAAAGATCATCGAGTTCCAACCCCCCTGCCATGGGCAGGGACACCTCCCACTAGAGCAGGTTGCTCGAAGCCCCATCCAGCCTGTCATCACACCGACTGCCAGAGAGGAGCAAGATCTGCTGCTGGCCTCACCACTTTCATGTTCTAGGAACTCCTGCAAGAGCTATGTGGAGCAGGTTAGGGTTTTAACAAGGTACATAGCGATGTCTGTGGGGGCCAGGAAAAACACAGGTCTACAGGACTGTAGGTGCCCAAACTCCCAGTGGTAGCTTTCTCTGCTTTTACATCGCTGGCCCTATTTATCTGCATGCTCTGTTCAGCAGCAAAAGCAGGCGGTAGCAAGGACCCATGCAACCTCCTTTCGCCCTGCAAACACCTCTGATCCTGAGCACAGCCCTGGAGGAGATGTTCAGGCTGAGCTGAGGCACAGGTACCCTCTGTTCAAAGGCTCCCAGGAAAACCAAATGCCATGGCCTTCCTACTGGCTCATTTTACTCGCTCAGCTTCCCTCCTTCCCCGCTCTCCCAACTATAATTAGTGCTGAGTGCAGACATGCAAAGACACTGCAAACAAATTCTTGAGCAATCCACAAATCTCTACCTGGGCTGATTGCTCAAGTTGCCTTATTAGCATCACACCTGCTTTAAGAGCCGATGCTGCCAAATTAGATGGAAAAACATGCAAATGCCATGTAGCTTTCTGGCAAATTAGTATGCTTCGTGCACAAAAGTGAAGATTACTTGGAGGGGGAGAAGTACTAACATCATTTGGCTAATTATTGAAGCAAGCAAATTAGGAGAAAGGATGAAAAAAAAATATGCATAAGTATAAATCCATTCGTATAGACTAAGTGCCATAGAAATGGCTACCAGTACCAGTGAGGAGGCTGCTTATGCACCAGCCAGCTAATAAGGCCATTTTAGTTTAGTGCTTTAATAAAAAGGAGGCTTTGGCTGTTCCTGGTGGAAAGGGAGGCGTGAGGCTCTGGTGATACTCACAAAAGTGATGTTAAGGCACAGATGGCACCATCAGGAAAGCTAATAGTGGGACATGCCACATCTCTGCTGGCCTGAGTGACCACAGACTTTAGCCCTTTGAACGTGTGTGCTAGATATTTAAAGATGGGGAAAAAAATCATGGGTACTCATAGAAATGAGTCTGTTTCATAAAGTGTACGTAGAAGGAGGCTGTGCAGGCAGCTTACACCCTGCCTGCCTTCAGAGTGTTTGGCTTTGCAATTTAAACAACATTTTTCCATCGTTATTTGATTTAGAACTCCCTAGGTTTCTGTGTTTCTGTTGCTTTTTTTTTTTTTTTTTTTTTTTTCCCCTTGAGTTTAAAATTACAGTTTGTTAGAAGGAGCACAAGAAGGAGAAAAGCAGCAGAGTAACTTCTGAGCAGTTTCTGTCTTAGTGAAACCCAATGAGGCTACAGCTGCTCGCTGCAGTGCCTGGGATCTCCTGCCCCTCTTTCCCAAACAAATGGCACACCCAGCTCGGGTGGCTTTCAGGGTGCTCTATTCCTCTGGGACAAGCAGCCTTCAGCTCTTTTGTCTCTGGGTAACTCTTTGTGGTCTCCAGTGGCATCACATGCCCCCTAAAACACGTGGGGCTGTCTTTACTGTGTATCCCACATCTTCAAAGGAGGCTCTCATCTCAAAGCTTTGACAACCTTCTCAGAAAGGCCACAGCCGGTTACCTTCTTTAAATAAACGGCAGGCATGGTGGAGGCTAAGTATTGGACGGTCCTAGGAGTTTCCCCTGTTATCTTTTGGAGGTGGTTCTTGCTTGAGGATCGGCTATGCTGCTGTTCCTGTGCCTTCCCCATGGCTCCTACTGCAATGCCTCCTGCTGAGGCCACCAGAAATGGGAAAGCGAGCGTGCAAGAAGCAACCGGCATCGTTCCTCGAGGAAGTGCTTCCTGAGCTTACTTGGGCCATGAGAAATACATGTACCTAACGCCTGGGGCCAAGCGTATGGACCTCCTCCCTTCAGGAAGAATTTTGTCCTATCTGGAAGCGGAGAGCATGGGCCAAAAAGAGGTGCCCGATATACTTATTTAGAAATTACTATCTGCTCTCTTTGTTCAAGTTGAAGTAGTCTGACTTTTATCTCTGAGTAATACTGCAGTCAGGGGTCTGAAAAGGCTCCCCTTTCTTCGGGATGGCCTCAATTTTCATGCCTGCTTGCTGGAGCCTTAAAAGCTTGTTTTTAGTTGTGTTTGCTTGCAAAGTGCAATTAGCACTTTGCACACATTTGATCAGGTGCTAATTTAACTCAGGGGATGATTTGCCTCCCTAAATATGTGCTAATAGTTCTCTTCAAGAAAAAAAAAAAAAAAAAGAAAAAAAAAAAAAGAATAGAGAGAAAGCACCAGACAAATTATTTTTAACTGGATCAAAATGATGACATTCATTTTCCTACTCATCCCTGGCTGAGTCGTGCAAATCGTCCCAAATAGAAGGAGGTGCAGCAAGGACAGCAACAAGCAGCTCAGAGAAAGCAGGACTGGAAGAGCACCCAGGGAGAAGCCCAGGAAGAGCACAGTCCTTGGGTGGCTGCCCTCCCCAGGGTAGAGCCCTGCTCCTTCCAAACCCTTCCTGTCCCACCGCTGAACGCTATGTGGATCAGCCGCTGCATGGACTCATGGAGCAGGTGTCACACTGCATCACCTAAACCCAAACCACAAAATTTTCCAAGATACGTTTACTTATGTTTGCTCTAGCTGAGGACATTCAATTGTCATGCAAACTGGAGCAATTGAGAGGTCAATAATATTGCCTTGGTCATGTTGGGACATAACAGTATCTTATACCAGCCTTGCCAGGGAGGTGTTGTAACCAGCACTGCAACCTCATCCTTTTCACAAATGGCTATTTTTATTTTTATTTTTTTCCCCAAACCTCTGGTCAAGGTTTGGCAATCAGTTGTTGGACCTCTGGTATTCAGCATCTAGCACATGGAGTGGTTTGTTTCTCACAGATCTATTGTATTTCTTTTCTATGGAAAAGGAAATCAGGTTTCAAAAAAAAGGGGGGCTCTTGGAAGGAAGCTTCCCACAATCTGAAAAGTGTGAACCTCACTGGTCACTTTTGAAAGCTTTTGCCATGACTATAACTTACATTGCCTGGTACAGCAGAGCCACTGCTAAGCTCTGAATTTGTAGAAACTCCAGAAAAGAGTTAAGGTCTTTTCTTTTTTCAGCCTCATTTTGGATGACTTAGGCTGTAGCAATTCCATCACTTTCCCTTTGATTCACTAATATTAGAGTCACTTTAGCCAAAGTTGCCAGTGGCTTCAAATTTCCACTCAATTGTAGGATGGGGAGACAGGCTCAAGATTAATAGTTTTCAAGGTCTTTTTTTCTTCTTATAATTTTACTTTGGTATAGCTGAAGTTGAAAATATGGAGTCTCTTGGCCAGGGCAAGAGTATCTGAGGGTATGTGACAGGAGCCATACCCAACACCATGGACATCTAAAATGCAGAGTGATACTTGATGACATGACATCCCAAGACACCACAGAGAGGGAGAGGCTGTGGTGGTGCAGGGAGCATCCCGGGATTCTTGAGGAATGGTGAGTTCAGCTGGAGAGAGGGAAATGTGGCAAGGACAGGTCACCTCTTGCTGGGGGATGGCACCCTTTGCAGGCCATGGGACACTGTCCAGGTTGGAGTACTTCTGCAGGTACTGCCATTTCAGAGGGCAGCAGTGGAAAAGTGAGCATATTTTCCTTTTGCATAACTTCTACATGTCCCCCAAATGTATTCATTTACATACTTATCTAGCGTTCCTGCCCCAAACTATTTCCACAGATTTTCCTTACTTGGTTCAAACTGCTTTTACACTGTGTCTAATACCCCACAGGCCCCTTCAATTCACAACTGCTGTTATTTGGTGAAATGTTTTCCCTAGGTCAACAGACTTTCATTTCAGGGTAGATAATCCTCGGTATATCCCCTGCGGGAGGTAGGGCTCTGCTCTGCAACTGAGAGACTCTTTGTCAGGGTAATAAACTGAAAGTAGGATTTAGAAGAAATTACCTAGAAATGGAGTCCTTTGCTATAGCTTTTTATTCCTTCTTCAAGTCATGTTTTCCTAAGGGCTCTTCAAAAATAGGGATCAGGAATATGTATTATCTTTGCAGAATGAAACAAAGCCAGCAGACATATTAGTCTGCTGGGTGAGAAGGAGGGTTAGTAGAGAAAAGCACATCTGCAAAGGCCACTACAAAGACAAAAAGGGTTTACCTTTAAGTAAAGATGAAAGAGTTATGTTTGTAATTTGTCCTTCACATCCAAATGTGTACTTGAAAGATTTGTTTAGTTGTCTGATTTTTAATTCCTACATAGCTTTCCTAGAAAAATAAAGTTCTCTGGTATAGTGTCTCCCTTGTAAAAATTTACTCATTACCTTACTTAGCTTATCAAAGCAATGGATTTGAGTTTGAGTGTCTTTCCTAAGAGACTATTCTTGGCTTAATAGTACTAGCCTCTATTTTTCTTGTTGCTCTCTTGTTTCAAAGGCAGTAATTTTAAGCAATGACTTAATCTTTCACATTTACATGCATAGCTTTAAAAAGTAATGTACTTTTCCTGGTCTTTCTTTCTATTCTACACCTTTACGGCACTTGCTAGTGTCTGGTTATCTCTGTAAGAGGACAAAACCAGTTCTTAGATGAAATATGACCACTGAGCAGAGTTGTTTCAGTTCATAAAAGTATCTATGAATCAAGGAAGCTCTTCCTTGATAGTCAATCCAGAAATGCTGAGGCCCTGCAAAAATGAATGACTTTTGACTGTTACAGGTTTCTCTGCCTTCTGTTGACTGAGCCCAGAACACAACATCCTTCTGAAAACCTCAGCAGTGCAGAGCTTTTCAGACCCCACGTTGTGAACCCTATGCAGAATTTATTAATGGATTAACAGAAGTATTTTTGCAAGCTCTGAGGGCCATCACCATTTTGCATTCAGAGGCACATACAAAGCACAGAAGTGAAAGGAACTTCTGGGTCACCGAATTTGGGTATCTGCTGAATTTGGGTCCCTGCTGAATTTGGGTCCCTGCTGAATTTGGGTCCCAGACAGCCAAGTTGCATAAGCCTATACATAAATTTACCAGATTGCAGCCTATGGATGCTGGAGTGCTGGGATGGGGCAGAGGCAGAGGGGATACGTGTCTTGCTCCGCCTCTCTTGCGCTTTGGAAAATATTCTAGGATCTCCCTAGTCTTCAAAGCTAACTTCTAGCCTACATGTTTTTTTCGGATTATCTTAAGTAATTAGATTCAGAAAATAAAGCCAACATAGGGAGAAGATCTCTTCTTCCCTAGCATTCAGTGTGAAGATGCAGGAAAAGACATGAGCTCAGGTCTTTCAGTCTCGTCCTGTAAGAATATCGCTGTACGCGTCTGTTGTGTGCCAGTGCCAGAGTCAAGTCACTTCACTGAAGAACCAGCAGAGTGCCCTGTGTGTTCCTGTCAAACTCAGAAGTGATTGGTACAACAACTTTGACTGTTTTGCCTCCCTCTAATGGAAATGTCATTTTAGGGTAGGCCTAGGAGTATTTTAATTTAATTCTGTGAAAAGTAGAGGTTATCTTGATCCTATAGATGACTTTCAACTGACCATTTCAACTGACCAATGTATCTTTCTCCTTTACTTTCTCCTTACTTGTATTTATTATTTTTTCCTCAAACACTTGCTCTGAGCCCATGTGTGACTGTCTTTATTATACAAGCTATTCTCCTACCACATGATGCTGGTCTTTGATGAAGAGAACTTCATGCCTGATGGGTGTCAGTTCTTCTTTGCAAGGGTGCCTATGTGTTACTTGGACATAGAGAGGCAAACACGGCACTGTGTTCTTGACATGCCATCATCAACACACACTCACCAGCAGCTGTTTTTTTTTAAGCTATGTATAATTTCCCAGAAGTCAGGCAAAACAAGTTGAAATAAGTATTTAACAATATTTATGGTTCATGCCCACTGTCTGATTTGTCTTCCTGTCAGCCTTGCCTCTACCAACATCATCTGAAGACAATTTTCCATTTCGGTGAGAAGCTAATCTGTGAAAAGGGAGGGAGGAGGAGACCCGGAGAACCGGGTGTGTTGACAGAAGAGGTGTCTCGGTGAGAACGCAGGCCATGATTTCTTACCTGTTATCATAACGAGAAAATGAAAGTCAATACAAAGCAGGGACAAGTCAAATGTTGCAAGATTGTCTGTGTGTTCTTCAGTCAATAGCCAAACCTTTCACCTTTGATATTTCACCCCATGCAGCAGCTGTTTGGATGCTGCCTGCCTGTCTGCTCCACGTCTGGACGTGAGTCAGACCTGATGGGTGTCAAGACATGGGTTTGACAAAGGGGCAGAGGAGGGAACCACCTTGCACTCTGCCAAGCCCCCCACTCCCATAAATTATTATATAAAAAGAGCACCTTCATCTACAAAGTAAGGAGATTATGTGAGAAAGAGGCTGTTACTGAAATAAGGTGAATCAAAACCAAATCAAATCTCTTCCTCATCTTGACTGAGAAAGAAGTTCAAGGAAATTCGTGGGAAGGCCAAGAAAATTATGGCTAACTAGCCTGAGCATGGACATCTCGCTGCTTTTGGCTGGTTAAAGTGGGGAGGGAGGGGAGAAAAAAAGGGGTTAGTGCCCTCTTAAACTTTGTGGTACATGGCCCTCTCCACCCTTGTGCCAGCGGTGCCATGAGCTCCAAAAGCAGTAGCTGGAGCTAAAGTCAGCTTTTGTGGAGGCAGCTAGGCAACCATATCTCTCATGTAGAGGCATTGTGTGGCCTTCTCCCCAGTTCCCACAGAGTTTCCGTAAGCAAAGAGCTCTTGTGAAAGACCAAATGGAGTCCAAAAGGTTGGCCTCATCTGGATCAACCCTTCAGGAGCTTTCCTGCTCTATTTGGGAAGCTGGACAGGCATCAGCTTTCACCACCAGGCCTGCAGTAGATTTAGATGTTGTTTTTTCCCACTGATCAGTGCCTTCCGAGTGATGCTCATGTTCTACTGGCCAAGTTTTTTATCAAAACATGGGTGTTTCCATCCACCTTTTTGCACAAACAAGTCTCGGGTGGGAGACCCTTTCACAGATTCAGTGATTTTCCTAGCTGACCAGGGAACAAAGGGAACGAACAAGACTGTGCTAGTGTCACTGGCAAGTGGGGACAGCCCACGTGGGATGTTATGTCAGAGGTGTGTAAGGAACAGCTGTAAATCCTGAGAGGCCTTAGCTGCATCAGGTCCATGAAACTTCTTATCCTGGTGGTGCTGATGTTCACATATTTTCTGGGAACTGCCTTAGTTCTTGAGTTGTCTTGCTTCGGGTTTCTGTCAAAATACCAATTTTTAGAGAGTTTTCTATGCTCAAGATCTTCACTGGTCGGAGGCCTCTACAAATAAAATCAATGCAGTTCAAAGCATAATGTGTGGCCACCCTGAAGGAAACAAATGGTATGTGGGGGAGCAGAGGAAGAAGTGGTTTGGTCCCTGCTCTCCACTGGAACCTTGTGCTTGTCCTGCGGGGTCCATGACAGCAGCCCTCCAGGGGCAGAACAATGCTGTGGAGAGAAGGGCTGGAGCCAGTTGGATGGGGAGATGCCATGCATGGATTGAATTTCCTCAGCATGGCATTTTGTCCTTCCTGCCATTCTGCCACCAAGGCCCTAAACGGTGGGGTACATCTCTGCCAAGCTACTGCAAAATTGTATGTCGGGGTACCTTGAGAATGCAGGTGTCCCCCACCCCACTTGACCAGGCCACTCGATTCTCATGCAGGGTTGTGCAGCTCCTCTGCCTTGCTCCTGCTTTCGAGAGAGCAGCTATCCATGCTTCTCTGGAGGCCACCTGCAGTGTAGTAAAAACGATCTGCAGGGAAGTTTTACTGTTTTAATTTTTTTTTTAATGGTACAATTTTTCAGATCCCCACCTTCTGCAAAGCCAGCTGACTTAGTCATTCTGGGCTCCAAATGTGCAGGGCTGACTGAGAGATGGCAGCTGTCACACAAGTGCTATAAAATGAATTATTCTCTACAGCAGCCTCTGACATTTTTGGTCCTCCCAAGGCCAGGAGTGAGTGCCAGGTCCTTATGCTGAGATTTTCCTCTTTCCAGCAGTACAAAGTCCCCAGGTCATAACTGCTGCTACAACATGGGGCAAAGCCATGCTGAGGTCAGTGATAAAATTCCCTCTGATCATGGTGCAGAGCTAGATTATACCCAGGAGTTTCATTTATCCCTGCTGTTTATCTATGAGTCTTATCCTTTTGCATATGCATATACACACATCCAGATATGGACACAAAGATCATAAAACAGAGTTATTTTAATGCCTGTTTATTTTACAACAGAAGAGGTTGACTCCCGATCAATAATCCTTTATTGTCAAGTTCCCAGCTAGTTTTGCCGGGGTGTGGCCTTCTTTACCTTTCCCCAGCAGCAATGCTGACACAGGAGTTATCACTAATATTTCTGATAACAGATTACAGGCGGAAACGTTTCCTTTACCCTAGTCTGATAAATAAAGAGGGAGAAACTGCACGCCTGTGACCCTGTGACCAGAAAATGAATGGGTGGGCATTTTTGCTTCACTGGGGCATGCAGAAAACTCATGTCTTCACTTTGTTCACCTTGGATGTGGCTCTCAAAAAAATGGGGGTGTGCACATTGTGAGCAGGGTGCCAGTGGCCACGGCTCACTCATGTTTCTGGGCTGCTGCCTTTGAGACCTCAGCACTGCAGGTGGGCGCGAGGCACCCAGTCCTTTGCCTGAATACTCACAAGGATGGAAAGTCTGACCTCAGAACTCCTCCCGACCTTCAGCCACAGCGCACAGAGCATACTGAGAGTACTCAAACAGCTCTCAAGCAGCTGCTTGCAGCCAGTGGTAATGATCCACTGATACCAACAGCCAAGCATCAATCATGTGTGGTTGTCCTTGTGGTGACACAGGATCTGGGGTATTAACACTGCAGCCAAGGCATTTCAATAGATAGTTTTATACTGCCTTTGGCCTATCATCAAAGAAGCAGTGCTGATTTTGTGCCTGACTGCTGCAAGTCCCCAGAGGATAACTCTGTCCTAGCCAGCCAGGGAAAAGCCTAACCACGTGCCCAGGCCTCGGAGGAAAGCCTAGGTAGACAGTAAGCAAGTGGAGGTCAAGTGGGACCTCCACTGAAATCTCTCCCTTCAAGCCCAGATGTTGGAGTAGTGTCTCTTGCTCCTCTGGCTGGGTGTCTGAGGAGTTGTCAAGGCTAGCTCAAGTGAAAGAGGTGGGATGTGAGGCTTGGAAATTCTTCTTTTAGATGAGTATTCTTTTGGGTAATGATCTCATGAAATAAATCAGGATGAAGCGTCTCATCCTTGAATCACTGTGGAGCCCACCTGTGACATGACTCACAGCCTCGATGACTTATTTAGGATGACTGAACCTCATGAGGGCGCTATGATTAAGCAGACACCAGCGCTCCTGGAGTGTCCTGACTTGTCAGAGCCCCAAATATAGAAGGTTTCGGTCGGACTGGGGAAAAGTTTTGATGAATCAAGATTTCCACGGGAGCCCACGTTCACCAACAGTAGGCAGAACAGTGATTTTTTTTTTTTTTTTTTTAAAGTGATGCTCCCAGCCCAAATTGGGTGCTAATTTAGCTAAGCAGGAAGATAATCTAAGCACTTCCAGCATGAGTGCTAATGTAAACACCCTTGCCATCTGTTTTATTTGCACACACGCATACTTTTTATATAATGCCAGTTCTCCCCTGTTGCTTTTGCAAGCCACACATCCTGCTGCAACAGAAGCGGGACAACCAGACCTGGGGCTATCCCAGGTGGGATGTGCCCCTGCGCAGCTGCCCTGCCCCTCGCAGCTCTGCAGCAGCAAGTGGCACCCTCTGCTCCCTGCTCGCCCTGGGGAAACCATGATTTCGTGAGCTGGGGTACCAGGTGGTGCATCCCCCATCCCTGCCCCGACCTCCAAGAGGGTTCGCAGCCCTTCTCTCTGCCGCTGGGATTGACCCGGGAGAAGCCAGTGCAGAGTCGCCAACTCTGTCTGTTGCCAGACAGCGACTCTGTCTGTTCCCACAGTGCGGGAAACATGGCCAGGAACCACGCTGGGATGCCCCAGCCCCAAGCCCTGCTCTGCTGGAGGGAAGGGCTTGGGCTGCCTCTGCCAGCCCACATGCTGGAGGGATTAAGATACGCCTCACACATATTTCAGCGTGACTGCAGAAAGCGGTGTCCTTTAGCAAATGGTAAATAATTGACACTTTACTCTGCTGGCAGCCAGCACCCCCACCGGCAGCTGGGTTTGTCATTTTGCGTCCCCTCGGTGGCTCTAATTTCAAATGTACAGTAACATATGCCCAGAGAGCTGCTGGCCTTCTCCCAGCATCACGAATGCTTATTCCCTGCTGCCCTGCACTGTGACAGGTGAGGAGTGAGTGACATTTCTGCTGCTGCCACAGATCTTCTCCTCACCACCTGCACTGGGACAACAGAACCTTTTTGTTCCTTCCCCTCTGTGTTATTATTATTATTATTACTATTATTTAGATGGGGCAGCTGGGGACCAGGGTATTTTCAGTACACTTATTTAGCTGCATGATTCCCATTAATGTAAATGGCAGTTGCACAGCTAAAACTGTGTGGATCCTGTCGAAGATTTACCCTCGGGGCTACCATTTTACAGAGATTTCTCCCTCCCATTTGCAGAGCCTTTGCTGCCATTGTTGCGTGTGGAGAGAAAATTGAAAGTCTGCACAGGAGGAAAGAGCGGCTCATTTAGGAAATGGAAATGTGCATTAGGCGAGTGTAACAGAGGGACGAGGAGTGTGGGGAGGGAGGAGCCTGAATTTCCTCCTTCAGTCTCACTGTGCCATCCCTAAGGCAGCCGACGTTTACTGAGATCCTTGTGCGGTGAAGGTATTAGAACAGGATTGGCAGAAGAATATATATCTTTTTTAAAACCTCATTCACAAAACAAAATTTGCCTAAAAGGTAAGCAGAACATTTATCATCCCTTTCCCTCTGACAACACACATTCCTGTTTGCAGCAAAGGTCTCTCTCCCTCCACAGGAGCCCCGGAGGAGGATGGGGGCTGTGTCCCAATGCTGCTACCCAGCACAGCATCGGTGGCCTCTGCCACAGCTGCACAGGAAGGATGGGACCACCTGGGCAGCATTTCTGCCATGCTCTCCTTGAAGATGGCCATGCCCTGGGAACACTCTCTCCTCCAGCAGTGTCTGCTGGAGGAGTTATTTGTCCCTCTGACACCAGCCATAAATTTTAAGGCCAGAAGGAGCCATTACAGTCAGCAAGCATGACCCCTGATATAACACAGAGCATGATTTGTGCGTCAAGCCCAGGACTTTCTTCGGGGATGTAATAAATCTTTGGGACAGGCAGGCAGTCCTGATTTAAAGGCTGCAAGCCATTGTGCCATCTCCTTGACTAAACTGTTGAAGTGGTTAATTATCCTCACAGCATGAGTGTACACCTTTACGGCAGATCTGGGGTGACCCACCTGGGTGCTTGGGCACACAGCAGCCATGGCATCACCTCATGCCTCTTCCTGCTGGAGCAGCAGATGTGCTGGGTACATCGCTCTACCTGGAGGGTTCGTCAGCCATGGTCAAGTCATCTCCTGACTTTCCCTCTGACAAGCCAAATAAATCAAATTTCTTTAGGCTGGTTGATCAGCTCACTTCTGAGAGGTGTAATGTAGCTAGATGGGTTTTTTTTCTATGCAGCATGTCTCTGTGTGGGTCCAAGTCAAATATAGAGCGGAAGAGGGGCTGGGATTTTTGTCAATCACTTCACGACAGCTCTCCTGCTCTCAGGTGCATCCCAAACCCACTTGTTGAAGGCCCTTCCTGCGGATGGAAGAGAAACTTTCTGCAAGTAGGAAGAGCAGAGAGCAGTGGTCCTGAAAATCACAGCTGTGAGGGCAGGGAGCGAATGTGCAAAGAGTAAGAGTCATTCTAGCAGGTTACTCTTTCCAAAATCACAGAATCATAGAATGGTTTGGGTTGGAAAGGACCTTAAAGCTCCAATCCCCCTGCCACTGGCAAAGATCCCCCTAATAAATAAATAAAATGCATAAAAGAGGTTGAGCCTCTCTGATGGCTGCATGAGCTAAGTGATCCCACCATGGCTGAAGGGATGGGGCTCCTGACCTGGAGGCCCAGGGGGGTCATTCCCCTGCTCTGCAAATTAAGTGAAACCTAAGGCCTCCTCCAGGCAGCACAGGCTGTGGCACAGGGATATGATGCATTCCTGTGTCCCTGGCAAGTCTGGAGGGAGTCAGGCACATCATCCTGTCATCCTGGGGAACTGTTTCATGTGCTGATGCTTGATGGCTTTGCAGGAGCATCTGCACAGTCTGTGTTTTGGGTGTCAGGAGTCTGGATCTCCAACACATCTTGCTTGCTGCCTGTCCCTTCTCACCTCGCTCTTCCACCTAGCCAGCCAGAGCTTGGGAGGAACAAAACAGGGTGTGCTGGGCTGGGAAGAGGCAGATTCTGGGTCAGCCTCTCCTCCTTGGCAGCTTTCCCTTGCTCATGACATGGGAATACAAAGTTTGTGCCCCTTCTCAGATGCAAGCCCGGGTCTTGGTGTCCCACACACAAGGCACAGGCTCTCAACAGGAGCCCATCAGCTATTCCAAGAGATGGCCAAAGGCCATCAGACTAAAAAACCCAGTATAGTCAAAATCAGTAAATACCCTTCACCAGAAAGCTGCAGATGTGGCTAGCTGGCATTTGGTGCATGCCATCTTACAATTGCCAGCTTCCCTTGGTGTGAGCAAGAAGCCAGCTCTGAGACGGGCAACCCAGGTGCCTCTAGGAAAGTGGAGTACAGTGTTTTACCTCTCCCCAGCTCATCCAGGGCTGACCCTGACCCATTCCCCAAGCCAGCCCACCCCGTGCTGTGCAAGTCTTTCTGCTGTGGGAAGAGAGGAGCCAGCTACTGAGCAAATTATTGCTTCCTCCAGCCAGGTTTAGCAGGGCCAGAATGTGTTAACATGTAGAGGTCATGCAGAACTGCTCTTGTTTCCTGGGTGAGGATCAAGAGGGGTTGATCAAGACGTGGTCTGGTGGAAGATAAACCACTGAAGGGATTGTTGCTTCAGGCTGACAGGTTGATCTCCAAGGAGCCAGAAGAATTTGCCTTGCAGTGGGGAGAGAAGGAGGTGAACTTAAATAGGGGATTCTCACAGGACCAGTGCTTTAAAAGCAATGTAGAGGCCAGAGTGAACTGGCAGCTAGATTTTAAATTGCTTCTTCCACTCTTGAGGGAAAAAAGACCTCTAAAAGGGTCAAAGATAGTGGAATTAGTCTGCATCTTTTCACTGGAGGTCAGTGCATCTTCACAGATGCCACAGGATGGAGTGCTCTGGGTACTTGGGTTTTCAGCAGCTGATCTTTCAATATCTGCATTTCAGGTTTAATGCTAGCTAGAGGGCCTAAGAAATTCTCCTGCTTTTGTTCTTGTAACTCCATTCTGTTCTTTCCCCGGCAGTGAGGCAAAATGATCTCCAGGGTGGGTACATCTTTCAGTAGTGGGCTGTCATATCAATAAGCACTCCTCCAATAAGCATGGAGACTCAATAAGCATGAGACATCATAGCAAAGGGAAAGAATCAATGACAAATTTAACCAGATGCCTGGTCTCACTCCCATGAATAAGAAAGACTAGGAAGAGCTGGAAGTCTGCTCAGTCAAGTCGCCAATGACACTTGGCCCCTGAAAAGAGAGACAGCCTGCACAATGAAGATGTGCTTGCAGCTGCAGGTCACTGCAGAGGAGGTGTCAGAGGGGAGGTGTCAGAGAGTCTGAACGCACATCTTTGCTGTCAGGTCATCATGAGACTAGGTACAGAGAGTAACTACAGTGGGGATGGTTGGTCTGGGACATGGTAGCATGGAGGATTGGAATAGAGTAGGGGACTATTTGGCCCCTTTTCTGCGTTACTTTTCATCTTGTGCCAAACTCTACAGGTGAAGTACTCAGACCAAAGCTGGTGTGTGCACACAGGGGGCTTGGAGGGGCACCCCAACACTGTTGCCGTCAAGACCAGATTTCCATGTCTGCAGACAAAAACAAGTGTAGTCCTTGGTGTGGCTGGAAAGTCATTCTCAGTAGGGGCTTTAGTGCCCTACAGCATTAAGACCCAAGACATCCATACACCCATTTTGTGCTTTCATGTCATAAGCTCTATCTGCTAATAATTCCAGAGAGGGAAGAAAAATGGAGCCCCCAGACAATAGGTGATCATCTCCTGCATGCTGTTTCTTGCAGCTACTCTCTGTTTACTCCTCCCTCTGATGGGCCTGTCACTGTCGGAATGAAAAAAAATAAATCGCAAATTTGTAGATGAACAGCCAAGAATGACAGGTTGCCCAGAGAGGTTAGAGGTTGTACATGCACCATTCAAGGTCAAGCTGGACAGGGCTTTTAGCACCTGTTCTAATTGAAGGTGTCCCTGCTCATTGCAGGGGGTTGGAGTAGATGACCCTTAAAGGTCCCTTCCAACTCAAACCATTGTATGATTCTATGGTTCTAAAACTTTCTGAAAGGCAATCTGCAGTACGTGAGAAGTCAACTGTTATTTTCAGTGCAATCACAAGTCTCAGAATTTCTCCTCTGCAGGTTTCCACCATCCCATTATGTTTGTCCTCTTGGGTCTACTGTACAGGTCAGCTTAATCATCAGGGCATCCTTGGGAAAGGCAGGGTGCACGGCAGAACTGAGGGAAGAAGGTCACCTCTCAGACTAGACTTTGACAGTAGATATGTTAATGAAAACCTCTCACAAGAGACAATAGTGTCATGGTTGAACTAGGCAATGGGCAGCAGTAGCCTTTGTAAATGAAAATGAACAGAGGAGGTAGCATGTCGCAGCCCTAGCAGTGCGGTGAAGGTGAAGGGCAGCACCTTTCTTGGCCTAAGACACTCTCTAAACATAGTCACACATGAACCTGAAAGATGGTGCGTCCCCTCTGGGTGAAGAGAACCTGCTCAATAACTGAAGGTATCACCAACATCTTCTGGAGTCAGTCCCTATGCTGTAAACTGGAGACTTTCTACCTTACACGAACCTTCCTCTGACCCCCTTGGTATATCAATCCCTTTTTCAGGTTGACATTTTCCCTTTCTGTACACATACCAGTTATAGGGGTCTGTCACGCCAGAGATGCTGATGGCATCCCACACAGCCTTGGTAATGGCCCTTGGTTCTCTCTGGCTTACCTCGAGCCACAACCCCCCAACCTTGATGATAGAAGAGATGCACCCCAGCCCTTGAGACACTCTCCTTGCTATGGACCTGCTTGAACCTTCTAGCCACCACTGGTCCTGAGAGGTGACCACCATGCTTGCCTTGACATGTGTTGGCCTTCTCAACTGATTCACAGGGCATGCAGTGATGGGTGAAGCTGATCTCTGTCCTTTTGGTCATTTTGATTAAAAAGTGTATGATAGGAAAATTTATGGTTTTCAGTTGACTCCAGGTAAGCACCATAAAGATTGTCTTTGTGTTGAGGCCAGACCATAGAATAAAGTAGCAGAAACCACAACACTAGTAGATTCTTGTTATAGCTTCATTTTTGCCCACTTTATATGGCTAATGAGTTGCATTTAGAGGATGGGCAAGTTTGAGGCTTTCTGGACTGGGCGAGCCTGGCAGGAATAGAGGTACCTTCAAGCTTATGGGACAGCTGTCACAGGTAAGAGCTGTGTCTGTCCTGATACTGCCTTTTTAGGAGCACAGCAGAGATCTGCACTGCCCTTCAAAGGAGGCATTTCAACGCAGTGGGTTTGTCTATCTTGGCTTCCTTTTCTTGCAGTACCCTGGAGACTCTAAATTCTCAAGTCATGAGAAGGGCTTTCTAAAGAGAAGTCTGAAATAAACTATACCTTGTTTATTTGCCCCAAAGTGTTGGCCGTGGTTCATCTGCAGATGAAGCAGTGCCTAGCTAGATCCCCTATTGTATTGATTTCTATAGCTCTGCTTACAGATAGTGAGCTTAAAATCATGGGACTGGACAGGATCTTCCGGGTTGTTGTGTCACATCTTCTTCTGTCACACGTAGTCAGTTTATGCAATCCTCTTTATAGATTTGTAAAGTTTCATCTTAAATCTAGGCAGCACTTTGCTCCTAGGATTCCTGCAGGAAAGCCTTTGCAGAATTTCATTCCTTCAGCAGATATTGCTTCTGCCATTTCTCATCTAAACATAGTCAGGAATAGTTTAGAGGCATTTGCTCAACAGCCAACATTATCCCCAAGCTTAAATAATTCATCTCCTTTCTTAGGGGACACGTTGAGAGAAAAAAATGGGTTACAGAGGGTGGCCATGTCCCCATGGAGCCCCCAAACTGTAGGGAGATGCGTGATCCATCAGGGTTCAAGACAGAGGGCTGAGATGGCACAAAGAGTGTCCCCAGCAGCTCAGGCATGGTCCCGAGCACTACTGAGGTCTCAGTGGGTCCTCATCCCCTGGCACTGTTTCCTCTAGGCCCTTCTGGAAATATTCCAGCTGATTCCACGTCTGTTTGCATTTGCCTTTTCTTAGCTGTGAGACGCTCGTGGCTCAGAGCCATCTCATGCCTGAGTGATCCATCTCTGCTGCTTTGTGGATAAGCTGCCAGCATACAGCAGAAATTCTTGTTTCTAGTGTCCAAGTATATAGCAGCATATATTTTACTGCTAGATTACATCCCATTTGTCTCCGTCTCATCCTTAAGGGCACTCAGCTCCTCCTACGTAATATTCCAACCCTTATCAGTACCAGCAGTGACTCCCAACTTCACGTCATTCCTGCTCTGTCTTCTAGGGTCATTCAAAGAAAATACAGATTGTGTCCAAGACAGCTCCTCAATGAACTCCACCAGGAACTCTCTGCCAAATTTTAATTCCCCTTTCAGCACAGCCCATTTTCTACCCATTGGCTGGTTCTTGACCCAAACTAAATCTCTTTCACTACACTTCACCTTCATGAGCACATTCCTGTTTGGCAACAAGGAATCCCCCGTGTCCTGACTCAAGCAAGCCAGGCACAGACTACAGCTGTGAAATCTACCCACTCTGTTGTTTGATTTATCATGTGCCATCTTGTGCTTCCATCCTTCCTGCAAACTTTGTCCAAAGACCTTTCTCTTGTGGAGGCCAGATGAAGCAGTGCGTGGCCCTCTCCTGTCCCTTCTTCTTCCCTGACCCCAGCTATGACCTTGGCTCTCCTCTTCTCCCCTTCCAGAGTCCCCAGCTTAGTGGCTTTGTGAAAAGCCAGTGCTATCAGCCTTGCAATTGCAAATAGTGGTACTTTCCACAAGGCAGTTGGAGATATCCCTCTCACCTTGACCTGCTGTGATCTTTATTTATCTCTGCTTCTCTCTCAGGTCATAAATCCCAGGCCTTTGCACCATCTCCCTTTGCCCCATGTTATCCTCAATAGCTGTTGCTGACAATAAGTTCATGTTGGGGTGATGAAGTATTTAGTTCGTGTTGGGTCAAAGCCTAGAGTACCTGAGCTAAGCTAGGTATTTTTGTGTGTTTCCTCCTGCCAGGTTCTTCTTTTATTTACTGCTCTCCCTTTTGCTCTCTGTTGGTCCCCTCTGTGTTTTTTATTTTACTGCTGTTAAAGTTTTATAAGCTTGGGTTGGTATTTTTATGGGTCTAATATTCTTACAGCTCAAAATGTTTTTGCAATATTATCTTTCTGTTTTCCCACTCTCAAAACTCCTTCAGATAGTATAATGGAGAGGGGTTTAAAACTTTAGGCAAGGGGCAAAAAAATATCTGTCTTCCTTCTCCTTTCCATTTTGGATCTCTGAAACTTTTTTTATTGACAAAGAATGAAAAAAAAAAAAAAAAGGTAGGGAAATAGTGAAAAAGCAATAGATGACCAACATTGCTGGGAAATTAACTCCATGCCATCCATTTTATCTGTTCTAGCCCTCCTGAACTTGTTTGGAAGTTACTTATAGCCATTTGCTCTCTCTCTCTCATTATGCTGTGGGAAGCTGAGAGACAATGTCTTCTCCAAACTCTGAGCTGTCACTAAGGTGACTGCCACTTGCTGGTTGAGAGAAATCAACTACGAGAAGTATGGTGCACAAACTCTCTGGCAAAAGAGGTCAGTGCTTGCAGGAGTGGGTGGATGGAGGTCCTAAAGGTGGTGCTTCAAGCTCCATCTGCGCCCATAACACATTCCCTAGAGATGCAGCTGGGTGGAATGACAGACCTGCTGTGGTGGGACAGGAATCCAGGCCTTCATCACATTGTCCCCCATATGAGTCTGATCTTTAAAAAAAAGAAACACGGTAGTGATATTTTTTTTTTCTGTAACGGATTCTATCTCCTAATATATATTCCCTAATATACACTCTACTGATCATACATCAGTAATCTGGATACACAAGGCCCTGAGAATGGATGAGGATTTGAGGGCTGCATGGTAACAGCCCTGAGGTACACAAGGAGTGGCATTAGATATAGTAAATATATGATAGTTTCTTTCTACCTGTTTTGTAGGAAGCAATAACAGAGCTTTTTCAGTGCACCTATGCTCATTCATCCAACAAATCCTTTCTTCACTGGTGAGCCAATTCAAATCCTGTGCCCTAAAGGGCCCCCACATCATGAATGTCCATTTTTCTTGTGCTGAACCATTTCCAGTCAGCCTGAGGTGCTCAGCTTTGAAATAATTTCAATAGTGGCTTCTCTCTAGAATGCTAGCACAGCTTCTTAAATCACCGTACTAGTAAATTATCAAGTTAGCTTGCAGCAGATCTGGGTGATGGGTGGTGATATTCCAGAAAATGAGACACAGTCAGCTGCATGACCAGCACAAAGTCATGCAGAAGGACTGTAGGAGAGCAGCACTTCCCTACGCACTAATTCTAAGCCTTCACCTCACCAGTATAATAAAATGCAATCAGCCACTGCCTAAACATTTACCTCTGGGCAGATTTTAGTACTTTTAAGATTGGCTGACACTCCTGTGAAGCAGCAGTTCTCCATCTCTTTGTGGTTCTGTGCACTTCTGGCAGCAGGTGGGTGAAAAATGAGTAGAAAAAGATCTTTCAGTTATTAAGAGAGGAAAGTGAGTTTCTTTGACTTCCAGTTTTCAGTCTTGTCTACTTCAGTTTCACCTGAGTGAATTATCTCAGCAATTAAAACTTACCTCAACCACCACATGGCACCACGATGCGTACTTCCCACACTGCTTTCACGGGAATACACCCCCAGTGCCTCTTACAAAACACAGCACAAGCTAGTGTTCTTTGCTGCCATGAAACACCACCAAAGCTACTTTTTAAATCACCATTTTTCTGTGATGCAACATGCATCTGGCTCAGAGGTGTTTGCTGCACTTTAATAACAGGAGCAAGGTATTGTGTATGGGCAGACAGCAAAAGGACTTTTGTTGGCCTCAAATGGGATGCCAACCAGCCTGGGGGTTTGGCACCTGTCTGTGTGCTCTCTCAACAGGCCAAAACTGCACTGCACAGATGTGGTGGGATCGAAGGCAGGACCATGACTCCATGTGTCTCCCTGCAGCCTTGATTGCTTGCGGATGAGGGGTGGTGATGCTCCCAGTTCCCCTACAGAGATCAGATTTACATGGATGCAAGGCAGAGATGCATGGGGATCTTTGTTTCTTTACAGTCACAGAGCTGATGGGGACAATTTGGCTTTGTTTGGGTTCGTGTGGAGAGCTCCAATCCATGTCTCTCTTCTAGGTGCTTTGACAGCCAGTACTGCTCAGGACATGGAGATGCTAGGGCTTCCCAGGAGCCGTGCAGCCCTCAGGCTTCTGACAGGCACTTCTGTGCTCCTCAGGGCTCCCTGCAAACTCATGGCTGTGACTTGAGCTAAACTTACTTCCCAGGGCTTTATTTCCCACACATAGCACCTCTTGATCTGCCTGAGGGAAAAAAAACCACACTTTATTGGGAAAAACATTTGTTGAGCATCTTCATTCATTTTCAGCCAATTAATACTGCTTAAACCAATCATCAGAAAACCAGGCAGGGGTAAACAACCTTAATTTAAAGACTACGTGGGTACATTTACAAATATCATGTTGACTTTGTCTGGGATGGAGTTGACATTCAAGCAGCTGGTATAGTGCTGTGCTTTGAGTTTGGGACAGGAATACTTTTGATAGCGCAGTAATGTTTTTGGTTGCTGCTAAGCAGTCAAGGCCTTTTCTGCTCCTCACACCACCTCACCAGTGAGTAGGCTGGGAGCGCACAAAAAGTTGGGAAGGGACACAGCTGGGACAGCTGACCTCAACTGACCAAATGGCTATTCCGTACCATGATGTCACGCTCAGCGTATGAAGCTGGCGAAAGAAGAGGGAAGGGGGGGATGCCATTTGTTTTCCCAAGTAACTGTTATATGTGATGGAACCCAGCTTTCCTGGAGATGGCTGAACACCTGCCTGCCGATGGGAAGCAATAAATGAATTCCTTGTTTTGCTTTGCTTATGTGCGTGGCTTTTGCTTTACTTATTAAACCATCTTTATCTCAACCCATGAGTTTTCTTACTTTTACTATCTCAAATGGGAGGAGTCAGTGAGCAGCTGCATGGTCCTAGTTGCCAGCTGGGGTTAAACCATTGCAAGCCAGTACTCTACAAATACATCTACAACTTGCAAACACATGGTGGCATTAATGTAGTTTGTGCATAGGATTTGATAGAAAGTGGTTGCTCGTTACACTATTGCAGATAATTTTTGTGCAAAAGCTTTGTGCATCCTAAATAGCTGGAGGAAGATAGTGAAGCCTTGGAAATGTCTTCAGGGGCTGGGCTGGCTGTCTCACCTCAGATCTCATTCTGTCCATCTTGCTGGTGATACCCCGTGCCTGAATCCTGATTGTTTGTGCAATTCATACCTGGCAGAGGTGATGCTCCAGCTGTGCCAGTGGGGTCTCTTTTAGCACAAGTATGTCCCCACTCAGATGTCTGTGCCCCTTGGTTCTGGCATCCAAATGTCAGGTGGACTGGCCAGCTGCTCTGTCCCTACCAGTGACAGTGAGAGGGGTCATTGTTACCTCTTGCAACCAGGACAAGCTGGCACCCTTCTCCTGATTGTGACTAGCTCTAGCAGCATGGATTTACTGGTTTCCTTATGTCCAGCCTTTTGTGACTTTCCAGAGGAAACCAGGGCAGGAGGCTTCTGCTCTGTGTCTGTAACTCACTTCCATGTTCCCATGGTCTGATCTCCTATTTATCTGAGCCCAGATGGGTTTTCTCAGTGGTGTGGTGTTGGACAGGAAAGCATCTTTGCACATCTGTAGCCCAGAAGTCACAGAATGAAAGGGTCAGGTGTGGGACTGGGACTCATGGCACGGATATGGACCCTGTTGGCATTGCCTTCCGTGAGGGCCAGGAGACAGGATATGCATCACCTCTGGCTATGAGATTGGCACAGAGGGGGACAGTCTTGCTTTGGAGACTGGCATTGGAAAACCTCATGGCCAAGGGCCCCTTTCTCTCCTTGTCTCCTTCCACTTGTGGCAAGCATTACAGGGCCCTCCTGGCCCACCACCAAGAACAAAGGCTATCAGGCAAGGCTGAAAAACTATCTTTTCCCTCCTCTAGCCCTGAGCAGGTGTAGCCCATCCCATGTAACGTGACTGGGATTGTTCCTAGATTAGATCAAGGGTCAAACCCTGAACCCCTGACTCTGGCTGTCCTCGCTCTTGAGACCTGGCAGCTTCATGACAGGCACTGCTGCACAGCCTCAGGCATCACTCGGCATCCTCAGCAGCACACAGCTGTCTGGAGGAGAGTGACCTGTGGCTGATGGTTCCAGCTCCTTACACAAGCTCTTGGCTGCAACGCTTCACTCCTTTTAAAACTGGGGTGATGCTCTGGAGGACTGCTCTGCTTATCTAAGGCAGGACTGGAGCAGGACAGCCTGCAATGTGGCCAGGTCTCAGCTGCCCTTGGGAAGCACATGGGGATCCTGCTGGCGGCTGATAAATGCCGACAAAAGGATATCAATTGCGAGCGGTTGCTTCCAGGTTTGTTTATTCTTCTGATTTTTACAGAGGCACACAAAGAGTCCACACGCAATCTGCACAGAGAGCTCTTTATAAAAATAAATAAAAAGGCCCTTGCTGTTCAAAATCAGCTTCCCTCCGGGTCTATTTTAGCCCATCGCCTCTGCAGCAGCTCCTTCAGACGCTGGGACTCTGCTGATGAGAGTTAGTCACTTCTGTCCCTCAGCAGGCGTCTCGGTAATTTTCCCCAGCCAGTTACGTCAGTGAAGCCCTGTGCTAGCAGCGCTCCCCGATTATGCAAGCTACGTTCACAGATACGCTCGGGGTTGGTCCTTTTAACCTTTATTCACCAACTTATTGCAGGGAGAGCTGCAATAAAAGCTTTGCCGATAACGCCCTGCAATGTATTGACAAAAGAAAAGCGTAGCATCAGTAATAGATTATATTTGTGGGAAACTGACAGACAAAACAAAGAAGCCAATTGCAGCCTATAGGCTGAATCTGTGGCAGTACCATCTCTTGAAAACAAAGACACACTTTTCTAGTTCATCCAGGCAAAAGCAGGGACAAAGATTTTATCTGGGGTTTCAGTTTATTAGCCGAATGCTTTGCAGTCATGGATTTTGCAAGACTGAGCTACTTCTCTGCTCCCTGTGAGGCACCCTAGAGCTTGCTCACAGATGGTGCAGGAGCTCCTGAATTACGAGACAGGGGCCTTCAACTAATTTTTTTCAACCCCCTCTCTTTTCTTTTTTTGCTGGTTACGTTCATTTAATCTTTGCAAGAGGACATTGGAAGGGGGAATACATGAGCATTTTTATTCACTAAGAGCATCTGGAAATGTTTTTATTCACCCAGCTCTACCACCCTAGGTAGTACAAGCCTGTTCTTCATGCCCACCAGATCCTTGCTATGTCTGCAGCAGTGAAGTGCAGGAGGCGTCGTGATTCCCTCTCTTCCTGCCTTGTCCCAACAAACCAAAGGCCAGGCACGAAGCCGGGGAGGGATCATTCAAAACCTGTGCAGTGGGAGGTGTTTTGTCATATAGCCCCACACCAAGTCCAGTTCAAAATGAATAGGCTCATACAGTGTGCTTCTGCTGACCATTCAGTTCTGGGTTGGGCACTAAATCTGACTATAAAGAGAAATAATTGACCAACTGCTTGGACTTTCTTAGGGCAGTAAATAACTATAGAAACTCCCTGCCTGTCAGACAAAGGTGTAGCAGAGCTGTGTTTGGCTGATTGGAGCCAGGTCACGTCAGCCAATGCAGCAAAGTTTGCAATAAGTGCTCAATGCAAAATGCCATGAGCTACCGTTTCCGCATGGCTATCAGGATTGCTAAGGTAATGCTAGAAAACAATAATCCCTTATTACCTCTAGTTGTGAACATCACAGCAAAGTAAATGTTATGTATCTTTATAACTGAACTCTGAACTGAGAGGTTTCTGCTAGCTATGATGTTCTCATTGGAGTGATGGGGAGCTGAGCCCAGTAAATAAAACGGGTCCACATTTTTCAGACAAATATTTTGTAGGTCCTGACACGCTTCAGTCCCGGGTTGAAAGAAAGTGGCAGTAGGTTTGTGATCCATTGGCAAAATATTTCTACTCGAAGGAAAATCCAAGCACTTTCTTTTTGACATTTCAAAGAATACTGCTTACTTTTGGGACATTTCAAAATTTCCCCAACATCACTGAAAAGGGTAAAGATGAGAAAGAGAAAAATAGAAGCAAAGCATTGGAAAGAATTTGTTGCAGATTGAACTGAATACCTGAAGTGACTCAAAGCTGTCAGGGTTTCTCATTTGCCAAAGAAGAAAGGCAGTCCTTTACATCCATTCGCAATGACACTGTCTTCCCTTTCTTTGGCTTGGCCATCAAGGTCCAGCAGCAATGAAGCCTGGAGCTGTGTGCCCCGAGGGAAGAACTTTGAAATAGCAGCACTCTGCCAGAATATGCTGGGAAATCTTGAAACTGCAAGATTTTGAATATGTTTGAATATGTAATCTGAACCAGTGCACAGGGAAAAAAAAAAGACAAAACAAACCAAACAAGCTCTGGATGGAAAAGGTAAGGCACGCTAGAAAGTTGGAGAATTACATTTGCATGGTAAAACCAAGGTAAGTGCTGGCTGGGGGTCAGAAGGCTGGAGGCTGTTTTGTGCCCCTGAGGAGCCCTGAGAAGCTGTGTAGGTCAAATCCCTGTCCTCCTCCTCCTTACATGTGCCTGCCTGTGGTGAAACTTCTGTCCCCCCCACCAGCCTGCAGCTTCCCTCCCAGACAGCAGGGTGGCAGGTAAAGCTGGAAGCTTAAATTGTTCGTGCCAAGCCAATGATTAGCAGGTGGCACGATGATGGGGGGATAAGGACAGTTTACTCTGCAAGCTAACAAGAAGTCCCCAAGCCTTCCAGGGGCGATTGGCCTGGGGCTAACGTGCCACAGGCTCTTCAGCATGCTTAGCCCTTACTCTGGTGAACTGGTCAGTATTGTACTAGCTCCATCAAATGTCAATCAACCCCATATGGATCTCAGTGGGGGAACAGGCTCCATGAGAGCTCACTCCACCTGAGACCCTGCCAGCACCACTACCGGACCCAAATGCAGGAATAATGTGAGACTGAGTGAGAGCCTTTGGGGCTCCAGTTTACTTCTGAGATACTCTTCTCACCTACACAGTGCCTGTCCCAGGGAGCAGCACCCTCAGGAAAGCTGCCTATGTCCATGTCCCACACTGGGCCCATGCAGTTTTTCTCTTTTGCTATGTGGTCTCATGATTTGAGCTCTCTCAACTATTCAGTGCCAAAACCATCAAGCACTAAAATGTGCTTAAGGCAGCACATTCCCATGCAGCACTGTGAAATATTTAATATTAGGATGCTGTATTTCAGGCAGGAAGCATTTCAAACAAATGGGACGCAGTGAAACAGTGCTCTTTTGACTCACCAAGCAAGCTGCCTGCAAGGAAGATGAGCAGGTATAAAGCAATGAAAGAGATCTTTGCAGCTTTTGAATGAAGAAGAAACAACTCTTTGAATGTAATTCAAAGAAGGAGACCCAGTGTGATTAGGAAGATTAACAGCAGTCAGGTATCTTTCATTGAGTGTGCAGTTGCAAACTGCTCCCATGGCAAGGGCCTCCTTACAGAGGATGTGTCAATCTGTCTGGGGCTGAAGGCAGCAGAAATAAAATCTGACAGTATAAGACAAGCCCACCAAGACCCTTCATGGGCCTTCCATAGCTCTGGTGCCTGACATCCACCACACGGTAAGACAGTTTGGCTGCAGACAAAAATGGACTTTTGGGGATTTCCTACATCATGCTGTCTCCCATGTCGATCCATGTAGAGATGAATCCTGCTCACCCCAGGCTCTGCAATGTGCCACAGCTGGAGCATTAAATATAAAATTTCCCCAGACACAGCTTGACACTAACTTGGTACTCCCATATGATCTCCTTTCTAATGAGGACTTGACCCATGCTTAATAAGGCAATTAACACACATGCTCAATGGTTAATAAACCCGTATACAGAGACATGAGCAGCTGCTCTCGAGTGGGGAAGATGAGGGGGACACGCATGGCCACTGCCTCTGTGACGCCAAGGTCCCCTCTGCTCAGGGCATTTCAGCTCACTAATGCCATCACCTCCCTTGCCTCTCCTACGTGGAGCATTTCCAATGCAGACGCCACTGCTTTGGCCCTGACGCGTGTCCTTCGCAGAGCAGGAGGAGGA
>VZRU01007477.1:74123-122546 GCA_013398155.1 Pedionomus torquatus
TAGGAGTGGGTACCACGCAGCCGGATCCAGGCGTGGGATTAACATTTTGTATCGGCGGTATGAGGAGTCATCCGTCATGCTCCGAGGGGAAGATTAGTGAGCTCAAACTCTGCATGAAATTCAGGAAGAATGTCTTATCACACGCCATACAGAATTTTGCTGTGTGCTCTAATCCTCCTGGAGGGGGCTGAACAACAAACAGCAGAGCCTGAAGGGGCCCCGCTTGGCTATCTCAGCCCAGTTCCCGGGTAGCACCTGACTAATCTGACTAATCACCTCTGTTTCAGCTGTCATTCTGAGTCGGCCACAGACCTGACCAGCACTTGCTGATCTCAGGGAAAACTTGATCCCAGTGGCCACGGTGCTGCTGACCTGCAGGTGGTGGGCATCCTTTCCCCCCACTCCCGGCCCTGTCTGAGCTCCTGCAGGGAGAAGCGGGTGGGGAGCAAGCTAGGTGAGCGTGGAAGTGAACGGTAAACCCACAGCAGCCTGGTTTTGAGCGTACTCAAGAGGAAGGCCAAGAAGAACACAGTCCAGCGCTGCCAAGCCTTGACGTTGGCCTTGCCCCAGCTGGCATGCCTTCCAGGGCTCGGCTTTGCAGCTGGCCGAGCTGAGCAACGCTCCAGCTCTGGGGCTGAGCATCTCTCCCTGCTGCCTTCCCAAGGGGATTCCAGGGACCCACAAGTCCTGGAACAAGACAAAAGCATTAAGCCTACATATATTAATTGGTCAATTAATTGATTAATTGGCTCATTCGGACACAAAAAGGTGTGTACCTGGAAACATGCAACCTTTCTTTTACAGGTGGCATGTGAATGCAGAGCCCATGTCACACGCCTGCAGGCCCCAGAGGTCTGGGGTCTCCCGTGGCAGTACGCTGAGGGGATTTCAGTGATTCCAGTAGTGCTCTTGGGCTCGTAGTCCTAGCTTTGGTAGCAAAGCCCAAACGTAGCTTTGGTAGCAAACCCTCTTCTGCTCTCGTAGGGTGCACATTACTTGCAGCTGAACCCAGCCATACCCCTGCCTCATCTCTGCATGCAAATGCCATCATTGCCCCGTCAAGGCTTGTCTTCTGTAAACTGTACTTTGTCACAAGTCAGAAGTGACAGGGCAATGTAATACGACAGGAGCCAGGAGCCTTCCACGGTGTACCACATGCACACACGAATGCAAGCTCTCAAAGCATCCCTCGCTGGACGGTGCTTCAGGTCAGCAGCTGCCGGTCAGCCCGGAGAACAGATGAGTCATTACTTAATGCCAGGGACAGGCCAGGATCTTCACAAAGCTTCATGGGCCTTGTGACAGACAGAGCAAAGACAAACTGGCATTATGAATGATTAAAAGAGAAATTAGAAAAACAAAAGAAACGAGTCGGGCTGGAGCAATCCATAAAGCACAGAGGCTGCGGGTAACCTTCTCAAAGACGGGAAAAGGGAAGGACGTAGTGTCCTCACCCCTGAGGCCACTCTTCAGCCCTACCAGAGTGCTGTCAGCAGAGGCAGCGTGGTGACATGCGGCTGCAGAAAGGGAACGCGGTCCCAGAGATAGCCCTGCCTTTTTGTGGGGGTCCTGGGTCATGTCCCGGGGGTAGAGCTGCCTTCCTCCCCTCCAGCGCCTCCCCTGCATGAAGGAGCAGACCACGGACTTTGTATGTCATAGGTAAGAAGCAACTTTGCTTCTGTATGCTAAAAACATTTTGAATCAAGAGGCGAGAGGTAATGCAAAGAAAAATCTCTGCAAAGGACTCATCACAGGCGAGACAGAAAGAGAGCTTACCGAAAAGCCTCGGTGCTCTAGCATGATCCTTTCGAGCTTGCTGTGCACCCAAAGGAGATACATTTACATCAGCATTGCCCTAATTATGCAAATTGCTGATTGGTTTGTGCACCGGGACACCAGCAGTTTGTTTGCTTTGCTCCCAGCCCCCAGCCTGAGGGCCAGTGTTTCGCCCCTTTGCACCGGGCAGGCATGTGGTGAGTGGTGGGGGGACAGCAGGGAGCATCACAGCAGCAGGGCTTCCATTTGGGAGCTCTCCCTCCCACTGCAGGCACATCTGCTTCAATAGCAGGGCTTGTTTCTAAGGCAAGCGGAATGGAGCGTCTCAGGAAGGTGGTTATGGATAATAATGCGTCTTATAATGATTCCATCTGTCTCCTCTGCACTGGATACCAATGTGAGTGTCCCATCTTCATCAGGCTCACAGAGCACGAGGAATGCTCACCCTCTAGCACCATGTCTGTCCTCCTACAGACTGTGAGCAGTGGGAGAGGATTCAGAGACACTGACCCTATCACTCAGCCTGTGCCACTGATAGCCCGGGAACGGCCTCGCTGCTTGGTGAGAGCAGTTGTTGCCAGAGCTACCTGTTTGGGTAAATCTGTTGGGAAAGCAGTTTCAGTGGGCTGCTCAAGGAAACAAACTTCCCACATCCATGGACGATGCAACCTAGGGGGGGAAAAAATCCTCGTCTCTTTTCAAGATTCATTTGGGATATTAGGAAATTCTACCGAGAAAGTTCAGTGACAAGAGAAAAATAATCCTAAGAGCTTCCTTCCTGCAAATATATCAAAGGCAGCAATAGCACTAGCCAAATGTTAGGTATATATGGCACCTTAACAGAAAAGATTGGCTTTTCTGTAACATTCTTCCAGGTTTTTTTCCCTAATCCTGCTGCTGGAGGTACACAGGGAAGCTTTTAAACCAGGAATACCCTTGAAGTTTGTTAAAATTACTTGCAGTTTATGCAACAATTCAGTACCAAACTACAACTGCAACCTAATCTCAGTAGTCTTCTTGGACTGGACCCTGCCTTCATAAATTCTGCAGTAATGCTCCAGTTGAACCCAGGGCCCACGGGCTAAACCTCACCAATTAATACTCACTGATTTATTCACATATATATTCACCACAAGGGTACAGAACCCTCCACAGACACTATGCAAATAATGTATAGTAATAAATGCAAATGTCCCACTTGAATTTAGAACATCAATATTCATACTCTGAAAATTAAGACCTTCTTTAGTCTATTACCATATAGCTATTAATGGTCAGTAAAAAGGGCCGTAGCTGTAGGCAAAGAAACATTTCCTTTTGTAGGACACCAGTAGCAACAATCCCACAAAAAGCACTGTTTCCTGAGAGAAAATGGAGCTTTGAAAAACCTTCAGGAAGTATACTTTTTGTGCAAGTGCAGAACTTCCTATCTTGAAATATGTAATTATCTGGGAAAACCACCTTATTATTATTATTTGGTTTTGCATGTCTGAACTTTTTATTTTCAAAGCCAACCTATTTTTGGGGGGGAAATTTGGCCTGAAAGCCAATAGAATCATAGAATTATAGAACCATAGAATGGTTACAGCTGGAAGGGACCTTAAAGATCACCAAGTTACAACCCCCCTGCCCTGGGCAGGGACACCTCCCACTAGACCAGGTTGTTCAAAGCCTGGCTTTGAACACCTCCAGGGATGGGGCATGCACATTATCTCTGGGAAACCTGTTCCAGTGCCTCGCCACCCTGACAGCAAAGAATTTCTTCCTAATATCTAATCTAAATCTGCCCTCTTCCAATTTAAAACCCTTACCCCTTGTCCTATCATTACACTTGCTGACAGAGGGTCCCTCTCCAGCTCTCCTGTAGGCTCCCTTTAGAAGCTGGAGGGCTGCTATAAGGTCTCCTCGGAGCCTTCTCTTCTCCAGGATGAACAGCCTCAGCTCTCAGCCTGTCTTCATAGGAGAGGTGCTCCATCCCTCTGATCATCTTCATGGCCCTCTGCTGGACCCATTTCAATAGGGCTGTATCTCCTTTGCAATCCCAGATCCCAGGCTTTTGAGAGTGTCTGAGAGCTGTGGTCTCATGTGTCCACAACCAGGTGAGCACTTGTCCCCAACAAAGTGAGATGCTGCTCTAGATTTTCTGCCACAGTTGTTATTTCTCATTGCAAGTTCACTGCTTATTAAGCCTCCTGGCCAAATCAGACCTTGTCATAACTCCCTGGATGCTGTGAAACTCAAATCCTTTGGAAGTGTACATTTATGAGACAGGTATGGACAATCTGCATAAAATGGCCCACTGACACCACGCTGTCTGACCACCTCATCTGCCACCACTGCCAAGGGGGGAAGGGAAGGAGAGCATCAGCGGTTGGCAAGCACCATTTTCTCTAGGAGGAAAAAAATTTCTCAAGGGATGAGGTGCATCAATACCGGGACATGTGATTAGGCTTATTTCTTCCCAGTCTGTTTCCCTGCTCCTCTTTGACATCAAACAAGATAGCCAAAGGATTTGGAATATATTTATTTGGTTACTACCATAAAAGGCAGACTACCAGAGCACCTCCTGGACCTGCCATTTTGGCAGTTCAGCACCAGGAATATGTGGCCTTCTAGCACAGAATGAACTTTTACTAATACCTCAAATTAACTGGGATGAGACCTGGTGTCATCTTCATCTGCTCAATCTCCCAGCAATGAGGGAAATGACTCCTCTTTCACAGCTCTCCCTGGATTTTTAACCCAGAGAGCAGTCAGGTTGATCTGGCATGTTTTATCATTGGTCAATCTACGCTGGCTGTTCTTAACTGCCTTGTTCTCCTTCCTATGTCTGGAAGCATATTCCAAAAAGACTCACTCTATGATTTTTCCAGGGACTGGCATGAGGCTGACTACTGGGCTGCGGTGTTATGAATTGTTCTTCTGCCCTTTCTGAAGATGGGAACAATGTTTGCCGAACAATTGCAGGGGGTCTCTTCTGATCTCCACAACCTTTCAAACATGATAGAGAGCAGCCTTGCAAGGACAACAGCCATCTCTCTTGGCACTTTTGGATGCAGCCAAATGGGTCCCATGTGCAGAAAGTTCTCTCAAGCAAACACTGACTCACACCTCATTCACTGCTGGTCCTTCTCCTCCCCCCTTCAGCCCTTTCTCTAAGCACAGAGGCCTGGAAAACCTCGTTGGTGAAGACTGAGACAAAGAAGGCAACGAGTACCTCAGCCTTACCTGTCTCTACTGTCACTAAATCACCTTCCCCATTCAGCAGTGGGACCCCATTTTCCTTCTTCAGCCTTTTGCTACAAATGTATGGGCAGAGGCTCTTCTTGCTGCCCTCGCTGCCCCTTGAAAATGTCAATTCCAGGTGAGATTTGTCTTTCCTAGCACCACCCTACATGCTTGGGCAGTGTTTTTAAATCCCTTCATTGTAGTCCACCCTTGCTTGCACGTCCTGTTACTGCCTTTTTGTATCGGAGGCCAGTGATGAGTTCTCAGCTCATCAATTATCCGTAGCCATTGCTATGCTGTCCACAGGGTGGACTCAACAGCTGCCTCGTAATGGAAGAGAGGGAGAGGTGCACAACTTGCATAAATTAGCTTCTAGATTAAATTGTAGCCTTATAAAGTACCACTGCATCACATAGCTAACTCTTGCAGCCTGGTGGAACCTAGCCAGAAAGCGAACCAAGTGCTGTTCAGAATGGCACGTGAAAAGGGTACTGAAGAAGATGCAGCTAGATTTGTCTGCTTTTTTCATTTCTCTCTGCCCAGTGCTGCCCACTAGCCGAAGTCAGAGATGTCTGATAAGGAGCACTGTAAGATGAGATGTAAAGGTGCGCTCACAGCTAATTTACAGTAACAGGAAAAATACACATTACATCCAATTCAAAATGCTGACTCTGCGGGCCCAGCAGAACCTATATAATTACAGGCTATATAATTACAGATTAAATGTCATTTTAATTCAGATCTTACTGGATCAATAGCCTACAGCCTCCCTCTGCAACTTCACTTCTACACCTGAGCCTAAAACGAGTTGATCAGTCCTTCTCCAACGACCTGAAGCACTGAAGGATCCCAAAGGAGGATCAAAGAAAGGGCATAACAGCTAGGAGGCAAGAGGATGTCCTGCATCCAGGGGTGAAAATCCATTTGTTAAAATGCCTCATTGAAAAAACCCACCACAATTCAAAACAAAATGAAAAACAACAAAGCCAAACCCAAAATACCAAACAAATAGCAAATGACCCTTTCCCCTTGCTCCAGAGCAATGAACTTTCAGCTCATCAGACATTTTTTTTCTAGCAGTGCACATGCACAGCTCAGCTCTTGTTACAGCAGCAAAAAATCTCCCAGGTGATTTTATAATGTAGAGGAATCTGAGCTTAGAACCTTTTTGTGTTGCCCTTTTTTCTGCAAGCAGATTACTTGTGGGAATAAAGCTGGCTGAGTGAAGAGAGGGAGACTACCTAGAAAAGCAGCTTTGTGTAAATGGTATTCCTGCACTGGCTGGCTAGGGGAAAATTTCAATGCTAAACTTTTCAGACCTCCAAGTAAAATGATACAGGTTTGGAAAGAAGTTGTTGAACCCGACAGGGTCTAGCAAGCGAGGTGATCCCAGGTATGCAGAGAGCAGCACAACTGGTGGAGCTGGAGTAAGGTAGCTGGCTGGAGAAAGCCATGGGGAGAATCACAATGTGCCCTGAAGCCATTATGTCGGGCAAACCCCAACATTTTTAACTGTTCCTGTAAGAGAAAGTGAAGCCTTTGCACTTGGGATTCTCAAAAGCCCAAAGGTGGAGCTGTTCCAGGCCTCTAGGAGGAGGCATAGGGCTGAAGGACTCACCTGGAGCCTGAGGGAGAGGCAGCTGAGGAAGAATCTGCTGTGAATTGAGGCACGTTAAGAGACTCCCAGCACAAAACTATGAATTTTGGCTCCAGCCCTCTATGGGGACACATCCACAGGTTCATGTCAGAGCTGAGCATACAAGGGTTCCCCCCTGGAGGTGGCCCTGATATAGCAGTTAGCCCAGGGCAGCTGGGCATTGGGGGAGGCTGGCCACGACAAGCCCCCATAGCTTGACTTGGCACAGAGACAAGGAAAGGTGTTTTGAGAGGCCCTGCCACTGGCACTGGTCTGATGCCACAGTGGCATCAGATGCATTCAACAAAAAAAGCCTGTTAATCCTCAAGCAAACCCTCTCCAGGACACATCCCCATCCTCACCCTATAACATACCATCCCCAAGTCATTCCAGAAACATGCTCTACAGAGCCATGCTACAGAGCTCCAGGAAGTCAATACAACTAAAATAATTAGAATCACGGAATCACAGAATGGTGGGGGTTGGAAGGGACCATCTTTGGAGTCCAACACCCTGCCAAAGCAAGTTTGCCTAGAGCAGGCAATGCATCCAGGCAGGTTTTGAATATCTCCAGAGAAGGAGACCCCACAACCTCCCTGGGCAGCCTGTTCCACTGTTCTGTCATGCTCAAAGTAAAGAATTTTTTCCTTATATTCAGACCCCAAAACCAAAACTTGCAAATGAAAATGCTGTCAGTTCTCTCAGCCAGCGGGATGTCCCCTTCGCAGAGCAGGAGGGAGCACTGGAGCTCGGGGCCAGAGCAGTGAGGGTGCTTCTGGTGCATATTGCTGCTGAACGCCTTGCCAGAGGGTCTGATTTGGCTGGCTGCTGCTCCATTATAGGTGATAATGCAGGAGATGGAACAATCCCAGGTTGCCTGCCGGAGCCCAGGGCAGGTTTGCCAAGCTGGCAGCAAGAGCCAAGCCTCCACTCCTGCACGGTGCCTTCTCCTCAGTGCAAGCTGCGCAGCTCTGGGAGCCACCAGAGATCTGGGTGCCCTCTCCAGCCATGGTCCCCTCACCAGCCACAGAAAACTGCATGTTTGCTGGTCATCTTTTACAGCATGCTAGCGCTGTCAGAAATAATTTTCTTTTCACAGTACCATTCCAGCTTGAGGGACAATGGACTGTCAGAATGGGACCCCAGCATCCCTTCAGTGCCTGAGTCTTACTTTCCCTCAAACACCGTCACCCAAGCCTGCTCGAAACACAGCTCAGGAGAGATTATGTGACGATGGACGTCATCACTGCTCACAATTGCGTATGCTGCTTTGTGCTTTTTCCCTTCTTCTCTTTTTTTTTTTTTTTTGGCTGCCAAGTTATCCTAAGAGAGGCAGTTTCTGACTGGCGATGTGAAATGTTACCTTTATCACTTCTCCGCAGCACCAGCAGTATTATAGGCTGTCAGTCTAAAAAAAGCAGCATTGTTTGACTGCGCAGAGCAGGCAGTGCAACAGCAGCCACATCAGGCTCCAGAGGTGGAAAGGGCCCCATTAGGTGTTGACACGAACACGGCGCGGTTCGCTCCAGACAACTCTTGCGAGGGCTGAGCTTGCTCATACGTTAAATGGGTAAATATAGATCCAAAGGCAGCACGGTTCAGCCAAGACCCACATGCACCAGCCCCCCTCCCTCCTAGGATCTGAGCAGAAAAGTGGAGGGAGATTGCTCAGTGCTGAAACATCACCACTGACGCAGACGTCTAAGTGGGTCAGATTGAAAAGTCATGTTAATGAGTTTACACAAGAAGTTTAAAAAAAACCCAACAAACCCAACCCAACACCCAATAGTGAAGGTGAAGTGAAGACAAAGCCAGAGGTTTTTAGTGTGCTGGGCTAGTGAGCAAGCAACAGGGTATGAGCCTTCCTTCCCTCCCTCCAACATGGGCTTTTTTATTTTTTCGCCACGGATATGAAACAGATGGGGAGAAAGGGAGGACAGGCCCAGTTGGGGAATACTTAAAAGCAGCAACAACTAAAGTTTCCATAACGAAATTTGATTCTTGTGGAGAGCGTGAGTGTGCTGGCTTCTTACTGTCTCAGGGTAATCAGCTGAATGCACGGCACACTTATCTTCATGCAAGCTTTCCCTTTGCTGAGATGCCATTGCAGATAGGTGTACAATTCAAGGAGCATCACAAAAAGCAGTATCTGAATTTATGGCTACCATATTTCAGGGCTGTGTGAGAGGGTACTAGCAGTTTCAAATAACTTCTCTGCAGAATGAAGCAAACTGTGAAGGCACTGATGTTACTATCCCCATCTGTCATCTTAAAAAGACAGAGCTACTGCCCATCTTTTCAGCAATAGGGCCACACTGAATATTGTCAAAAGCAATCATTTCCCCTGCTAAATCATTCCTTAGGGCTACAACGTTTCTGTCTGTGAAGAATACAGGAGAGGCTAAAATAAACCATATAGCAATAAAGAATCAAAAATAGGAACTGTGGAGATCATCTAGTCTACCCCCACCCCATTCAAAAAGCAGGGAGGTAACCAACATGAGATCAGCTCAGCCATGGTTAACAGAGACTTTAAATCTTCAGGGAGACTCTACCTCTTCTGGGTGACTTATTTAACTAAGTCATCAGATAGAAAAATGGGTCAAACTGGTTGGTTGGCCAGAAGGGTGTTTGTTATTCCTTCTGGGTTGAGGCAGGGATGATGCCATGGCCAGTGAAGTTCAGTGGGAGATGTCGGGCTCATCAGGTCTTGTGAGAGCCGTGTCACATGGTTATCTCCAAGGTACAGGGAAGCCTGATGCCTTCAGGCTCTTGGACAAAGTGCAGTGACCCTGCAAGCAGCCTGGTCTCCATTGCAACACCATGCTTCGGCTGTTCCCTGGCTCCACACCTTGAGCAGCCAGACTCAGCTCTGCAGAAGTATCGAGTGATGCTTGAGGTCAGAAGGTGCAAGAGAGGCCATGCACAGAGTTGCAAATAAAGCAGCCCTGGCTTTGAGGGACTAAAAGGTAGGTCATATGTACAGGTCTCAAGGTTAGTGAGAATTCACAGCTCTGCAGAGGGAGCAATGAGCAGAATCATTTGCAATGGATAGCCTTGATATTAAGGGGAAAGGGGTGAAGAGGAGAAGGGCTGGAGGAAACACTGATTGCAGTCTGACATCAACCCAAAGACCAACCCCTGCTGTCAGGGAGGAAGCATAACCCCTTGAGAAGAGAATTTCATCAGAGGAAGCCCGCATCAGAACCTGCAGCACTTTAATGCCTGCCCTCCCCACACAGGACACAGCATGCAAAATGCTGCAAAGTCACAGCTATGTCTTTGCAGACATCAATGTGTGACTGCAGAGTCTCCCTAGACTGTTCCAGACAACTCCAAAGGTGTTGCTGCTGCACCTTTCCACCTGGACCGCCCCCAGAAATTTCACTTAGCCCCAGCTCATGCATACCCATGATTTGCTGGCGTCCTTACAGATGTAACCCATCTGTAACAGTGCTGCCTGGTGACTTCTGGCATCCTGTGCATATACACAAGCACTTCCTGGAGCTGGAGAAGAGCTGCTCAGGGAGCCTGGAAGATGCCTGCAGTTTTGTGTAAGCCCTGAAATGCCATCTGAAAAGCAAATGAAACCGGCATCTTTCTGAAGGGGAGAGTGCTGACTCACCCAGTGTTTGCTTCCCTGCACTCTACCCCTGCAAACTACCCAGCAGCAATTGCTTTCTGCTCTTTGTAAGTGCTCTGGGACTCCTTAACCTCCTTTGCCTGTCTCCAGCTGCAAGGGCCCTTCCCCTTTCCACTCACACACAAGCCCGGTGCACTCGTCAGGGCAGGAGCCAGTCCACTTGACTGGTTTCTCTGCATCCAGCAAGGCCTCTCCTGTCCACTTTCAGTGCCAGCATTGCAGGGGAGCTAAGGGGGACAAGCACCCTTCGTGCTAAGCCTGGACCTTTCCAGTCTTGTAGACACGTAGTCCAAGGTCTCTGACTAGCCACGGACTCAAACACCACATGGGACTCTGAGAGAGAGCTGTTTCCAGTGATGTCTCTTAGGGATGAAGTCATCAGCTGAGTAGGTGAAAAAAACCCCACAGTTAAAAATTAAATTTCAAGAAATATTTGGGAGCAGACACTCTTAAGTAGCACTGGTGGCAGGTGCCCCAATAAGAATCTCATTATATCAAATAACTTACTCCCTGAAAAGCTCCCAGGGCTCTTATTATCTCTGGAGTGATAAGCAGAAGTGGTCTGATCTCTTGTAGAGCTTACAGAAGGATTGAGCTCTTTGTTTCAGATTAATTACCTCTCTGAAAAGAAAATTTGTATCACAAGCCAGGAAAAAATAGAGAGTTAATAGTCAATGAAAGTGATGTAAAATTAGAGTAAAATCCTATCATACTGTTTGCAATAGGAGGACTCTACCTTTATGCTGGGTGAAATCAGAGGAAAATTCTGTCACCTTGCAGGGAAAGACCCCCCCTCCAGCAGACATCTCGGCTGGATTAAAATTTTAACTCAGAACATTTTCTGAGGAAGGAGGATAATAGCTTCATAAACGTATGTACCTTGCACCTGAAATCTCATTGGCTTTGAATTAGCCATGCATTCTCAGGCCCTTTTGGTCTGACACTCTTTTGTGTGAGATTATTTATTTCTGTCTCTAAGAAGCTTTGTGTAATAAGGTGTTAAGCTTAAGATAGTTTAAACTAATATTTGATTGTGGAAAAGGGTAATATCACTGAATAAGGTTAAAAGTGGGTGCTTATAAAAATTAAAAATTGTTCCTACTCTGCTTTGGCAGATTAGACCTGTGAAACTATGATAGGATTTCTCTCTCTGCCTCTCTCTCTCTTTCTACTGGGCTCTAGCTTTTCTCCTGGAGGAGCAGAGACAGGCGGCAGACTCAGCCTAACGTTCGAACACTGGAGAAGTACACGTCAAACTTTGGATCAAAAATCCCTCACGATGGGCTATAGCCTGGGCTGTAAAGAGCAAACAAGCGGGAGACTCAGTTAAGACCATTGACAGGCTTGCAAATTAAAGCAGGAAGGCCTGAGCATTAAGGTAAAGAGCAGGCAGCTGTTTTGAGCGCTGCAGCCTGCCTGAATGTGCCTGGTGAAGTGAATAACCATTTCCAAATGCTCCAGTTGAGCGTGAGCCGAGATGTAAGCGAAAACTTGGATGGGTTATTCAGAGAGACTTCATTTTTGAGAGCCAAAGCCCTGGCTGGGAATAGAAGAGTGATTTGTTCCCCCCCCTGAGCATCATTACCTGCTCACTTCTCCTCGTGACTAGAAGCTGCCCAGCAAGAACCGTTGCAGAACAGAGATGCTCCTCCCAATTTCTCCTGTGATTGCTGTGGCAGAGATAGAGACCCTGGCTCCTTACTGAGCAGAGGCGGGTCCCCTGCGGCATGCACAGCTGCCTGCAGACACCCAGAGCCCCATCCCTGGCCATGGCAGGGAGTGGCAGGGGAACAGCAGGGGAGCCCAGCAGCTTGAAGCCCACTTTGCATGACAAAGCCAGCACAGGAGGTTGGAGAAATGACATTCCTGTGTGGGACCACCTCCAGACTGCATTTTAGTCAGCTCTGCCTGTGAAATTTATTCCATAATGAAAAAATAAAAAGTCTTTCTATACAAAAACCAGCCTGACTTTCAGTGCCAAGGTAGGAGTGGTTGCTCTGGGTACAAGTAGAGCCACTCTACTGCCCAACCCTCCAGCAGCACCAGTCTGTGCACTAGAACAGCATTCTGTCCTACAAAAAGAAACCATGTCTGTCTTTCTGGGAACACGAATGCCCCTGACCTCTGCCTATTGCAGCCATCCTATAGAGCCACATTCTGCAGCAGAGGGTGAAGCCAAACATCAGTGACACCCGATGTGGTGGAAAGGACACCAGCAGCCTGCCTTCACAGCCTACCTTATGCCATCAGAAGCTCCCCCTGGAAGGTGGGACTCCTCTCACCATTACTCATGAATGCTGTGAAGACTGCTTTCCACATGCAGATGTGTGCGTAAGACAGTTTAGGGAAACCCATCTTTTCTTACCAGAAGATGAGGCGACCTCATCACCCCAAGGCACAATGGCAGAAAGAAGGGGATATCTTCTAGCTTGCCACAAAAAGGTGAAAAGGAGTCCTCATTCCTCTGCAGCAGAAGAGGTGTGGGGCAGCTCCTGAGCTCTGCCCTTGCTGGCCAGAGGAAAGGAGCAAGAAGATGAAGTGCCCTTACCCAGGGGAAGGGCTAATGGAGGTGCTCTTTCTTTCGAGCAGCACGTTGGATGATCACAGACTGAGCAGACAGTTGCTGTTCCTTAGCTTGTTAGTGGTGGGCTGCATCTTACAGCATGGTGTAGTAATAAGTTGGTTGGGCACTGGAATGTGTTGCTCAGGGAAGTTGTAGATGCTCCATCCCTGGAAGTGTTCAAGGCCAGGTTGGATGGGACTTTAAGCAACCTGCTCTTGTGGGAGGTGTCCCTGCCCATGGCATGGGGGTGGAACTCGATGATCTTTAAGGTTGCTTCCAACCTGAGCCATTCTTTAATTCCATGTCTTTCTGCCAGCACTGCAGCTAGCCCACAGCAGAGCCAAGTTAGCATGTTGGTCCCCAGTGGTGTGCCCAAGCCTCGGCATGTGCTTCCTGGCATTGTGGCCTTTCCTAGGAGAAACCTGAGATGACAAGGGAGAGAGCAACAGGGAAAGGAGTGGAGAAACTCAACCCCAGCCCTGAAGTACTGACAAAAGACACACGTAGATGTCACGCTGCCTGGCTGCCTGCACTCCACTGCCAGCAGTGATGGACTCAACCTGCCTCCACCCCAAAAAGCAACCTTCCCACACCGCTGGTGATGCCTCCTGTAAGAGGAGGGGAAAGGGATAAGAGAAACAGGGGAAGTGACAATATTATCCCTGCTTCAGCACCATGTCGAAGCAAAGCAAGCCCTTTTCTAAGAAATGGGCTCAGCTGCTTATTATGTGAGACAGCAGCATTTAGAACTCAAACCAAATTATACAGTCTTGATAGTGTCTTTCTGTAGTGTTACTTGCCTGACCAGTACTGGTCAGTGGAAATAATCTAAGACTTTTAGTACTGCCCTGACTATGTTTTTTCCAAGCCAACTGGTACAGCAAACATGACTCCCTGTTTCAAAAGTGCCTGCAGTGGTCAGTAAGACAGCAGGCAGGCTGTCTGCCTCCCTGAAGCTCCCTCCCCTCTAAAACATCTCCCAGTGCCTTGCAATGTTATTCAGCCCTCAGTGTCAGCTCCCCAGTAGGGACAGCAGGACAGGAGTGGTGTGGCATGGAGAGCAGGGTGAGGTCCACATGTCCATGGCCAGCTGCCCCACTTTCGGTGGACAGAGTAGGCAGCTCATCTGGTGCTGGGGTTTCAGGGACAGCGTCAGGGAGTTGTGCAGGAAAACAATTTGGCAGTGCAAACCCCGAGTAGTGAACGCAGCTTGTTTGCATAGCAGATTTTACCATTATGCAATGCCTTTGAAGTTGTAGCAGCGAAATGGGACAGGTGACACAATCTCTCATATTAGCAAAGTCCAGGGGGAATGACCAGCGTTAAAGTCTCCAGGTAACACTCTGCTTTCAGCTATCTGATTATTAAGACTCCACAGAAAGACCTGGAAGGCGTTAAAGCAACTGCTGCTCCTGGCCCCTTGGCCTGCTCTAGAGCAGCAGACCCCTTGCCAGGCAGAGCAAGGAGTTGGGTATTTTGCTGGACGCCAAAGGGCAGGCAGGGCTACCTGATAGACTCTGGACACCCCATGGCATTGCTTCAGCTCAGCTTTCAGTACATGCCATCTGTGATAACCAAAACTTCCCAAGCTCTGGGAGGCTGAAGACTGACCTCAAAAATCCTTCCTTTGGAAAGGTGTCACCTACAGTGAATAATGTCAATAGAAAGAGACACAGGCAACGTCAAGTGAATTATGATATAAAAAATCATGATGGCTGAGAAAGGTCCAGAACAGGCAGGTACTGAAGATATTTAAGCAAATGAGACCATTTCAGGAATACAGGAAACATGAAGCCTGCCACAGGGTTGCTGAACTACAGGTCTATAAAAATGAGCTGATAGCACAATTTAAATGGCTAAGGACACTGCAGAGAAACAGATTTCTTTGGCTTTTTGCAGAGGATGTTTGGAGAGGTATTTGCATGCCAAATATATGACTTTCAGGTTTAAAAAGGCTCCTGCTTCAAGAGGAACTGAGGTACCAAAAGAAGGGGACCAGACAAAAGCAATATATTGAATAAGAATTTGTGAGGAGCCAAACATTTAAAAGTGTCCTCCAGGAAGGGGATACCATATTATATATATAAATTGGACCTATGAAAAAATGATACGTAGTTAAAGTTTTGCAAGGGGGTACGTAAATGTAATAACTAAACTGATAACAAAATATGCAATCTCTCTTTAAAATGTGTTATTTTATCAGAAAACAAACAAACAAAAAAATTATCATGCACTCATCTGTAGAAAGGATGCCAGTGTGATTATACAGCCTAGTGAATCTTAGTGCAGGCTCAGGAAAACTGGGTGAAAGGGTAATTAAAATATAGTTACTCACAGCATATACTAGTTCAACATAAACGAACTGCCAGAGCTTCAGTAGATCTCAATTCTTTCAGCAGATGAACCATGAGTAACTAAAGAAAAGTTTGTGGCAATGCCAAGCTGAATTTTAGAAGACCTCTGATGGACATCCCAAGGAGAAGCCTTCGGTACACCAAGATATTGGCAAAGTGAAAGGTGAGGCAATAACATGGTCCAGAACTGGAGCGGTGTGAGGCAAAGGCATGTGCGTGGCAAAGGCATGAAGTTTAATGGGATCGTCAGTATGGAGGGATATTGACATCTGAAGAAGAGGCAGAGGAAGTGTGTGGATTAAGCCAGAAAATAAACTCCATCCCAAACTATTAGGAGAGCAGGTACTGGACATTACCTGCTTGGCCACCAGGCTTTCAGACAAGCCTGTGCAGGCAAACAGGGGCCACGAGGATAGAGAACAGCTGAGGCTGCACATATCAAAGACGTTGCAGGGGGAGGGAAATTAATCCAGGCAATAATTGATCTGTTAGCTTAACCTCAGGAGTATGACAAGCATTTGACTAATTTTGAGGGGAGGAATAATGAAAGATGTAGAGTTTAATGGGAAACACTATAAAATGCAACAAAGAGGTTACCAAAAATAGGTCTGACCTGACTAACTCAACGTATTTTTTGATAAAAATAGCAGAGGTTCCAGACAAGAAAATGCTGTGTATCTCATTTATCTGGCCTCCTCTCCAGTAATTCGCGGAGGAGTGGGTTAGTAAGAATTACGAGGGTAATGAGTAGGCCACAGATGAGATGCCTACAGATTCCACTGACAGCCGTCTCTGTTAGCAATTGTTGCTTTTATACTCAAAAAAACGAAGGCCCAGAGACCTTGGTGTGGCTGCTCTTGGGGGGAATCAGCTGTGTTGCTTTAGATCTGGTTGTGTGGCCACCTGTGCCTGGTGGACTCGTAGCCCATCATATAACCTGCAGCACTGGGGACTGCCGCAGCCACCCTGTCCTTCCCTGGGCAACCTCCAGCCTGCAGGAGGTACAGCTTCACAGATATCACATTATGGCTGGGAAAGAAAATATCCAACGGCTAATTAAAATCTGCTAGTGATGAGTAAATCCACAGCCACTCCTCTTAAGTTGTTCCAATGCTTACTAATTAATCTCACTGTTACCATGGGAAGGCTTCGGACACCCCTTTTTGCCAGATGCCCACAAAACACAGCCTGTGGTCTGCCACCAAGGGGAAAGGTGAGCTTTTCCCCACCTGGCAAGGCGGCACCGTGCCACTGGCATTGGTGAGGAGAGAAGGGCTAGCCAAGGGCTGGCAGCTGGCTGGGCTTGGCAGGCAGGCAGACAGGGGGCTGAAGTGAGCACTGCCAGCGCCTGGGCTGAGAAACTGGGTTGGAAACGGGTCAGCATCTCTCAGTGCCTGGCCAGGCGCTTCCTCTGACGTCCTCTCCGCTCGCCTTCCTCTCCTGCAGGTTTCCCTGCGCACACCAGCAGCAGTCACTGCTCCACTCTGCCTTGGGATTGATTATTCCTCATTCTCTGGCCTCATCCATTAATGACGCATGTCGATTCAAATGCTGTTGCTTTTTGCTTCTCTCCCTCTCCCTCTCTCCTCTTTTATTTTTTTCCCCTATTCCCCCTATTTTTATGACGCATGAAGTCAGGGTTGTCATTATTCTATATTTGCATGGATAAAGCTGCCGTCATCATCTATTAGGTTCCAAATGATAAGAGCCCACATGCAGGCTCCCTTGTTATGTATGCTGCTTCTGCTCGCCGTTCCTGATTACTTCTGGCCCATATTTTAGCTCTAGGAGCCAAATGGCTGTCTCATGCAGAAATGCCTCAAAACCGATTTTTTAAAAGTTGTTCTTTACAGAAAAGGAGATGTGTTTTCTCCCACGTTTGTCTGCCTTGGCTGTCTTTTCCTGCGTTAATTCCTCATCTCAATTTTTCATGTTTTCCTTTTTGGCCCAGTAAGATAGTTATACATGAGGCGAAACAATCTGATCTATCTGTTGATCTCATCCTTTCATTTGCATGCCTAACATCTCGGATACCTTAGGGGATGGTGGTTCTCAAGTCTTCTACAGTAATTAATGCCCTGTCTTTCCACTTAAAAATACTTCCTGCTACTTACTCAGCTTGCTGGTTTAAAATGAGATTAAGAAAGAGGAAAATAAATGACAGTCTGGAAAAGGAGTTAGTGATCTAGAGAAACCAGGTAAACAGAGGTGGTTGATAGCAGAGGTCTTTCTCCCCTTCCCTTAGCTCCTAGAATCCAGTGGATTTGTTAGCATTAGAGAAGCTGCTGCGTATGAACACGGTTGTATACCCAGTAACCAGCAAACCTGGCAATATCCTTGATGTCTGTAACAGCCAAGGTTCAACCGACAAACGAAAAACCTGAGCTATCTGATAACTGAGGTGAGAGGATGACCTACCTGAAATAACATCTTGGCCCTGCTGCTGGGGGACACAGCCCATTAGTGGGTTGGTGCCTGTATGTGCCTGGGAAATGCAGGAAAGGATGGAGCCCACCAGGGATGCTTGCAGGGTGCATGTTTCACTTCCACCTCACCACTCTTGAGGTGGAGCTGCCTGGATGGGGGTGGTCTCGCCCGATGGTCTGGAGCTCCAGCAGGCAGTTTGCAAGAGCTGACTATTGAGCCAGGGTTGCCGGTGAGTTTTTCATCAAATCCCGGTCTGCTACGCTTCCATTTATGGGTATTTTATGCATGCAACTAAACAATGCCTTTGAAGATGATAACAAAACAGCTTTCCCTTTCCTTTGGTGCACATAGGAGTCAGTAAACACAATTCCACTGAATTCCAGCTGGTCAATGCCATACAGACCTGGAGGAAAACTGCAGGTGCCAGGCAGCAAAAGGCCAAGGCCAGCTAGCAAAGAGGGTGAAAAATATCTCCTTTATACTCTCTGAACCCAGTGTCTGCACACAATTGTGCCTTTCTTTCTGCCCTGCTGTGGCCTGGGCTGTCTTGGTCCTCTGGGGCAGAACTCACCCTCAGGGTGGTCCAAGGTCTACAAAACATCCCCCAAAGCCCACAAATGGGGGTGCAACCACTGTCATATGGGGAGGTTTGTGTGAATCTCGTCGGTGTGTAGGGCAGGGATGTTATTTATCAAGCTGGGGGTGAGAAGGAGAAGAAAGGCATATTCACATGTAGAGTGAACTAGCGATGCATTGTTTTGCTAGACCTGGAGCAGAAGGGAAAGATGGCTGGAGAGAAATTCAGGCACAGTGCCATGCCAGTGTGAGGATGGTGTTCTGCCTGGGAGCTGCCATGTATTTTGTTTTTGGAATTAATAGATTACACATTGAAAAAAAGGCCATTTTAGGTCAAATGAAGCCCTTTTCAAATTTAAACCGAAAAAGTGCAGAGTTTCTTTGCTAAAACAATCTGGTGGAAAAAATCGGAATTCAAAAACCTCAAAGTATTGTTGGGTACTGTCAAGATTAACTGTCTGACTTCTCATTTTCTAGTCACATTTTGTTGGTCAAATGCGATTAAATCATGATTTAGAGGTTACTAAGACATAAATAAAAAACATAACACATCTTCTCCAGCCAGTGTCTCTTTCTTTGTTCGAGAAAGTGGGAGAAGGCAGCTCAATCGCCATCACCTACACATACCTGGTGACTTCAAGTGAGAGCCAAAGAGGTTTTCTCTGCTTTTTGGGGTGTCTAAGCACAGATAGACTTGCAGATAAACTTTCTGGCATCCTGAGCTTTCATCCCTCTGTTCAGGGCTTAGGGCCTGCACTAAAGTTATGGCAGCTTTATGGCAGGAGCCAGCTCATTGCCTGTGCTGTCCATACAGACATCCCCACTAAGGCAGAAAGAACGTGCATCTTCCCCCAGTTCCCACAGTTTCTGTCATTCGTAAAAATAACTGTACCCCACAGGAATAAAATCCCCTAGGAAAGGGCAGGTGGACTTGGCATTCTGAGATAATGAGGTCTCTGTGTCAGGGACAGCAAGATGGAAATGACTTCAGAGCATTTTGGGATCCCTACACTGCTGACATTGCAAGACTGAGGGACCAAAAGGGCACCAGGACTGATGGATGGTGAGGAAATAAGGATGGAAGAAAAGTACCCAAGGTTTCAGCTGCAGAGTGTACAGGATCTTTTTCACCTTTCTGTCTTCTTTACCAAGCAGTTTGTACTCCCTGAAAAGCACTTACCACAGCTCCTAGTGTGAGGAGTCCCTTGCAGGCCCTCTCCACCCCATCCCAGGGCCCTATACAGTCCTCTGTCCCTCTGCAGGCAGCCAGGGAAAAAAAATCATTGGCTGTCACTTCTAATGCCACCTGAGGAGCTGCTAATGGAAATCTGGTTTGCATGGAGTGAGCACTACAGGACGCCATCTCTGTGTTTGGCATGCTGCAGCAATTACATATATTGTCATCTTTTAGTGTTACAAATAGCTCAGAGCGTCGCTAAGAGTTTCACCCATGCAATTCGCGACATGAAGGAGCCAAGTTCCTACTTTTCTGAGGAAAGGCAGCCACATGGGGTGGAGGGAACCACTCAGGCACCAGAGAAGCACTGCATAGCTCCCCCCGATCCTCCTGAGAGCCAGACTCACAAGACATAGAAAAACTGCAAGCCCAGCCTCCTAAATAGCAGTGGGTGGCACCAAGCATCCTCCCAGCTCCTGTGTTTTCCTGGGGGGGGTTGTGCAGTTCAAGGTGGGGTAGGGCTGCAGTGGATGAGCCCCTGCCTGCAAAGGGAAAGGGGCAGGGCAGCAAGTGAGCCCTATGCTTTGCGGCTCTGCTGCCTGCTCTGGACAAAACATTTGGAAACAGCTTGCAGGCAAATTGCAAAGAGACTGGAGCCTGGACTTGGAGAAGGCAGCAAAAGCATTGAAGGAAGAATGGTGGTGCCTAGTATAGGCAGCAGACTGGGAAAGTGCTGTTCTACCAGAAGAGCAAAGCAGTGACCTGCTTCTGGGCATGAGTTGCCATACCGTGGCATGCAGCAACCCTTTCCACAAGTGGTCATTCATGCAGAAGGCAGGCAGACTCTTCTCTTGGGCTTGTATGGCTTTAGGACACACAGCAGGCAGGCTACAAGAGGACCCCAGGGCTGGGACCTGCCCCAGCTGGGACCAATACAAGCCCTCACGCACTGCAGAGAGCACTCACCCAGGGCACAAGTCCCCATCCATCTCCTGCTCCTAGCAGTAGAAGTAGTGCTGGCTCCTACCACATGTTGCTGCCCTGAGTCGGTCAGCTAGCAAAGAGCTTTTGGGCTGGTGCTCACTTGCATCCCTCTGCATCTGCACATGGTGCTTCTTGCACAGGAAAGCCATTTCCATGTCCTCTCCTTGCTCTTGGCTGTGGAGTTCTTCTTGACGTGGCCCCCTTCCACCTCTCCTTCCTATAAATGCAGTGACCAGTTTCTGTAGTTCTCCATTCTCCATGCATTCTCCCTTCTCTTTGCTGTCCCCACCAGTGCTAGAGAAGGACACGAGCCCATGACATTCTGACCATTTTTTCAATGTGACATTTTTTCCACATCACTGTGCAAAGTCTCCCCCTCATTTGTTTCTCCGCAAGGTGGGGGTGAAAGGGAACATAGCTGTGGCTGGAAACACGGCTTCAAATCAAAATGATTTGCCAGATCTCCACAACAGTGCAACACCAGAGAGATGGATGGACAGGCTAAAACTGGCAGGACCTCATAAGAGATAAAACATACACTCAACTTCTGTGTAAAAGCTCTTTTAGAAGCTCTAGAAAAACAGCCAAAATGTGTTTGGCCTTTTTTGGGAACCCTCAATTCTGGAGAAGAGGAACTGTGCAAAAGCCATTTGCTGAATGCGAATGCTGATTTGTGTTCTGGGGTCTGAAAGCTTCCTAAAAGTGAAAATAAAAAGATAGCAAATAAATCCAAAATATACTAGCCAAACTCACATCAGTTTCTTGTGTATTGAGTTAGGTGGGACTAAGACTTTTACCTTTGTAAGGCCTAAAAATTGACAGGAATGTGAAATGCCAGGAGCCTGCCATGCTGCCTCAGCTCCTGCTGGCTGAATATGGTGGTGATGCCTGGTGGGAACGAGGGAGGAAGGGAGGAAGGAGAGAGGCTGTGAGAACCTCCTCCCCATCTTCAGTCATCCAGGGTGTGTTTTAATGCTGGGGATTAACACAGGGCCAGAATGAGTGGTAATGCTTTTGCGTACTGAGTATCCGCCTGGGTGAAATGGTGCATCAGCTCTGCGCTTCTGCCGAGGATGGTGGGCAATTAGATCACGGGCTTATCAGAAGTAAAAGTCAGTTTCCAGATAAGCAGAGTGTAACCTGTGGATTAAAGTTGTCAGTTAATTAAAGAGGCCAGGGTTTAAGCTGCAGATAGGGCTGTGTTTAGTGAAGTAATACTACAAGAGATAGTGCCATTCTGATGAGCCAGGGGGCAGATAGCCTAGTGTAGGGTGTAGAGATGCTGAGTTAATTACCAAAACTAATTACAAACACAATGTTTGAGGGCTCCAGGCCAGGCTCCAAGCCTGCATGTTGGGGAACAGACACTGAGGTGAGGACCTCGGATGTAGGGGCAGGTCTCCCCGTCTGAGTGCTGCTCAGGCTTGTTGGAAGCAGCGATGGAGCAACTAACATGGACCGGAGAGCTTGGCACAGCACCTTCCCTAACCCCAGAGAAAGCGATGGCCTGGTGGATTGACAGGTCTTACAAGCGGAGATAACACGTTTTATTTGCAACCTAATTGTCCTTTGTCTCTTTTTAATGAGTGGGAAATTTCTGCCCCAACAGGCAGCTCTGGGGCTGGCAGCACGCCTGGCTGGCAAGAGTAGCAGACCTCCAGGGTGGGCAGCCAAGTGCACCATCCCCATAGAGAACAAGAAAGATGGGCAGCAATGTTTTATCTGCCTGGGGCAGAAAGGAACCCTCGGGAAGCCCTACTTTGCAGTGACTGGCAGCCTCAGTTCACACATCAGAGCCATTCAGCGTTTCATTATAGTTTTGCATTCTTTAAACGAGAGGTCTGTGCGAGGCACACCAAAAAAGGCAGACGCTGCTTTGAAGAGTTCACATTTGAAGGCAGGATGTCCTGACTCATCCGCACGCATTGTAGCTAGGTGCACTTTGGATCTTGTGGCATTTCTCACACAAAGGCAGCATCTTCCTCAGTTGCGCCCCATGCTTCCATGGGCAGGCAGTACAATTCACTCTGAAGTGAACAAATAAAAACAGATTCCTAATTCTCACTGCTCCTAGATGGCAGCGGACAATCCAAAATGAAGTGAAGTTTATTTCCAGTTTTGTCTTACTGTAGATTTCTCACAGCAGGGCAACAGCTCAGGCAGACGACTGTGCACAGCAGTACCTTCCAGGATGAGTCATGCCAGCTCTGGCTCTGAAGGGGTTGTAACTCTGGGCTGTGAATAAAAGAAGAGGTTGTAAACTTCATAGTGTGAGAGTAGAGGATTTAAGTCAGGGTCAAGTCAGATAAATTCACCTTCCTGTAAATTAGATCATGAAAGCCTCAAGCACCCTGCCAAATCTCCCTCGGTTTGCTCCCCTTATGCTTCTCCAGAAGTGAGAGCTCTTCCAAGCCACCCTACCACTCATTCAGATCAATGCATTACTTCTGAGACTAGCTGATAGGGAAAAGCCAAGGTGGAATAACTAATGTACAAAATTGTTTATTTTGAGGTAAGTATCAAAGATTAAGTTAAGCTGCAAGGGTTTTCTGGACTTCACCTGGTCCCGTGCCCAGCTCAGAGCAGGTCCAGTTTCTCTGTTAGGTCAGGCTGCTCAGGGCCTTGTGTTATCCATTTGTGACTGTCTCCAAGGACAGAGACCTTCCCTTTTGGATAGCCTCTTCCAGTGGCAAATGACTCTTACATAAAGCTAACTGGAGTTTCCCCTCTTGCACCTTGTGCCCTTGCCCCTCAACTGCTGCACATATTCAGAAAGGGCCCATCTCCATCTTCTGCATAAGCTCACACCAGAGGGACTCATTTCCACCAGGATCCCAAAATCCTCTCCTGCAAAGCTGTTTTTCTTCCCATCTGTGCCCACCCCACCCTGCTGTGTAGGACTCATCCATCCTACCAGCAGGATTTTGTACTTGGCTTCAGGGAACCTCACGATGGTCCTGGCAGTCCATGTCCACAGCCTGCCCAGGTGACTCTGAGGAGCAGTCCTGCCCTCCAGGGTCTCACCAGTGGTGTATTGGCCACTGGTATTGACCTGTAGAGGTGTGCCCTGCCCCACTGTTCACGTAGGTGATGAGGACAAGGACCAGTACTGAGTCCATATTGATCTGGAAGAAATCAAAAACCTCCTGGCATCAGCCCTTCCCACACTTGTTGGGTGTTCTGCAGAGCATCTCTCCCCCTGGATAGCTTCCCAGCCAGGACTGCGCAGCGTGCACCAAATCAAGCCCTCAGCAGGATCCAGCTCGCATTTTTCATACACTTGCACCACAAAGATCTTGGTGCCCCTTACAAGTGTTGCAAACAATCACAGGGTGAAAGCTTCAAGAAATTTCCCACATAGGGCTTCAGGCTGAAACACTCCTAAAGACAGAAAATTAATTCTGTGCCTCCAGAGAGATTTAAAAGGTATTGCCAAGACTGAAGACTAAACGCAGAAACTCCAGTCTTACATCAAATGTATGCCAGATATGTGATATGTAGCTTGATTTGTCTGAAAAAAATTAAAAGTGCTTATCGGTAGAGTAGGAATTAGATGCTAACCTTTTCCAGCTCCACATCTCTGACATTCAGTGCTCTTTGTCTTTTTCCTTTACTGTATGTTTCAGTATCTCTCTATTGGAAATGGAGACCAATAACTGCCTGTGAGGGGATTCAAAGGCTAACCAGGGGAAGAGAGCAGTAGCAGTGAATTGTAACGCTCTGGAGAGATTATAGATTTATGAGGGCCTTTTGAAATATTAATCAATCAGGACAATCTCTTTTCCTCACCCAGGTAGACATCATAATTTTCATTTGACAAAAAGAGGAAGGTAGGAAATATAGCATTTCTCACAACTTATTCACTGAGACAAGGGAAGACTTGGCAAAGCCAGGAAGGTAGGGAGTTTGGCCCTCAGCTCCTAGGCATTGCCTGGGCCAGTCAGGATCAGTCTCCTCACAGAGCAGAGAAGGGCAGCATAAGTAGCCATCATCACAGAGGAGAGGTCTGAGAAAACTTTCCCCTGGCAGTTCGCAGAGATTTTTCTCCTTTACTATTTGCTGCATATGCTCATTCTTTAAATGGACTGTGTTCATTAATATCGTGCAATGACAGATTTAGAAAAACTGTAAGATTAAGTGGGAGAAGAAACAGACAGAATTTACAGAGGTTGTTGATCAGGAAGACCATTAAGCAACCTAAAGAAGTAACAGTCCATGTAAAGAAAGGTAAAAAGATTACCATGAATGGCTATGGGAGGAGTAGGATGTGAATAATTATTCTTTAAGTCTGGTTACTACAATAAAGAAGAGGGAAAGGGAAAAAAATTGAGGTCAAACTGGATTTGCTTTTCCAGCCACATGTGAAAAAAGAAAAACTTCATTTGGAGTTGTTGCAAACTGCTTCACTGCATCCAAAATAGGACATTTCATTTGTTGAATGATGTCACCCCTTTTTAACCTTTTAAAAGGTGGCCTATATTTGAGCAAAAATAAATACACAGAAAATTCTTCAAACCATATTCTCCATCATGTTTATTATATTCTTCCCAAAAAAGCCTTTCTTACAAGGTCCTGGGGAGAGGGGTGAGGACATAATTTTGTGGATATTTAAGACAACCAGTTTTTAACACTCTGCGTGAAGTGGCCAAAACCCAAGCTGCTGAAGGAAGAGAGAAAGTAATAAGTCATACTTCAGCACCATGAAGTCATGGGGCTCCTTTCCAAGCATGCACTGTGCTCTAGAAAGTCCCTGGAGCACGCATGGAGAAACTTGATGTGAACTTGATTGATTTAGTTGGATGGAGACAGAGTGGAGAGAGGAAATGCCTCCGTCACTGTCCACTTTCAGTAGGGATGAGCATGCCAGAGACTCCTTCCAGTCCAAGTTTTATCTTGACAGATGTCTAAAATATGCGAGAGCTAAACTTAGCCTTCCCCATGTGGTATGGTAATTCATGGAAGTTCAGGTTTATTGGATTAGTACACAACAAATAATGCAGCGAAACAGCAAATACCTTGGGGCTGGGGGCCTCAGGGACAGAGGCGGTTAAAATACGTAAGGCATGGAAAAATAAACGACTTCTATTCTTGTTTTCTGTGGCAAAGGGGGAAACTACAGTAGGTAGAAATTGTGAATATCATTGATATGTCAGTGAGATTAACAAAGGGGAACCCAGGCAGTCCCTGGGGAAAAGTAGGTGGAAGGATGGGAAAAGAGTGAGAGCAGGATTTGTGTATGCCCATCTTCAGGCCTGTCTCCTGTACTAGTCCCTCTGGAGATGCTGGTACAGGAGAGTCCCTTATTTGTGGCTTGGCAGGGAGTTTGGAAGGGATGTCTTTAATTTTGTTATAACCCTTCCCCTTCTTCCCCAGACGCTACAGGCTCCATGTACTGATCTCTATACTGCTTTCTCAGAGTCGTATTTTTTATTATAATCGGATAAATTGTTGCAGCCACTAAAACCACGTCAATAGCAGATGAACGGGGGAACCCAAAACAAGGAGAGAAACTACAGGGGAATGTTGTCAAAAAAGAAACAGACAGAAAGTGCAAATGTGTCCCACAACCTGCCGCAGTACAGGAGAGACCTCGTGGCACCAGACCCCCCCCTCCTCCAGCATCCTCGTCATCCTTGTGCACTTTTCTCTGCTTGGTGGCCAGCTGGCCCCTTGATCTTCCTCTAGCAAGACGCTGAGCCTAAAGCCTGGCTCTCCGGGGTGACGTGATTACCCATGAAGTGTCAAGGAGGAGCGTGTAAGCTGTGTGAGAGGATTATGTTACCAACCCCTGAAGAGCAAAGGCACTGCCAATAGTATTACTGTTGTTCTGGGGTAGGAAGTATCCGGTATTTGCATTTTCGTCTTGGCCATGGCTACTATCCAAAACAACATAACGGTCTCCTTTGTTTTAGTTTCCAGATCATAAGTAATAAATGAAGAAAAATGAAATCGGGTTAGCAAAAAAATGGATACAGAATGACAATCCTGAAAAACAGCTTTATCAGGACAAATTGAACCCAGGAGTCCCTCGATATCTTTGAAACCACCTTGCAGCATGATGGTGAAGAAGTGATTTAGCAGTGCCTGCAGGCATGTTTGCTTCAACCGCTTTTGTGTGTTGGTAGCCACCCATTTGTGAGGTGGGCATGTCAACCGAAATGCAACCGAAATGCCGGGACTCTACTGCTCTTTCCCTTCAAGGAGTGGAAAAGTGACTGGATGCCTGACCCCAGGCGCAGCTATTCTAGTTTCACCAGGGCCTCTTCTTTTTTTCCAGTTCTTTGACCTGATGAACTTGGATTAGAACACCTAACATCTCTCGTGTTTTCCTGGTGTGCTTCGGCATGACTGTCAGACTCAGCTGGCACTGGGCACAGGATGGAAACCAAGGAGTTGCAGGAAACCTGCCCCAAGAAGCCAGGCTCTTGAGGGTTTAGTCATAGCTACAAAAGAAGGACCTGTGAAGGAAAATAAATAAGAGTTTTTCCCAAATAAATAATAAATACAGTTTTACCCCAAAGCATGCTCTGGCAGGGTGTGGGTTGCCAGGCAGTATGTGTGGCCAGCCGGTTCCAGGTGCTTGCCCCGTGCATGTTTAGAGAGGGACCACCTCTCACCTGGGACTTTCCTTCTGTGGCCATCCAAAGCACTCAGGAAGAGCCTTGATCACCCTGTGCCCCATCCCGCTGTTCCATAAACACTAACTCCAGCAGCTGCTTTTCCATTGCTGTTCAAACCAATGTAGCCTTGGCAGGAAAGAACACACTGGTGGTCAATCTATCCAGAAATATTCTGGCACTCTACACTTGCTGATATGTTTAAAAGAGCAGCTGCCACTCCTTCAGAGTTACACCAGCGTAAAAGTGCTTCCAGCAAGCACTGCTCATTTCTGCATGGGAAAGAATAGGCTACCAGCAGGTAGCAACTTTCCTTATGCCTGTGATATTTCGATTTTCACTGAGACGGTGACCTCTGCAGAAAGCCCAACTGAACCTGAGGGTAGTGCATGGTAGCTCCTAACACCAGCAGGAGATAAAAGCAGAGGCTCCATTGACCAGTCCCTCTGAAACCTTTTTAGCTCATAGACTTCAAAGGCTAATGATAACTCTGGCAAGCTGCACAGTGAGCTTGTTAAGGAAAGTCTGCTGGTGATGCCACAGACCTTTGTTCAACCCTGTCACCCCCTGAAGTCACTTGTCCTTCTGCCGTGAGGGTGGCACTGCATGTCCCCTCTCTGGGCAGTGAGAGGGCTGCAGGCAGCTTCTGAGCATCACCATGGATGAGCAAAGTGGGGAAACCTTTGTTAAAACATGGGCTGTGGGTACGTGCAGGCAACTGACGGGTTTGAGAAAGGTGGGGAGCAGCTCCATGAGAAAGGTGAAGGTGGTCCCACTGCAGAGGATGGTTAGCTAACAGGGCAGGGAGGTACTAGCTCATGAAAACTTGGGCCACCATCTGCCATAAGTCCAGCATGCAAAACCTCTGCAGGGAGGACTCGCCTCTGCTCCTTGTCACTACGAACTGAGAAAACACAATTATCCTTTATGGGATGGTGTATAATAGTGATGGTGCCTGCAGAACTACCACCTCTCTGTCGAGGGCGATGGGCTTGGGGCAGCCACCTCACCTCCCTGCCAGCCCCAGGACAGCACACAGGAGGATACGCTCCCAGGGTGGCGGACTTTTCCCTACAGAGTTAACCGGGATTTATAAAGCTCCTGATTGACAAATTGCTTTAGGAAGCTGGGTACAGTAATTGGTTGTCTGTGACTAATCGCAGCCTGATTACAGAGTAGCGGTTGCACAGGTATGAATCAGAACCCACAATTGTCAGCCCGCTGCCTAAAACCTCCCCCAAAACAGGGGCTTTTTCTTTTCCGGTTTGATAAAGTTGAGCCATTGTGTCCCAGTGACAGTTCGCTCCTTACACCCATCAAAAGAAAATATAATTATGGTGCATTCAGGGGAAGGAGAAAAGGATCAATATACAGAAAAAGAAATAATTACATACAAATGCACAATGCCTGTGAAGAGAGACATTTAGGAAATTTGAGGGAGGAGGAATAGAGCAGGCCATTTCAGTTTCATAAATACGACCGATATCAGCGTCTACAAATGCATTTCTATCATGAAGCAAAACTGTCTTCAGATGAAGCCCCTTAAAAGAGATGCCTTTCCCTGCGATTCAGGGATCCTCAAAGCAGCACAAAGCCACTGTGGGCTTCAGAGTATCTTCCTCTCCTCCTTTGCATTCTCAACACTGTTTTCCTTCCTTATTCCCGGCACTCTGCCAGAAGAGATGAGGGGTGCTGGTCCAATCTTTCTCCAAAAGCATTCATCCACTTTCCAGGACTGAGCTTACAAACTGTGGGCTCTCACTTTCTGCTGGGAAGAGCTTCCCGGGCAGGTGAAGAGCTGCCCCTAGCAGTGACCCTGCAGAGTGGCTTGGTGATCACCTGGTACCCATCCAGGGAAACCAAACCCGTCGCTGGCCATGAAGGGCACTGACAGGCAAAGCTCAGTGCCTGTAGCACTTCCCCATAGAGGGTGATCCAAAAGAAAGGAGGGACCAGCCCTCCAAGGAGGCAAAAGCCACCCCTTACCCGGCCAGGTCCTGCCTTCTCTTTGGAACCTAGGGAAGCTAGCATGGGAGGCAAATGGGAGAGGCCTTTTAGGAGATGTTTCCAAAAGTGTGAAGAAGTCACCATTGTCTAATTTCCCATATAGACACTGGGAAAATGATGTTTCAAAGAGTCCTAAAATGCACCCCATAAGTAAGAAGAGTTGGATATTGGAGTGCTAAGTGGGACTTTTTTCAGGACTTTTGCAAATGCACAGAGAAGAGATAGCCAGTGGAAACGTTTACTGTAAAATGCATTTGAGGAATGCTTCCCTGTTCAGACATTAACTACAAATGAGAAAATAAGCGTGTTACTTCCTTGTTTCGTAATTTTTTAAATCACACAAATTGTTCTCCACTTGGAAGAAATAAAGCCCATTGTGCATCCTTATTTGCAGATCTTTGAGCTTGCCATCCTGGAATTACCATCCAGGAGCTCTGCAATAGCTAATAAAATTTTAATCCCCTACTACTCACTGCATATATACATAATGAATGTTTGCACATATGTGTAACATTTTTGTCACCTGAAAGCATCGATACTCATCTCTTATATGTATGTGTACATGTTAGTCAGTGTTATGACTGATTGCTTTGGGCCATTATAGGATGTCCATACTCCAGAAGCGAGTTGAGTGACTCGTTAATGGACAGGCCTGGGGACCAGACAAGTCGGTTCTTTGTCATGCAGCCTCCTGGGCTGTCAGTGACTGGTGCTTTGTCATGCAGTGCTAACATTCCCTCCAAAATCCATAGACGGTTCCTGTCTCAGAGGGACCAGTCCCATAGCTGGCATTTCAACACTTCCCCTGCAGACAAGGAAGAGGAGACTTTTATAGCTCAGTTTAAATAGGTAGCTTTTTTCTTCATGGAAGCTCTTGTTTTGTACAAGTGCGTTCCTTCTTTCTATACTTAGGGCCTTGATAACATATTTTTTTTAATGTTTAAATGCCTAAAATTTAGGCTTTAAAACTACATTTGGTATGTTGAAATAAGTAATCAATTTTTCATAACTTCTCAGTCCAGGGGAGCTTCTGGTGAAGCTATCTGATATATCCCCAAAATCCAGGTCATTTTTAGGCAATGGAGCTAATGAAGGCTGGCTTATGAATTTTGTTATATAGTCTCACACCTCCTGCCAAAATAATTGCAGTTCATCCTTAGCCCTATCTCCTATCTAAATCTCTGTCTTTGCCACAGCAAGTGAGGTAGATATGTTTTGTCAGAGCAACATATGCCATAGACTGATCAGTGAGATATGGGTGCCAAATACACCAGCACTGGCACCTTTGGTTCACGTTGCCAGTGGCCCCACTTTAAAGGCCTCTTGTCCACATGGCTACAAACCTCCTTAAAGCATGTAGCATCTTCATTCCTTTCATCCTCTGCACCTGCCAGGTTTGATTGAACTTGGTCAGTGAATTTAAAGGGGGGATGGAGGCAGCCTGGTCAGTATAACCCCCTTTTTTTTTTCTTTGGAAATTAGTCAAAAAACCCTGGCATTTGTTGATCTAAGTTGGGCTCAGCTGCTGCCATGCAAGAGCACAAAGAAACACTGGAACCAGCTGTCACCTATCAGCTGGAGTATGACAGGAGATATCACCTGGTCCCCTTTGTAGCCCAAGAAAGTTCCAGGCTTGTTTTTCATAGAATCCTAGAATGATTAGATTTGGGGCCTTAAAGATCATTGAGTTCCAACTCCTCTGCCATGGGCAGGGACACCTCTGTCTAGACCAGATTGCTGAAAGCCCCTTCCAGCCTGGTCTTGAACACTTCCAGGGATGGGGTATCCACAACATGTTTGGGCAACCTGTTCCAGTGCCTCACCACCTTCAAAGTAAAGAATTTCTCCTTAATAGCTAATCTAAATCTCCTCTCTTCCAGTTTAAACCCATTATCCCTTGCCCTATCACTACAGTTTCTGATAAAGAGTTCCTCTCCAGCTCTCCTGGAGATACTGGTATCTCCCTTCAGATACTGGAAGGAAATTTTAAAAATTAACATCCAGACAGGCAAACATGAACACACTGTTAACAATAGCAGAATTTCTTCTAGCAAACTCCCTGCTGAAAAAAAAGGTGATCAATCACCCCAGACAAATTGCAGAAACCTCTGCTTCTTTGCCAACACAGAGTTTGCTCTCTCCTGAAGGCCCTGCTATTTAGTCCAGTGTGTGTTTCTCCTGATCCATCCCTGCTCCCTTGTAGGACAGGTAGTGATGTAAACTGAAATCAGATCACTGGATTTTATCTTGTATTTTTGACTCTGAAAACAAATCTGAGGGAAAGCACCATGGAGTACTTCCCTGTCTGTATCAGTCTACAGGAACTTACAAATTTGGGAAGGTGCACACAGTCACGCAGGTAACATGAGTGGGGAACTTGTGCCTTGTTTGCTCAGAAGATGTAGAATTACAGCCTGAAAGAGGTGTGCAACTCTCAAAATGTCCTTAAAACAATAACTTCCAAATCAGGCAGCAATAATAGGTTTTCCCACTCTGGGGCCTCTGAGGAGTTATTAAATACAATTTTCCAGACTCATTCAAATGTCAACTCATTACAGCCTGTGCAGATAGGAAGGCAGACCGTGGGATTTGTGGTTTTGTTATAAGTATTTTTATATTAAATGTATAAAATGTATAAAGGAGCATTAAGTCCTGTTATTCTCTTCTTTTTTTTTTCCCTCTTTTTTTTTGCCATAGCTGCCCAACCTCTTTTTGAAAAGGATCATTCAAAAGCATCCAAATAATAAAGGCTGGATGAGGACATTCCAATCCCTCCTTATCCACTTAAAATTACAATATTTCAAAGGCAATTCTGGAGTGCTTCTTTTGGCAGCTACAACTAAAGCCACAGTAGAAACCTTCCAGTGGGTCAGACTGATGGATGGCCTCTTACATCAATGAGCCAGCTGTCCCCATTAGGAGTGGGAATCATCTCAGCAGCCTGAGGGGACTTTAAAGGAATATTTATCATACAAAGGAAAAAAGGTCTCTTGCACTCATATGGGTCTTTGCAGCAGTAGATCTCAAAAGGTTTGCAGAGAGGACGTCAGTTTTATTATTAGGCATGGAGAAGTGGAGACCCTCCCCACCCCCAGAGCAGAAGGGCTTTCTAAAAATCTCCCTGTGGTCTGAGCAGCAGAGCCGATTCTAAGACACTCAAATTCCAGTTTGGTTCTAGCCCTGTTTCATCATCATCATAATCAGCATCCCCTCTTTATCCTCCTCTTGCTCATTCCCTGTGGAGTCACAGTACCTAGCTAAAGACATGAACACACTTGCATTTATTTTTCCCTCTTGCATGGCCACTTTTTTTCCAAGCATTTTTGAGTAGTGATTCTGCAGGCTGACAGAAAAAAATGATGATGAGTCTGTTGGACTGCCAGGGCTTTGGAGACATCTCCAGCATTCTCAGCTCCCCCTCCCTGTTCTTTCTCTTTGTGCTCTGGTCTCCACTGAGACATCCAAATGTGCACCACCTCCACCACAGTGGCTACTGTGGGCTTTGCTCTCCCGCATTCTCTAGGGCTCCCTTCACTTCTACATATACCACACACCGGACCGTCTCAAGAACTTTTGCAGTCACATCGCCTTTATCGAAATTGCAGGCAGCAGCCACACAAAGCCCAACATCAGTCTATTTTAGGGGGGAAAGGGTATGTTCTTTTATTTGCAAGGTTTTACCTGTCTTCATCTCCTTGAAAACAGATAAGCAGATTTTGTGTAGAATGGTAAAAACTGAGTTTACTGCTGAAACTGGTCTTATTTCAGCTGGGAAGTAAACTACTGACGAAGTCCTAAATGACCAAAAAAGGCCTGGACTGGAAGCAAATGCTTAAGTTTTTGCAAGTCCAAAGGACTTGCAGGAGTCCCTGGGGCTTCGAATTCCTCAATTTCTCAGAAGTCGTGGCTTTTTAAAAGTACAGTAGCAGATAAACAGGATTAAAGCAGATTTATAAACCTTTCCAGGGCTACCCAGGCTGTGCCCACTACATGTTTCCTAGAAAATTAGTCTCCCTCAAGATTTCCTGGCCGGGTACAGACTTAAAATTTAATTTTCTTTAATAACAGTCCCACAGAGTAATTGTTTGTGCATGCATGGACATGCTGAGATGGATGTGGTTATTTGGCTCATTTAATTGTCTTTGCGCCAGGGATCTGGCAGGAGGACCTGCTGTGTCAAGCGGTGTCTAATCTCCTATAAAACCTAACACTTCTGGCACAAACATTCAAGCTCGCAAGTTTTAAGCACCCTTCCTCACCAGTTATACAAGCGGCGTGTGATCTTCCGCGTGCTTGCAAAAGAAGGGCTGTGAGCCGTGTGACCAGCTCGGTCCTACCAACACCTGGCCTGCCATCCCACGTGGACCTGGAGCAACGCTGCCAACTTGGCAAGCGCAGGGCTCCTCGCAGCTGGCGGCTTTCTCCAAACTCCACTTGCTGTTTTGTTTAAGTGGGGATCTCAACTTTCTAAAAAAAAAAAATTGTCAGGAGAGAAAATCCTTCTGATGCCAGAGAACAGCTTGAAAATACCAATGCTGTAACATCTGAAGACAAACAAAATCAACTCAGAAATACGTACTTTTAAAAGTTTGTAACTTATAAGTGACTCTTATGTTTCTGGGGGCCAGATTTGTATTTAAAAGCCCTTTAAGATTGCTGAAGACTATGTGCCCAAATAATGCATCACTCGACCATGCTGCTGTCTCTTAGGGCTGTGATCACACAAATGGATACAGCCTAGTGCCTATCTTTGTGCTATCACCTCTTCTCTTCCTGGCTTTAACAGGGGCTATCTGGAAGGGAGAGTTTCACCATCCCGAAAGCACACAGAAAAAAAGCTAAAAGGCATAGCTTCAGGACCAGTTTGAGCTGATTAAAGTCTGAAATTCTGCAGAAAAATGTGGCCTTGCCATCAGGCACTTGATCTCATTGAAAACCAGTGTTTTCTGGGGAGATGAGGACTGGTTTTCCAAAACAGGTTGCTGGACTGGTTTTCTGCCTAGGCTCTCCAAAGGCTGGGGGAGTGATATTGCTGGTGCAAGCAAGAGAAAAGGAGCACGTGGCTCAGAAGGTGGACAGAGCTGCTCTTTTTCCAGCAGCGGGGACTGTGATGCTGCAGGGACTGCCAACCAGCCTGAATGGCTGGCCGCAGTCACAGGCAGAGGAGCTGGCTTTGGTCTCCAGACTCCAAGAATAGTCCCTGAACAATAGGCCATCGCTCCCCTCTCCCCAGGGGACAAGCACAGGTCAGAGGGAAGGCAGCCTTCATGTCTTCTCTACTCCAAGTTCCCAGCAAAGTCATTAGAAATAAATAAATGAATGAATGAATATCTAGAGGCTCTTCTGTTCCAACTACATAATCAACAAAATGCTATATCCTTCCCCACTGATGAGCATTTAAATGTTCTGTCCCCTAGCTGCAGCCTGCTAATCGGGATCATGAGGCCTGGCTGTGCTGCCAAGAAGCAAGCTCCAGTGCTACTTTTTCCAAATCTTCATAGGCGCCTGAGCTGTGTGCAAATGCTTTCTAGTTCTCTTTTTTTAATGTTCTGTTTTGTTAGGTTTTGCACTTCCAGCCAATAATTCTACGGACTAGATGGCCACATGTTGGCCATTAAAGGCAGGAGGGTAGAAGGGTCATCAGCAGGAGATCTGGATGCTCTTCCACTGCCCCCTACCAAATTGGGTTGGAAGGGAGCTAAACAGCCTTCATGATCTAGCTTCATGGGTTAGGGTTGGGGTTTTTTTTTGGTTTTCATTTGTAAGCCAGAATGAATTAGCATATTTCTCTCTCCTTTTATATGGCTGGTGCTAATTATTTTATTAGCTGCAACAACAAACCAAATTTGTGATTATTAATGTTGGTAGAAATCTCAGTGTATTCACAGAAATACTTGGGAGGTTTTATGCTATTTTTTAAGATAAGAAACAAGTGACTACAGCAGTGATTATGACTATTATTTTAATCTTTCACACAGCTGGAGAGTTCGGTGTCCACTGCTGCGGTCTCTTTCTCCTGTTTCCCTGCTGAAAGTTCTTCCAGTTCAGTACATTTCAATGGGAGTCAGGACAATGAGTTCATGTCCCTGCAAAGGTTACGATGTCCAGTGTTGCTTTTACGTACACAGTATTGTTACTCTGATTTCACAATCAATCAGACACAAAAATGTTAGGTAGCTTGCCAGGGGAAGAAAGAGGATGGAAAGGAGGATAAGAAACCCAAATAATTCAAAAAAATGAAACCAGGAAATATGGGAAACAAAGGAAAATATATCACTAAGTGTATTTAAAAGAGAATGGACAGTTATTAAATGTTACCTGCAGTTCTCATGTATGAGTCCTATCTAAGCTCTGTCCTCATCTGTAAATGGAGGCAAAAGACATGATCATTAATTCACACAAATCCTTTCTGCATATTCAGGACCTGACTTATCCTGGTGAAGGTCTAGCCAGTGGGCAGAGGTTCCAGTTTACAATTCTAAAGGCTGCAGGTTTCTGGTACAACTTGCGGAAGAAAGAAGGATAGGCCAGCTCCCATTTGTGTCCTGTCCCACTACACTCACCCATCTCATCCCAGCCCATGCAAATGGCTTCAAATGAACTTAGAAAAGAAGGAAGACACGTTTGCTGCTGGTTTCATGAGCCGAAGCGGCTGTCCTAAGAGTCAAGCCAGTGCCAGAGTGTGTGCAAGACGCGGAGTCAGGAGAGGGAAGCTGTAGACAAGGGATGGTGCTGGTGAGGTGCTGCCCTTCCACAGCTGCATCCAGCTGGCGCATCACCTGCCCTTGCTCTAGTGTCAGCAATGGAAGAGGATGTCACAGACACCTCCAGAGGGCATTTCATCCCACCCCTCTTGCCTCGTGTGAGCACCTATTTTTTCCACTGGTGTTAAGGTAGATCAAGTCACCTCCAGCACTAGAGCTGACTCCTCAGAGGAGGGCCTGAAGAGAAGCTGGCTGAAGTCAGACCTCAGCCTGTTCACAGCGAGAGTGTCCTCTTGCAGTACAACTTTAGTTGATAGCAGGCACGCTTCAGTAATCTTAAAATCAACCACTTCTTCCACAATGAGATACTTGCAGTGCAATTAGGTACAAACAAACCATCAGAAGCAGACATAGGCAGTTCAGTACAACTGCCCTCATTGGCATTCTTGAATCAATTACCTTATTTCTGTATCAAAGACATTGATGTAGTGGTTCTTAGGTGGAAAAAAGTTGCAGCATTTCAACAACTCTGTGAACTAAACATACAGCCCATGTGCCTAGACAAAACCGAAGGATCTCCCATGACTTATGCCTGAGCTGGGAGACAGAACCTGATGGCAGCAGGTTTCTCATTGGCTCAACAGTATGGGAAATGGGGCATGATACAGCAACATAACCACTACGCTTAGGAGCTGGGCCCTCTCAATAGCAAATCTTGGTTTATGACCTCCATGAAGTTGTCTCAGGTCCCTCTAACTGAAGCCTGATGCTCATATAAGTGCTTCACGTGCACTAGGGATGCCTGTGTGAACATGCCTGGTTAACACAGAAACAACCGATGCCAAGAGCTACCCAGTTTCAGAGTCCCAGACTTCTCTACTTACAGCTCCAGAGAAAAACAGAGGAAGGAGAAATAAGAGGTACAGAAAGAGAAGCAGGAGTGTTCATTAAGAGCATGCAGATTTACTTTCACAATGATTTTATCACAAAACAGAAACCACAGTGTAGTCATTGAGTGGCTGTGAGTTATGAGTGGCTGTGAGTTAAGACAATATTGTGCTCAACCTTCAGCTAATTAAGCTCGTTGGAAACCACAATGGCAGGAAGGCAGACACTTGTTAAATAGATTGCATTTTTCTTTGCTTATGTATTTTTGGCACCTGTCATCTCCATTTCCATCAGATGTACTCATACCTTTCCTTTTCCATTTCTCAGCACATGGACCATCCAGATACACAACACAGTTATCACCAGCAAAAAGCGCCCACCAAGCAGGGTACAATGACCATTAGGCCCTTTTTAAATAATCTAAGATTTTTCTTCAGCAATGCTATCCGTTTCTTGTACATGGGAAGTGTTTTTCAAAGGTGATGAATCTCTGCTGCTGCTGACCACTCCCACCATGCTGAAGAAGACACAGGACCTCGAGCACAAACATCCAGCCATTGCAGAGGAAAGCTGGTCTCAGTGCAGAGCAGCCCATCCAAAGATCGGCCAGCATAAGCTATTCCTGACCAGCAGCGCAACATCTCCCCAGCCTCCATGTCCTGCGGATGCGTGGAGCCTCCATGATTGTGAAGTGAAGCTGTTGCAAGGTCTGTCAGTGTCCAAGCCAGCAAAGTTTCACTTGGTACTAAGTTCCAGGTGGTCCCTTCCCCTTTTGGCAGAGCACATCACCTGAAGGCCTGGCCTCACACAGCTTAGGACCACAAGCTCAGAGCACCTTCCAAGTGTCTGTGTTCACAATGGGGCACCCACGCTGGGCACATAAAAGGAAGCATGGTGAAGGCACTTACAGCATTACTGAAATGTAGATGCAGTCCTGCACCACTGCAAGCAGACAGCTACTGGAAACAGAACTATATAGAACCACTACAAGAATATTTTAGTGAGCTAGCTCTTGCTACCCGAGCTGGGAATCTGGTCTAGTGCTTGGGTGGAAAACCACATGCATTTAACCCCATGACTCTTGCAGGCTGTCTTTTGAGATCTTCATTCATCATTCATGCATATGAGGAGCTCTGCGTTGCAGGACCAGCAGCAGACCACATCTCAAGGGGATGTTGCCTCTCAAGGTCTATTAAGATGCTGCAAAACTCTTTTGCTGCAGCTGGTGTGGTTGAGATGTGTCTAACATCTGATAACAGTACCTGTTCAGCGGAGTTTCAGAAGACTCATTTCATCTCCCTAACAGGAAAAAGAAAAAGGTTTCTGTTAGATGTGCTGAGAAAAGCCTTCTCTGGCCAGCTGCACCCTGCAGAGCTCTGTTTGGTACACATAATTATCTGCTCTGCAATGTGTATTTACTGCAAATGTGATGGTGTGCACTGTTTATAAAATATCTGCGTAAGGCGGCACCCAAGCACACCTGCATGGGGCTATGCCGGGTGCCTGCCAGGAGGTGACTGCCATGCCATGCCATGCCATGCTGTGCTGTGCCGTGCCATGCTGTGCCATGCTGTGCCATGCTGTGCCATGCCATGCTGTGCTGTGCCATGCCGTGCCATGCCATGCCATGCCATGTCACGCCGTACCATGCCAGCTGCCCCACCATTCCTCTGGGCCTCTGACCTGTTTCAGCATTGATAACCCATTCCTCCACCATTGCTGCCATTTCACAGGCCAAAAGTGGATGCTCACGCGCTGGCAAGGAACTGCAGCAGGGAAGGTTTGCGTAATGACAGCGGAAGGCACACCCTTCAGAAAGCATAATTGGTGATGGTGAGCAGAGTCAACACACACAACCCGAGCACACGACACCCCTGAAGCTCGCTGGGAATGCAGCAGTGACAGACATGATGGGTATCTGGGCTCAGAGGCATCTCATCTTTCACTGAGTACTGCTCACGGCCAGCACAAGACACAACGGGTAGCCATCTGTATGCAAAACTTTAAGAGAAACAAAGGAGGCAGCTGTGGAGTGCATGCAGCAGGCTATGTGAGTGGTAAAAGCCCAGGTGCTGAGGAGAGAGGGGCCTCATACATGCCCAGGGCACCAGCAAGCAGAGGTGGCAGGCAGGGAGATGTCGGTGGATTTTGGCTACCCTTCCAAGAAGCAGTAATTGCCCTGCACAACACAGCATGGGGGCAGGACAGCAAGGGCATGCATGAGTTTTTCTCAACCCACGTTTGAAGTCTTTCTGTGCAAACCATGCTCCCTTCACAGTTTCAGTAAGAGCATCTTGCCAAGCCAAACCCTCCCCAGAAGCTCCATTTGCCTGCACCCTTTTGCTGCAGAGCCAGCTGAGGCAAAGAAAGGGTTAAATTATGAGACAGCTCCTGGCATGAAAAACATCCATCCCCTTGTGAGTGGAGTGGGAGGGGGTTTTCCAGGGTGAGAGAATCTTTGAGGGGCTCCGAGGAGGAGGATTCTGGATTCAAAAGGGTCTCATAGTAGTAGTTACAGGGTGCCTGGGCTTGTCCCCCACAGATGACCCTGTTGCTCACATCCAGACCAACTCTGGGGATGTTCAAATGAGGGATTTGGGCTGAGTCCCATCTCCGTTTCAGCCATGTGTGCCCTGTTGCACAGACACGGCAGCAAGCCGAAGGCTGGGAGCATGTGGCCTTGATTTCCCAGTGCGGGGGTGGCTCGTGGGGGCTTTTGTACAGGGGTCCTGCGTGTGGCATGAAGGCACATGATGCTGTGTGCTTTACTGACATGAGCAGATAAAGCAGATGGATCTAACCACTTCCAAGGTCAAATTTGGGTAACCATCAACCTCTAGAAAATGCCCTTCTGATACATCACTGCCTCACTGCTTGGCTCTTTGCAATCTGGATGCAGTCCTTAGGCACACTTTGTGACTCCAGATGCTCTCCAGCCTAGCAGAGGCAGCAATGGCTCAAAACGTTGGCCGAGCCTCTGTGACATGCTCCCTTTTATCTGCTCTGTATGGTACTTTCCTTACAGAAAGGTACAAGAGGCCAGGACGTCTTTTCATGCTCCGTGTGGCAGACGATAGCAGCGATCAGGCCAGATGAGCGAGACTAGTTGCATGCAATTTGAGGTAGTACAGGTAGGGCTCATGCAAATAAAGGATCTCCAGGCTCGACTGGACAGGGATAAAGCTGCCAACCTCTTCACAAGGCTCTTGTCAGCACAGCCCAGCTCAAACCCAAAGCAATAAACGCTGCGGGCTCATGGTATATTCACAAGGTGTTGTATGAGCTTGATGTGTGTGATTTCTATCTTTATGAGTTTGTTAGCAATTGTATTCCTGCCTAGATTGGCAAGATAAAGGAGCACTTTGTGCTGAAACGCTGGGCGGCAAAGGGTAATTAATGCACACCTTCAGCAGCAAAACAACACCAGTGGCAATTGATGGGAAACTACAGCTCCCTGACCCCAAAAATGGGCAGAGTCCCATCTTTCTCAGTTAAAGTCCCTATTAGACAAGAGACCTGAAGCTGTATAGCCCTGACGCCAAGCAAGACCTCTACCCTGGCAGTGATGGGCATCATGGTGGCTGCGGCCAGCAGATGGGCTCTAAGAGGGGCTGCACAAGAGTCCCGAACTTCCTGGTCCCTGGGAATGTGACGGCCCAGGGATGGGCTCTGGGAGAAGGATGTCTTTTAGACACAAGCAGAAGAGGTACAGCATAGTCCCTGGAGGGAAACAATGCCAGGCTCCCCAGATGCCCAGCGCTTCTTAAGAACATAGACCCAAAGGGAGGTAGCACATGCAGAATATTTGGAAAACATTCATGCTACATTGAAGGGTGTAGGATAACAAGTAGTTTTTTAATTTGTTGCTTAAAAATTGGATTTCACTTTAGGTCATTTTAAAGTCATATTTCTTCTACAATGAGTAAGCAGGCATGACATACCAGGACAAGTGAGTCCAAACTCCTGTCATTAATGTCTTACAGAAATGGTCAAAGTTTAAAACAAATGACTGAAGTCAAATATATGCATTCATTACGAGCAACCCCCCTAAAATTTCATGCATTTTTCTTTTTCTTAAAGGAGAATCACTTGTTTGATGAACTCAACTCTATTTTTCCTTTTAATGCTTTCTCCTTCCAGCAGTAACCCATCTTGTTTGGTGGCTTATTGGCACTTTTTTTGGGTGAAAACAATTTTCTAGGATTTCCTTGTATTCATTAGAGTAGGAGTGTATGTAAGGTAAAAAAGCTCTGGTAGCATAAAATGGTAGAAGAGCATGCTATTAAAAGTAGGCTTTTTATATGATTGTTTTATTCAGGTAGATTATTTTAAGGGGTGGAAGATTGTCCATAGGCCTTGGCTTATGCTTATTTAGTCCTGTCTTAAAAATAAAACATCAGCCCACCAACCACTACCTTGCTTGACTTTTTTTCCCACTTTTTAAAATAATCTGTCTTAAAATGTTTGACAATAGCTGATTCTGGAGGAAGTAATGAATGCATCTAGCATGATAAACAGTATACGGTCACAGCTGTAAGCAAGGAACAGCTATTTACAGATCTTTGCACACATCCGTAACCCATTCCACTACATTTCACGCACACAAAAGCCAAGTTAAACAGCAAAATGCTCAAAAATAAAACACCAAACAAAAGAAAATAAAAACCCAAAGCACTTTAATCCAGAGTAGGATTGCTAAATCTTCAACTAGACCACAAAAGGACTAATAGTTTATCCATTCAGTTGTTCAAGCCACAATTGCAATTGCCTTCTCTAAACTTCAGGGTTCAGAAAAGAGGCCCAGTCTGAGGAGAGAAACCCAGAATAATGCAACCCACATTTTATCAGATTTGACCCATTCTCTCCAGCTCAGCTGTCCCTTCGTGTGAATTACAGGTGCTAAGAAGAGCCAGGGCCACTTCAGGGATGGGAGTGCCTGGTATCCCCCAGCCATCTGGAGGAGGTAAGCACTGACATCTCCAGCTTCCCAGCCCTATTTCAGCCGCTAGTCTGTCCTGCTCCCGTCGCAACGTGGGAGCTGTGATCTTCAGCAGGACACTGTCCCCCAGAAAGGACCAGCATGCCTGGCTATGCAGATACCACACTAACCTAGCTCTTGGCAGATGATCCAGGTGGAGAACCACCAGGCAGACTCTTTTGATAGACATCGCAGGGCCAGGAGTGGGAGCTGCAAGAAGCAGCAAGCCATTCTTGCCACTCCAGTGATAATGAACAAGATGAATGTGGCCCTCACAGGGATCTGCAGAGGCAGGTGCTACGATCCCAGGGATGAAAAGAAAGGTATGAAGCAAGGCAGGAGCCTCAGGAGGCACGAACTGACAACCAAAGGAAGGTTGGAATACGGAGACCTCTGGCAGTAGATGGTCTCTCCCTTGTGGAAGCCAAAAGAGACTGTCATGACCAGGTTGATCCCAGGAGACCTGGGCGTGAGAACTGCTAACCAAAGCACAGCCCCACTGGTGGGTCTGAAAGTACCAGAGCGTTCTTGCAAAACACAGCAGGCCGTTCATACATCAGGACATGGTGTTTGGCTGCAGTCTGGGGGAACTTCACAGTGCTCATTACCTGCATCACAGCACTCCTTCTTCTCCTCCTCTCTGCTCCCCCTAAAACAGAGCCAAAACACCTGAAGCAAAGAATGTAAAGACACCCAGGACTCTGGACTGCACTTTCAACCTGAGTCAGCTCCCCCAGGCCCGGTTTGGTTTTTAAGCAGCTCAGATCCTGACCTGAAGTGGTAAGTTTTGAAACCTTCAGCTTGCTGTCTCTTCCCTTTGGGGCACATGTGGAGCACAACTCATTAAGCTAGCATTGGTTTCCGAGGACTAACCATCTGCTGGGGAATCATAATGCCCGTGTCCCATTCCGTCTGCTCAGAGGGAGACAGGTTTCCCGCTGCCTTCATCATTTCACTTGGTTTCAGTCAACAGGAGTGTCTGCTTTAGACTAGAGCTGATGAGAACAGTCGTAATGGCTGAGCCATGCTGGACCAGATGGCAGACACTTCCTAACTCAGTTTTCATTTCTAAGTTACTTTCGACCATTCTTAGAAATACAGCAGAGAGCAAACCCCACTCACTGCAGGGCTGCGGGGCAGTCTCCTTTCTGCAGCCAGCCAGCTGGGCAGAAGCATTTATAGCTGATGCTGTCTAGGTACTACCATCAAGTTGTTCGTAGGATTCAGAAATTCATCTGAGTGTCCTTGTTCCTTCAGCTTCCCGAGAGGGAGGAAGTTGGGTCTTCTTCCCTGAGTTAGGCTTGGGGGATCCTGGGATTTCCGTCTGACCTGTGAACACCTACAGTTCACTCACTCACATTTATACCAGTCATCCCTTGCAAGAGAGTGGAGTGAAATGTACATTTTTTATGCTCCATTTGCCCAATCTACTTCAATTTTGCTTGAAGGTATGGAGAGCTGCATCAGCATTTCGGCTTGATTTTCCTGTTGGCTCTCCAAATGTTCTGAATTCTTGATGCTGCCATCAGTGGTTTTACTTGAATGCCTGTTCCTCAAGAAAATATTTGACCAAAGGCTATCACCCTGACTGAGAAATGTAAAGTATGCAAGGGCATCTGAGCTGGACAAGGCTGTTGTGGATATTTTGGGAAGATTTGCTCCCAGCCAGAACAGTGCTGACCTTGGTGATGCACATCTGTGCACACCTTTGCCATGCTGGGATCCCTCCAGTGGCATGGGGCAGTGTGGAGAGGCTATGAATGCTGTTTACCAGTGTCAGAAAAATCTTACAGCTTTTTTTTTTTTTTTCTTTTTTACAGAGAAGCCCATGTGTCTGGTTCTTGGCAGCTCTAACGCAAATGTAGCTGCCTTGAGCAAGATTTGGGACCTGATATCTTGGGGTAACCAGGGAGTTCAGGTCTGTGCGTGGCTCCTGTTTGCCTTGGGGAAGGAGTAGGTATGTTGAAGTTGAGGAAAGATACCTCATCCTTTCCCCCTCAATCCCACATGTTTTCCTTGCAGCAAAGAGGGTTGGGTAAATAATACTGATTTTCCCAGATGGAGTCATTCATCTCTTAGTAAAATGGGAGCAGGGTGTATACTCAGCCTCTCTATTGCCACCAGGAAATTCAACTTTTCTTCTCCCTCTCTCTCTCTGGCCCATACCACCCCATCCACCACAATGGACAAAAGCATCACTGCTTACAAACCCTCCATTAGGTAAAGCACCCAGTCCAAGGAAATCCCTTGCCACTTCCCTCCGCTTAAAGCAGCAAGAGGCCAGGAGCTCAGAGGTAGTGCTCTCTCACCACGGTTCTCTCTGCACCGAGTAAGGTTGCCAAGGTTCTTGCAGGATGAGGGAGGTCCAGCACCTAGCAATGAGCATTTCTGACCTCTCCACCATGTCTTAGTACTCAAGGTTATTCAAAACCCAATCTACCAGGTACAGTTCCTACATGTTCTCCAGAGAAACACTGTTTTCAAGCCTCCCCTCTGCCAGGAACAAATGCAGCAATTGATGTTAATGCAAAATTAAGATTTTACAAAGGAGGTCCAAGAGGAAAGGAGAGGGGAATATGGAAGCCTGCAATAACTAAATATTGAAAATTATGCTAGTTTGCATAAATTACCTGTCTATTTCCAAACTTGAAAATTTATCTGCGTTGGCTTTCCATCTCATTGTGCTGTGGTGTGTTCCTCTTCTTGCTGCCATAGAAAGGCTGAACTCCAATGCCAGCTTAAACTTGCAGCCGTTCACTGTCTCCCTGTCTTTGTAACCTGAACTTAATCACAAACACAGTCCTGGAAGGAGCACACAGCTTTAAACACAGCTTTGCTTTAAAAAAACCCAAAACCTAAACCAAACAAAACCAGAATATCATTACTATGGACAGAGTGGTGACCTTGTATTGAAGACACAGGACTTAGGAGTTTTCATTTTGTTCAGGGAGTTCTTACGTGACAATGCACAAGACACTCAAAGCCTCAGATCCTGCAATGTGGGACATGGTTTACTGCAGGGCACGTAAACGTGGGACAGTCCTTTCTGTCAAGCAGAGTGGCCTGTAGTATGGGACACACCAATACCTGGAATAAAATTAGAGCCCTGCTGTGGATGGATGCTGGGGAAATGCACAGTTTCTCACTCATGGCTCTCATTTTGTGTAGTCAGATCTTTGCAACAGGGCACCTGCAGGCTCAATCCAGCTGGAGGAGATGGCCAAGGTTATATGACAGGTGCTGAGGCTTGCGACCACTGGCACAGCTGTCTACATCAAAACTAGACAGGTGTGCCTTTAGCCTTATGTCTCAGTGTAGCACAGACACATCCCAAAGGTCCTGTTCTGAGTGAGAAGTCCTTGTCCATGATGCAACGCATAAAGCATGGGGAATTAGCTCAGGGTGAGGAGGGAGAGAAATGAATACCAAACCCTCAATGTATATGTACATATGTATGTGTATAATAAAGTGACAATATAACAAGAAGGGGTCACTGTAATATTCTCTCACGCTCTTTGGGAAATAAGTGACCTTTCAGCAGGCAGCTTTATATTAGCTGATTTCTTAGGTATGCAAGTTATCTAAAAACAGTTGCTCCCTAATCTGCTCTCATCAGCTCCAGGTTATGGGAGTTCATAAATCCATGTACGTTTGACGCTAATGGAAAATCTGCATCGTGACTCCCTGGGGTGACCTAAGTGTGTGACAGTAACAAGTGAGCTATGCATTGCTGGGTTTGCCCACGAAAATACAAATTAAGAGTAAGAAAAGAGAGACAAAGGAAAACGGTCGGTAAGATGGAAGCATTTATATTTGTTCTGCCTGAAGCAGCCTTCTTTTCCAAGAAGCAGACTCTCCTTTCAAAGTCCTCGCCAACACCAACCACAGTTACTGGGGGATTCTGCTCATTTGTCGCAATGCTCTGGCTGGGCAAAAAAGTTTGATTTCAGACAGCTGGAATTGCAAAGACCTGAGGGGATGTGAATTACTTGCCTTAATACCTCTAATTTATCATCTTCTCTTTGCTGCTGCAGGAGAGGGAGAGAGATACTGCACAGATCAGTCCAGCAGGGTAATGAAACACAGCAGATGAAGCGGGACGCAACGCAGCTCACTGTTCCCACAGGCTGGCACATATGTGGAAACAGGCTGTTTCCAAGAACTCCAGTTTGGAAACAGTCTTTCCCCAAACAGTGGTTTGAAATGGTTCAAGAGAAATGGAAGGAAACCAGGGGTGGCAGGAGAGCGCTTTTTTTTTTTTTTTCTTCTTTGAATTTGAAACTTCTATCAGAGCTATGTGTTGGGAAGCACACAACAGGGCATCCTTGTGACACCCGAGTTATCTGAAAACGTGATCACCAGCAAGTTTTGTCAGGCAAGTGAGGTCTCTTGAGCAGAAGCGGTGTGCTGCTTGGCATTCTTGCTCATGAAGAAAACAGTTATTTCTGGGCTGGAGGATGAGAAAGCCAGAACAAATCCAAAAGGTTGCTGTGTCAAGTGAGTTTGTAAATGGTGAGACAGGAAGCCAGTCAACAAGTAGGCCAAGGAAAAAAAAAAACCAAACACAAACAAAAATCTTTTTACAAAGTATTTATATTTTTCACAACTATAGACCATTTTGGAAAAGTGCTTTTAAGGGTTTTGCAAACATCAATATCTTTCTGATGGGAAAAATACCTCCCAGGTTATGGGATGGAAAACTGAGAGGAGGAGATGAGTGATCACCAGGTATGGAGGTAACATGTCAGTTGTAACAGGAGTAATAATGCTGTTTCTGGAGTTGAATTAGATGCTTTTATGCCATACAGTGGCTAAGCCACTAAGCCTCATCTTTCATAGAATCACAGAATGGTTCAGGTTGGAGAACACCTTAAAGATCACCCAGCTCCAACCACCATGTCTCAGCTCCCATAGGCAGGGACACCTCCCACTAGAGCAGGTTGCTCAAAGCCCCATCCAGCCTGGCCTTGAACACCTTCAGGAATGGGGCACCTGCAACTTCTCTGGGCAACCTGTTCCAGTGCCTCACCACCCTCAGTGAAAAATTTCTTCCTAAGAACTAATCTAAATCTTCCCTCTCAGCCTGGCTTAGATGCTGCACTGCAGAAAGGGTGTCTGGGCAGTGTAAGATCCTGGGCAGGTTACTCAAGAGGTGTGAGCGCTTCCCAGAGCAGGGTGCCATTAGGTTAGGGAACTTTGTAGCACAGCAAGCAGTCACCGTGACCCTGACCTGTCTGTAGTCCTGGCCATCTATGCTTATTGGGTACAAAGTGATACCAAATCAAGCCAGTGTCACTTTCATCCAAAAAGGTGATGGTACCTACAGTCTGGCTCAAATCCCCAGCCATCCAGTCCTGTGCCAGGGTGCTGAGGAAATTTTTTTTAATATATAGCGGACACAGATATTTCCCATCTTCCAACTAAAGCATAAAGAACAAGGTCCCCTATCTGAGGCCATCTGAAATGCTTCTTGCATGTCTCAGAGCCATGCCTAGCATCTCAGACCTGCAAGAGGATGTGATGGAAACCCTCAACAGGTACCAAGTGTCCCCATCATGAGACAGCATGCTGAGGAGAAGCAACAAAGGGGTAAGAAAAGCAGAAGCAGCGATGCAGAGGTAAGAAAACCAGCACCTGGGTCACTTAGATTTTTTTAACAGTGTGTTTGGTTTTTTTTTTTTCTTTTTTTTCACACGGGTGCAAATATTTAAAGCTTTTGAACCAGTCAGGTCAGAGCTACTTACAAACACACACACAGACACACACCCAGTGCAGAAATCACTCCTCTTACCACCCCAGTGTGTGTTTAGACCAGTATTTTATTAGAAAGGAGGAAATGGAGAGACAGGGAGGGAAGCTAATGGCACCCTGGATGGAAAGATCCCATTAAGAACCCCTGCTGTATGGTGTTGAAACCGTGCTAGGATGAAGGCTTCCTGAGCTGCTTCTATTAATACAACTGCACTTGAGAGAAAAATAGATGGGGTTTTGGCTGAATGGTCTCAGAGGGCCGGATGGTCTCAGAACAGAGGATTTCAAGCCTGTGTTAACAACAAGGACAGTGTATGCTATTGGACTCTACTTATTATTCAGCCAGGTACTGTATGAATGGCTTCATACTTTCCTCACCCCAGTGTTGAGGTTAAGGAGAAGTTACTTCGCTTCCTACTGGGGTTGTTGAGTTGCACTTGCCTCATGCACACTTCTGCTACTGTCTTTAACATTTCTTTTAAGTCATTTACTTCTGTCTTTTCCTCTGCTTACAACTCCCCTCCATTTTCTTTTCTCCTTTATTGCTTCCCCATGTATCTTTCCCCTCCTGTACTTTTCACCTTAATGTTGCCACTGTTGCCACTGCACATCCAAACAAAGCTAATATTTATCTAAAAAATAAAATTACATAAATCTGGGGTAGCAAAATGCTTACAGTACCAGACAGTCTCTGAGAGACAAGAAACCAGAAAAAAGATGGGGCATTTGCTTTGCAACATTTGGGATTTTGCAACAGTTCTCTTGAACTGAATGCCAATTTTCTCTTACTGGTTCATGACCCAAGCATTGTAATGAAAACAATGGCTGTCACTAGTGCCAGTGTGTGTTCCTGGTCCATAACCTGAATGTCAGAGCAGCAGTTATGGGATAAAAGGCAAAGTGACACAGCCGACTGAAATTTCCTAAAGGGCAGCAGACAAAAAGCATCAGAATAAAGGGAGGCTTTCTTTCCCAATTCAGAGAAACTGTGATCAGAGCTATCATAGTTTAAAGACTCTTACAGATTCCTTCCTTCCTTCCTTCCTTCCTTCCTTCCTTCCTTCCTTCCTTCCTTCCTTCCTTCCTTCCTTCCTTCCTTCCTTCCTTCCTTCCT
>VZRU01007477.1:122570-187245 GCA_013398155.1 Pedionomus torquatus
TCCTTCCTTCCTTCCTTCCTTCCTTCCTTCCTTCCTTCCCCTCATGTATCTTTTGTAATTAGTTTTCATTTCACAAGCTTTTCAGTCAGCCATCTGCTCCCTTTGCACTTCTTGCCTTGATTCCTTTGAACTCTGATACATAGCAGTAGTCCTTCCCAAAAGTAAAATTTCCTTCTCAGTGACCATGGTGAGAGCAAAAGAGGAAACTGCAGGTTTACAGAAGACAACCTGATTTTTTTTTCTGTGTCTAATACTGTTTCTCGAAATACATAATATTTGCTGACATGACACTAAAAGGGACCTCTTGTCTCCTCTATCTGGTTGCCCTCCTCTTCTGAACTGGTTCTTACCATTTAGGCTCCAGAAGCAGACTCTATCCTGGGAAAAACCTTCTCAGCATTGAAACTGAGATGGGTAAACTGTGGAAAGAGGAGAAAAATGCATGGCACAATACGTTTAAGAGTGCCATTAGTTTTCATTGCCAGGATATTCATCCTTAATTTACCGATAAACTCAGATTCACAAACAAAATTAGCTTTGCTTCTTGACCTTGGCACAGCCTGGCTTACTCAGCATCCCAAGAACATGAGATGAAAATGTTGACAGCCCCTGTGCTAAAAAAGTGTCTTTTGTTCTTTAACCCCCAACCACAAAAAGCAGTGTATACAAAACTCACAGAGATGTGAGACAAAAGGAAGATAGTCCCTTCTGAGATTGTGGCCTGTTAGCCCACAAAGCCTGGGCATGTATCTCCTCCATGAAAGGGCATCATTCCCACATGGGGTCAGGACCAACTGTTGGGTCCAGCTTAATAACATACTGACTTGCCAGCTTCTCTCTTTGCTGTTCCCTCCAATATGACAACCGGTTTTAAACAAGTTGCCTTTTTCTCCTTCCCCCTCATCCCACACAGATGCCCGTCATCTTTGTAGCCTCCTGCCAGAATGGAGGGAGACATTTGCTGTGTCTCTGCTGTTTAGGGAAAGCCCTTCCCACACTGAACTTGGGGCTAAGTCCAGTTGCCATATCACAAGCCTGGTCCATGCTCAGCTGTCTCCCTCCTCACAGCAATTTAGAGACTCATGTCAGAAAACAGGCACTGTGTGATGCCTGCAGCTCTGTACAACACAGACATGTTAATTGGCAATGATGGAAAAGTGGTAGAAAAGAAATGAGCTGGTGTTTCTTCAAGATGTCTGGAAAATAATGCAGCCATCAGATTTACTTCATCACAGTCCCCACAAGAGTGCACAGAGTGATCTCCAGAAGATGGGCTGAGGGGAGAAGTGTGAGGAAGGTATAGGGAGTGAGGCAGGGTGTTTCTTGGCTAAGATTCTTCTAAAGATATTAAAGATAATTCTTTATCCTGCAAAATCCTCCCATAGGTGCTGTTAACCTGAGCCTGGGTGCTTTAGTAAGGAAGGCAAGGCTGTGTCATGGCTGACAATTCAATTCATTGCCAAGGGTATTTTGTAAATCACACACACAAAAAAAAATTATTAGCTTTTTTAACAAACAATATTCATTGAAAGGTTTTTTCCAGGTCTGTGGTGTACTGCAAGCTAATAGAAGTTGTAGTATGGCTATGCTTTAGGAACTGTGGTTCATTTGAGTGCTTTCGTAGATTTCTTTAATCTGTTCAAAATTGCAGGTTTCAAGTAACCTTTAGTATTTGAGCCAGACGCCTCCAATTAACTCTGTTCTTCAGCTGAACATACCAGGGAGGCCCAAGGCATTAAAATGAGTTTCATGAAGAAACTTACCCAGAATAAATATAATTACAACCTAAGCTCATTGTTCACAACGGCCTGACCTCCAGATGGCAACTCACACAATTAAAACGCTTTTATTTTTTCAAGAAAACAGAGAGAGGGAAAAAAAAAAGAATAGGGGAGAATAAAATTAAAGCCACAAAAGCAGTGACTCCCTCAGTTTTCCTCCTGGCCCAATCAACCTGGCACCACTGCTCACTACTGGGCTGCTCATCCTTCTCCTGGATTCTACATCTCGTGCCCACTGTGAGACACCCAGGTGCGGGGGATGTGAGATGGCATAACCTCAAATGCTGACCCAGCCGGGTAGCTGCTGGCTGGGGGCTGAAGCCCCTTTGCTCCCCAGCAGAATGCTTCTGCTTGCTACCATGGGAGCTGATATTTGAGGCAGCGGTCCCCAGCTGGGCTGCAGGCAGCATGGCATGTCCAGTGCCTGCCCAGGTCAAGGACATGCTGTTCTTGCTGCCACCGCTGCTGGAGAGATAAATGCCACGCCGGCCAGCAGCTTATCACTTTCTGCAGCTGGGCTGCTCCCTGCCCTCCCAGTGTGGGTGGCTGGATGCACTGGAAATTGGGACACCGGCATCTGGAGCCATTGCTGCCTAGTCGAGCCCAAGGGATCTATAAAGAAAAAGGATTTCTGTGGGTGCACAGTCAAAGGGTGATATGGGAGGATGGAGGGGAGGAGGAGCCCTAGAAATGGCTCTTTTGGCCCAAATGTGTTTCAAAACTAGGCTGGGTTCCTCTGGCTGGCATTTGTGTGTGCATACAACTGCTATGGATGGCTGGGCTGAGCCAGCCCTCCAGCTCCAAGCTGAAATCTATATGGGAAGAGTTGGGAAAAAAGAAAATCCAGGCAAGAGGAATTGCAGTAAGGAAAAACTTAAGTAAAACCTGCACGTTTCATCGCTTTGTCTCTGTGCTATTGTGTCCTCTCTTTCAGTTAAATTGGGAACTGCTTATCATAGCAATACCCAGTACTGGCATCACTGCTTAGGATTGGAAGTACAGCTTTTTCATTAGGTTTGTTAGTGAGCTGGTGAAAATGGCAAAAGCTAAAAATCAGAATTTATGCAATTTCCCTTTTCTTCTTTCTCTTAGGTTTTGGACACCGTGAGTCAGTTGGATGATGGTTACAGAATGAAGCCCCTTTTCCTTTACACTCTATAGGGGAAAAAAATCCCTAGACGAACACTTCAGTTTCTGCCACTATCTGAACCAATGGCAGCGTTTCATTTGTCTAGGCAGAAACGTAACTTCCAATGAAAGATGCTGAAATTACAGCCCTACAGATGAAGGTCTTTGTCTACCCACAGAACAGTTATGTCACGAGGAAAGCTGCACCCACCAGAGAAGTATTTGCTCTTGCTCTACACTGACCTGATTTGCAGGCTCTGCCCCCAGCAATAAGAGCCCTTTCTCTCTGTTCATTTATTTGCTGTGACAATTTTCAAGGGTACCACATTCATAATAACAGTTACTTTCTCCCTCCCATTGCAGACAGACATCCCGTGAGATGCTTGTCAGCAACACAGACCCCGCAGAAGGAGGAGAAGCCTGGAGAAGATATCTTTTTGGCTGTACATGACCCATACCTATCACTTACTCCATGGAAGGGAAACTGCGTACTTGCTAGTGCCTTCACTGATCAAAGCCCTGAGGTCAGCACTGTCTGCATGCAAATCCAGACTGGCGCAGGCCCAGGGAGGAGAAAATACCTCAAATTGCTGTATTCTGCAAGGCCCACATAATTAGCTATAGCTATGTGCCACCCAGGGTTACTAGTAGAAGGAGCCACGTCCTAACCTCGCATCAAGTCTGGGGGTGGCCCCACCACCCACAGATGCAAAGGTGGGAGGGAACAGGACTTACTGCCAGCTTTTGGATAGCTCAGCAGCTTCTCTCCTGCCCCAGCTCTATGCGGGACTGGTGATCTTGCCTCCAGGGCTGTGGCAGGGAAATGTCAGCTGAGGGGAGGTGGGCTGGGGCAGAAGCTTCTCTGCCTTCTTCTGCACCACATCTCTTCACTTTTCCACACTCGTGGAAGGAGCAGAAGCATGATGCACAGTCCAGACTGTAGCACCTACACCTGCTTCTTGCAACCCTCTTTTCCTCCATGCCCAGCCTCTTCCTCCAGCCCCTCATTTTCTCAGCCTTTCTCTTCCCAACATGGCTGCTGTTTCCAATGGAAACACTGGAAAGGTTCTAATTGAAACCCCAAAGGGGTATGCAGCATGGGCAATTTCAGTTCAGACTGTTCACTTCTGCTAAAGTTGAGAGGTAGCTGAAATGAGGTCTGGGATGGAAAGAACCAAGGAAGCAGCCAAAAGCCAAACTGTCTGTTATGGGGAAGTGAGATGATCTCTGCTGGCTGGGACAGACAGGGGCAAACCACATTTGGCATGCACCGGCTCCAGTATGGCAGACCAGACTACTAACAGCAAGCCCCAGAGGTGGAGAGAGAAGAGGGAAGGGATTTCACCTTCTGAGATGCTCTCGGAGCTACTCATGGACATTACAAACTGACAGACATGGGCCACTAACTTTCTCAGAGAAAAGGAGAGATTCCTTTGCTCATGATAGCACTTCCAGGAAAGAATAAATAGATTTAGAGCATGTGGTGGGGTTGTCTCTCTCTCTTGGTATTTCTCCCTCCCTGCTGCCCTTTTCCCTCCAAAATTGGGCCCCTGCAGCTGCCAGTTTAGGTTGTGCAGGAACATTTTTGCTGCTTGTGACTGGAGATGACAAATCCTGATTGCCCAGTACTCCTCAGCTCAGGGAGAGCGGAATAAAAGGACAACCCAGACTCAGGAGATTGCTCTGGTCAGGGAAACTCAGCCCACTTGCACAGCCCTGTTAGCAGAAACATCACCCGTGGAGATGCTTGCAGAGAAGATGTCAAGCTCCCAGCATGCTGACAGGGGTAGTGGTGAGAGTCCTCCTAGGGACGTAATCCGTTCCCCAGCTTTCCAGTGTAGCCACCTGCAAGAGTTTTGTGCACAGACCCAGACATAAGTTGCAGCAACAATAAACTCATAAGCTCCTTATTAAATAACACGTGGCCTGTTGATGCTGATGTCAATAGACGCATTTCTCCTGTGACACATGTTCAAGGCCTGAGCTCTGATACTTACTATCCTAAGCATACCAGTGCTAAGCATCATCACTTACCCTAGAAGACAAAGGATACCAATAGCCCAATAATGGCCCTTTTGTGCATGAAACAACCCAAAACTGCATTTAAAAATGAAAAGCACACACTCACATGTGACAGAATCGAGAAAGGACGTATTTTCGGTCATCATGTGTCCTTAAGAGAGAAGTCAAGATCACTGAGGCAACTGTTTCAAAACTGCAGCATAAATTTTCACCAGTCTGAACATTTTTGAAATGTCATAGGGAAAGAGCAGGCAGATGAAATCCAAAGCCACTTAGGGAAAGTCAAAATGCTTGGTAGGAAGCTGTGGTTGTTGGCTCAGCAATCCAGTAATGCCACATTATCTGCCCTGAGCCCACTCCTGTTTCAGGCGAGGAGCCTCGCACAGGAGCCTGGGTGCTGACGCTGACTCCAGGAGCAGCCGTTTGCTGCCAAGCAGCAACTTTCCACTTTCCAAGCCCAAAACTGTCTGTTTGCTTACGGAAAAAAGTAATACCCCAGCTCACCAAGGAGCCTGATGACCCACAGGAGGGGAGAACAGCTGAGCTTTGGTCTTCGTCTAGCACCAGCGGAGGCAACAACTTTGTCTTTTCAAGCATCTGTCACTGCATGGAGTTGGGTGAAAAGCCAGCAGAAGTGACAAAAGGGGAGAGATATCTCAGGGAATTAGCTTGGAAAAAAACTGACTAAACTCACAAAGGCAAAGTTTGCTGTTCACCGGAGCAAATTTGGCAGACCTGCTTTTGTTTTTTAACATTTTCTAGTGATCATAAAAATAATCCAGTCATGCTCTGCAAAGGCAATCTCTGGAAGACTAGCAGATGAAGAACTTAACTTACTGACTGGAAAACTGAGGAGGAGATGTGCTGGGGCATACTTTTTGGCTGAGAGAGCACTTATTCATAAAGTGGGGAAAAGAAAAAGAAAGGGATGGCTCTGTAGCTAAAGCAACAGGTGATGAGATGGAGCTGGTGTGGCAGACTGACATGGGTGGCAGCCGCAGGTTGCACAGAGCAGTGCTGTCCTCCCACATCAGTGCAGACTAAAATTTGGGCTTGCTGCTTGTGGTGGTTGCACGCAAGGCCTGGTATGGCAAAGCCTTGATCTCACTTGGAGCCTGTGAGCATTACCATATTGCAAGTACACAGCCTCCTAGAGCAAGTTGCTCAAAACTCCATCCAGCCTGGCCTTAAACGCTTCTAGGGATGAGGATCCACAACTTCTCTGGGCAACTTTTTCCAGTGCCACCACCCTCACAGTAAAGATTTTCTTTCTAGTATGTAGTTTAAATCTCCCCTCTTTCAATTTAAAATCATTACCCCTCATCCTATCAGTACACTTCCCGACAAAGAGTCCCTCTCCAGCTCTCCTGTAGGCTCCCTTCAGATACTGGAAGGTTGCTATAAGGTCTCCTCTTCCTCTAAACCTTCTCTTCTCCAGGCTGAACAAACCCCATCTCTCTCAGCCTGTTGTATGCATATATAGAGAGGTTATGCATATGTACATGAATGAAGTAGTTTTATTCAAACTTCTCAAAACGCATGCCCAGACTTAGCATGGCTTTCCCTGAGCACTGCAGCAGCAGCCGGCTCCCTGCAGGGTCGAGATGGGGCAGCCTTGGGCCACAGCTCTGCTCCCCCAAAGGTGGGCCAGGTTATTTGTGAGGGGCTTTTCTGTGTAAAACCATGGTGGAGTGCCATCTGCTGGGCATGTGCAGGGCTGTTCTGGAACAGGAGAGGAAGAAAGTCAAGAGACAGTCCAGAGAAACAGGTTGTGTTTTTTGAGACCCTTCCCCAGCAAGCTAGCCAGGAGCAGCCCACAGTCAGGCTGGTTCAACCCACAACTCAGCATTGCCTCTACAAAATGCCCGACACAAACGGCCACCAACTACCAAACCACCCAGTAGAATTTCTGGGGAGAATCCCAGTGGATCCAGACCAAAAGCATGCCAGAGACAATCCTGATGGTGTGGATGTAGCAGCAGTAGGGATGTGCCAGGAGCAGCCAATGCCTAGGGATATTCCCTGGTACTTATCAATTTGTTAGCAAAGATATTGTCTTTGTGTGATGTGCATGCTATGGACCAGGATAGTGCCCAGGGAGGAGGAGAATGAGTGGGTTTCCAGTTTTGCAGCCTCAACCATCTTGCACAGCAGCTTTCAGTCACGTCTGGAGGCATCTGCTTCTGTCCAGCAGCTACTCAGGGAGCTTGGCTCCCAAAAATCTGCAGGCACTCCAGCCGACTGCCTGAAGTAGGCTGTGTGAATCCCTCATGCTGAAAATCTCAAAAGGGAAAATCACCTCCTTTTGAGCCATTCCTCCCTGCTGTATCTCCCTCTGATTCATCACAGATGGTGGCAGTTACTGAAACCTGAATCACAGTTGTACGATGTTAACCCACCTCTGATTACAGTGCGAATGCGGAATACAAAAGGAGGAGGGAAAGAAGAAGAGGAGAGCGGGAGGCAAACTGCAAATTAAAGGCAAATCACAAGGTTGGTTTAGGTTATTGTGCAAATGAGGTGGCTTAATTTTCCGCCATGCTAGGAAACTGTGAGACATACCATAGTGCCAAAGACGAAGGCTCTTCAGGGCAACAGCTATTAAGATCCCCGCTTTATGTCCTATTAGAAATCCAACAGCCTCATCCATTTCTGTACAGCTGCAGCTGGTTTCCATCCCACCCGCCACTGAGGATCCTGGGAAAATATACGGGGACAAACTTTGTCAAGGGCTCTCAGAAAATGGTTATAAAAGGACCAAATCTAAATCTGTAAATGCTTTGCCAGCATGCAGTAACCACTAATTCTAGTTTCCTCCATGAAATACGTCAAAAGTAAGCTTTGCCTCCATCAATCAATCGCCTCCCAAAAGTAGGTAGAGACCTTGACGGGAAGGAATGGTTAAACCGAAGAAGTAAAAAGTAACATGCCCTTCAAAACAAGCACATACTTTCCTGACTGTAGGGTTTTATTCATGTCCTTCCAGGCCACTCCAAATACAAACTTATCACCCTCCTTTTTTTTTGGTGTCAAATCAACAACAGCTTGCGTACGGATTGTGGAAAACTACATCTGAAAGCTTCTCACACACTTATGCTGAAGTAAAAGACTGATAATAATTAATAGCTGCCAAGGACATTCAGCCTTGTTGAGTGGTTGTTAGCTTGATTTTCCCCTGGACACACTTTAGACTGAGCCTTTCCAATTTTCCTGGACAGTGTCTGGAGACCAGGAGATTTCTCTAAGTTTTTGTGCACAATCGCAGGCAGAAGGTGAGAACATCCCATGAACCCTTTGGACTGAAAACCTTGCTGATGGACTGGGTCTGCACCTCTTTTAAAATCTCTTCCCACACAATAGCACTGTTCAGCATAGCTTTTTCACCCGTACAGATGTCCAGGCTTTGGGTAGGTGAAGTAGCTCTGGACAGGCTTTTTGGGTCACAGGGGAATATCAAAACACTGCGTGCCGGAGGCTGAAGGATTTGTTCCAGATGGTTTCTGCCTTTTGCTCTCATTATTCAACCACTCTGGTAGGGTTAGAAACCTTAGGAATTATGCCTGGATCATAAGCTGCCTTTATTTCACAGTTGTTCTGGAGCTGGTCCTAAAAGTGATGCTTTTGGGAGCAACAAGTCTAATAACATCACTCAACACAGTAGCTGAAGGAAACAAGAGAGCTAAAGGGAAACGTTCAGCTCCTGGCTCTGCAGCTGACTTTTGTCAGCTCCTTTCAGACCAGGGGAGATGGGTTTTTGAAATCTCCCCAGTTCTTTCTTTTTCCCTTGGGCCAGCTGGAGCCAGGAGAGCCACAGAGCCAGCAGGCACCGAGCATCTCAAAGGCAGTGGTCTTGCAGAAGAAGGACAACTGGGCAGGCAGCCAGGAAAATCAATGACCCTGGCCCTGAATGCCTCGCAGGTAAATCTGGGTGCTTTAACGTTTCTCAGCAGGCAGGTGTTTTCACTCCATCACTTCAGCTTCAGTTGCTGCTTCCATTTTTCACCAGAAATGCCTGTGACGACATAGGAGACACCTCAGTGGGATGCAGTACAGAGCAAGTCTCCAGCATTTGCCCTTTTCTTTGTGGTTTTCTCTTTCTAAGAAGACACAGGTGCTCTTTTGAAGGTGCCAGTGCTTATGCTTGGGCAGCTGGAGCACAGACCTTCAAACAGGCTGAGCACCTTGATTTTCCCAGAGTTGTGTGGTCATCCCCGGGCTGTAGGATCAAGATACGGGATCAGACCAAGTTCTGGCTAAGTGTGATCAACGAGGAATCTGTAGTGTAGAAATACATGCCCAGCAGCCAGAGGATGCTGGCAGGCTGCAACAACTCCAGTCCCTGAATGAGTTACTGGGAGAGATAGCTGCACAATTTAGTTCTTATTCCCAGCAGTCAGAGAGGCCAAAAATCCAGTATAAACAAATACAATGTAGTCCATTAGCTGACATCAGAGATGTTACCTGCCTCGACAAAACCAAGCTATGTTTCTAATTAAGTAGGGATGGTTCAGAGTCTCTGCTCTAGCCACTGTGGCTACAATCCCAAATTCCCACAACAAATTACCTACGCTTCTCACTGTTAACAGAATTACCTATTTATCTAACATTGTCAGCCAAATGCTGGAGCACATCTTTGCACAGAAGCCTTACTGTAGCTGTCACCTGAGATCTATTTGAGCCGGGCTTGTGGGTTTTGGTCCTTCGACATAAGAGCCTGCTTACAGCCTGAAGGGCAGGAGTTTCTTTTTAGGGGTAAACATAAAGAGGCCAGCAGGGACTTGGGCTCCCCTCTCTTTGTATCTCTTTGCTATTCATGGTGCCAGCACCTAAAGAGACTGGGTTTTTTGCTTCTAGTAGACTGGCAGAAGTGAGGAAAAGCCATACCCTCTCATGCAAATTGGCCGAGGCAGGTGTTTTATCCAGGGCTGCAACTGTAAGTTGCCTTACCTTAGCTGGTAAGCCTGATTGTTTGTGCTATAACTGAGGCACTAATACTTAATACCCAGGCTGGTGTTAAACTGGCTCGTGTGACTATGAGCCACCCCAGAGCTGCAGCAACAGAGAGCTTGTTGTCAAGCCCACTGGAGAGCCAGGTAGCACTCAGGTGGTTGCTCCTGCTGGGCTTCCTGCTGCCCAGATCCCACCATGCCTTGCTGGGGACCTGCCCTTGGTTTTCCTCATAAATGACAAGGATGGAAAAAACAGACCACTTTGCTCCTGGCTGCTTTTTGAAATCCTTCGCCTGGTTCCCGTTCAGCTGCCTTAGCTGCGGGTGACAGCTCTGGGAAAGAGACGCCCAGTGGGTCTGACCTTCCTTCTCCTACAGGCATCTGTGGAGGGCAATCGCTGTGGGAGGGGGAATGGAAGAGGAGTAAAAGGAGAGCAAATACTAATCTGTTCAGTCTCAGGTGGATAACACTGTGAACTGTCAACTTGACATTCCCTGGGTCCCAAAACACAGCTTGGACCTGGGCAGCACTTAATTTGCGAGAGACATGAGGGTGTTACTTTTCCTTTCGGCTTAGTTTTAAAAACAAGCATGCTCACTCACTGCCACGGTGGCCACCAGTCAGGGGTCACTTGCTTCCTGGCTATCCAGTTTTACCCTGGCTGGCAGGCAGAGGGATAATCCTGCTGTCATCTGTGCTGCTGGAACCTCACCCCCTGCCACCTCGGAGCTCCCTGCCTGTCCCAGCCTGCCCTGTGCTGCTGCACCATGGGGAGAGGGGTCCTTGGGGCCACTGTTACCCTCCCACCAATGCCCAGAGAGGGGGCAAGTGCTTTGCCAGGACTCCTGACTGATGCAGAGTCCCTGGACTCCATGCAGAAAGTGTCCTGTGAACTGCAAGGTGGACTGTCTCCCAGCTTTGACTGCAAGGATGGCTGGATCAGAGCTGCCTCCTTGCAGGGCTGAGTCCTGCACCGCTACTCCATGGCTTCTTGCAGGGGCAAAATGGGGAGCAACTGGCTGTTGCCTGCCAGGCCATAGACAGACTCAGGCAGCATGAGATCGTGGTTTGGGAAGAAACTTAGCATGATTTTGAGCTTGGCTGAGGCTTGGCATGGATACCACCAAGGGAAAGCCACACGCTGCTCCACCAGGTAGTGACACTGGCAGCACGGATGATGGCCATCTTCCTCCAAGTCAGTCATACTGGCAGGTATCAATCATCACAATGACAGGACAGGTACCTCCAGAGTAATAAGGATGTTGAAGTCCCAGCTAGGGCACAAGGTACCAGCAGACTAGGGTTTCCGTAGCTCTGTGCAACAGAGGAGTCACTCGCCACATTCCTGGTAGCTTCAGGTTTAAAATCCAGAGGCACAAAAGATTGGGAGGTTCTGCAGGACCAGGAGAGGGGCTGAGGAGGAAAGGCCAGAGCACCAGGGACATGGATAAGTCCTTGGGAAACAAAGCAGGGCAGGCAGGGGTGATTCCTGGCAGGAACATGACCTGGGGTGCATGGAGGTTCTGGGCTGGAGAATGCTGGGAGCACAGGAAGGAAGGATGTAGAAGGACGGAGGGGATGCTAGATGAGGAGACAGAGTAGAAATGGTAAGCAGGGCACAATGAGGAGCCCCTCAGGAAGGGTTGGGACCTGGACGGTGGGATAGCTGGGTGCAGGGAAGAACAAAGACTGGGTAGAATGTGTACGATGCACAATGGGGACAAGGGAGAGCACTGGGGAAAATAAGCCTTACCCTTATGAAGAATGTAACTTCATTATTTTTTCTGTTAAAGCTCTTTTATTTTAATTGCAGCTATTCTCTTTTTCTCCTAGCTTGCTTTGCCCATTCTTTCCCTCCTGGTATTTGACCCTCTATTGGTAATTCCCCTTCAGTGTTTGCTAATTTTCTGTCTCTTGCTCTGCCAGTACAATTGTCATCATATGCTTTGTGCTCTGTCCTCTATGAAAGGATGTAAAGATTGCAAACAGCCTGTACGTACAACACAAAGGCTGCTCTTACCTCAGCTCTAGCTAACAGCTTCGTCTCTCTGCCTGCAATTATCCTTTCAGTTCTTTGTCTTTGTCCTCTTCTGTTCCTCAGGTCTTAGTTTTTCCTTGTGTTTTCTGCAGTCTGGCCCCCTGCCAGCTTTCCTTCCCCTCCTCGAGCTGAGTCTGTCCCTATTCCTGCCATTGGTATCACTTGCAGCGCTTCTCTCCCTTGCCCAGCCCAGCCTTGCTGAGACAGCTGAAGAGAGCGGCGCAATGGAGAGGACGTGAAGATCACCTCTTGCAGATCTCTGTGGTCATGGCTAAGGTCAAAGAACCAAACATTTATGGTTTGTGCGTGGGCGTTAGGTAAACAACTGCAATTGTTCATTGTCAAAACTTCATAACTCAGCCAAAACTCAACCATTTTTGCTGGACTGTTCACAGAGGGTGCTGCTTCTAAAGATTCACTTGCAGCCAGACTTTAGCCTTCCTCTTCCAGCTGTAGAACTTTGTTATTACTATTAAAGAAAACACTGTCATGGTTATAGCGAATTTCCCACTTCACCTTCTCCTGCCACTAGAGATGTGATCCTGCTGCCTATGGCCCCCCAAAACATATTCTCTTATTGTTGCGAGTTTGTGAATTTTTCAGCTTGTTACAAAGCAGGAACAGTGGCCTGAAAATGCATGAGCAGTGAAGGGCATTGCTTCTGGTCTATTCAGTGCATCTGAAGGACTCCCACTGAAATGAATGGAAGCATCTTCCCATTCACTCAGCAAGTGTTAGAGCCTCTTGCACTGAGGTGTGTCAGCCTCTATGTACTGCTCATGTTTTTGTTTATGAAGTCCTGTGTGGATGGAAAGTTGCATTTTGACTTTAAAGGAGCAAGTGTCTAAACTGTTTAAGCTGTTCCAGCAGAGACAGACACTTAGCTTGCATAAAGATGGCCTCATTTTCTTATTTTCAACTAGAGAGTTGGAAACGGGATTGGCTCTCCAAAAGTCTTGAAACCTGGCAATAGTTAGGTCAACTGGGTAAGCAGCAGGGTGACAGAAAGCCATCAGGACTTTAAACATACATGAGGTAGCTTCTGATGACCCTTCACCTGCCCTTTCAGAGGCCACCAGTGTAAAGTGGAGTTTCTTCATTATACGTAGATCCCCAGGAAAATCCCTTAGTAATCCCCATCCTTACACCCCTTGCAAGAATGCTCCTCCATCCTCCTTCTGCCATCACATGCTGCGTAATCCTCCTTTTCCTGCGTCACCCGTTCAGTGATCCTTCTTACTCTGCGAGATCACACGCATTGCATACAGCGACCTCCTCCTTCTCACACTCACAGGGTGAGCACTGAGCTGGGGAGAAAAAAAACTTCCCCTTCTCCTGCACGTTGCAAAGAAACCATCCCTTTTTTCCCCACCCCCTGCAGAAGACCCAGCCAGTTTAGATCCCCTTTCTTTCACCTTGATGCCACAAGACCACTCTTCTTTGAGCGGTACCAACTGCAAAGGCGGTGCTTGTTGGCTTTTTCAGCTAGCTTTTGCTATCCGTTTCTCGTCGCTGCAATAAACTTTCCCACCCACCCACCTGCTCCTCCACGGTTGCAAGCAAGGCAACACCACTTGAATGTTTTCTCTTCTGTCATAGCAGTGGGATGCACTGAAAGAAGAGACCAGGACTGGGTTACCCTGCCAGCTCCCCCGTGTTCCCCGTGCCCCCGCAGCACACAGAAAGCATTGTATTGCAAACCAGGGTGCCACTCACAAAGGAAGCCTGTGCTAGCTTGTAGCCTCAGGTAAAGAGCTGCATTTTCTCAGTGTGAGAAACAGCGGGTGAAAGAAAGAAAAAAATGCCCTGTGAAATGGCCTCCCTTGGTATGTGCAACCCCAAAGTGTCAGGGTTTGCAGGGCATCACAAACCCCGCTGTAGCCAGCGTGCCTCCTGAGCGCCCATGGAAATAGCTCTATACAGTAACCAGGTAGAGGACTGGTGGAGAATAAATGGGTTCAAAAGCTGTGGCTTCTAGATTATTGTCATCTTGAGATTCCAACGGAGTGGCAAAATTGAAATGAAGATGATAAGATCCAAAAGTGACAGGGACTCACCTTCATTTCCCCCAAACCCATGCAAAAGCGTGGCTGTGCTTCTCCCAAGGCAGCCTTATTTGTTGGAGATGACTTAATCCAGAAAGGGTGATGAGAAGGAGAAAGATTTAAACCCGATTACTGGGGCTTGATAGGCTTCCCTGCCAAGCTGTTCTGGGTCTGACCCAAAAGTTGTCAGCTCACTCTCTGCCTGCTCCCTTAACAATGCCATTTGGAGGGCTCAGGAACCTTAGGAAACGCAGCCATGATCTCAAAGCTCTTCTCAGCTCCAAAATTCAGTCTCTCCTTCCCCCCCGAGCAAAGGGCAGGCGTGCGCTGTGTGTCTTCAGAAGGCTGAGCAGTGTGTGGCTTTTAACCAACCCTTCAGCTATTGTTGGGCAAACAGATGGAGAAACAGTCCTGTGAGCACTTTGTCCAAGACTCTTGAAATGGCATGCTCTTGCTGTGGCTTTGGGAGTAATCCACCTAAGAGATTACTCCAGCATGGCTGTGAGATAATCCTACCAAGCATTGCATGTGCTCAGCCACTGTCCCCCTGATGCTGGGACTCCGCCTGGGCCCCTCCCAGGCCATGTGAATGGCTTGTGAAGGCCATTGGGACCCCAGGACGGGCATTGAGCTGGACCAAACCTGTAGGCACTCCTCATCTTGTAAAACAGAGGGGCACATGATGTCCTAAGACTGGGAACAGGGAGAAAGTGCCGTTGCATTGATGATGGTGGCCATTGCAGTCACCAGACTCCAAAGCTGGCAGGTGGTTCCTGGCAGCGGTGGGAAGTAAATTCCTAACTTTGGACCTCACAAGGTTTATGGAAAAGATGATAGGAGATGGTCATGACAATAGCTGAGATCTGAGTGTTGTGGCTGTGGAGATCCCATCCGGTCTTGTGCAGGGAAGGAAGGGAACAGATGTCTACATGCAGGACACAAGTGGTAGAGCGACAAACAGAGGGGAGTTGCAGCATGCAATGGGAGAGCTTGCCATCCTGGACCAAGCTACAGCAAGGTCATCTAATGCTGACCAACACCTGAATCCCCAGAGGCATGCAGGCCATTAAAAGCAAAGAGATAACATTTCAGAAATGATTCTGAAATGAGCCAAATATACCCATTTTTTTCCCCTCAATTCAGTCATAAATGCAGCTATGAAAACAGATTGGGTTATAAATATATATATAAAAAAACCCCTGTGCCAAAACAGCATGAGTGTTTTATTTTTATTAAAAGATGGAGAGTAATAAAGTAAAGCTGTAATAATAATATGAAAACGTTGACTAATATCTGTGAAAAACTTGGAAAGCTATAGAGGGAATGAGCTATTGTGTTTTGTGGCGGGTGGGGTGCTGGTGAAGTGTTTGTGGTTAGGACAAAGACACTGAATTTTGCAAGCAGAGTCGATGAGTTTTAGGGTTTGCTTTCTGGAAACTTCCTGCACCAGTGAGTATAGGAAGACAAAATAGCCAGACTTTTATTGAACTAACCAGAGTCTCTTTTGAGGGTCCTTTCTCTTTCTTTCTTTCTTTCTTTCTTTCTTTCTTTCTTTCTTTCTTTCTTTCTTTCTTTCTTTCTTTCTTTCTTTCTTTCTTTCTTTCTTTCTTTCTTTCTTTCTTTCTTTCTTTCTTTCTTTCTTTCTTTCTTTCTCTCTTTCTTTCTTTCTCTCTTTCTTTCTTTCTTTCTCTCTTTCTCTCTTTCTCTCTTTCTTTCTCTCTCTCTTTCTCTCTTTCTCTCTTTCTTTCTCTCTTTCTCTCTTTCTCTCTTTCTCTCTTTCTCTTTTTCTCTTTTTCTCTTTCTCTCTTTCTCTCTTTCTCTCTTTCTCTCTTTCTCTCTTTCTCTCTTTCTCTCTTTCTCTCTTTCTCTCTTTCTCTCTCTCTTTCTCTCTCTCTCTCTCTCTTTCTCTCTTTCTCTCTTTCTCTCTTTCTTTCTTTCTCTTTCTCTCTTTCTCTCTCTTTCTCTCTCTCTTTCTCTCTCTCTTTCTCCCTCTCTTTCTCTCTCTCTCTCCTGCTTCCACTACTCAGTGCCATCAATAAATACCTTTCAATACTGCAGAAGGAAAAGCAGTGACAGAAGAAGAGCTACTTGCTTTCAAGCCATCTCAACCCTATTACTGCAAATACAACAGCACCTGCCATTTTACTGTGCTGATCTGGCTTTGTGGATGGGAGCTGGTGGGACCTGGCTGAGGAAAGGCTGTGTCTGTGAAAATTTCAGAGAAGTAAAAGTTCAAAGGAGGGGAAGGGAATGGGAGATAAGAGAGCTTCAAATCTTCATTTAAAAAGGAAAGAAAATCTGATTAAGATGTGCTGGCTAACTCAAAACATATGAGCCTGAACATCAAAAGGTTTGTAATTCGTGCACGTGCTGTAGATAATTATCAGTTTAACTCGATACTTCCTACAGCGACAGCGCTGACGTCAGACTGCTTCAGCGACCGACTTTCAAACGAGCCTCTGACATTGAGCAAGGGCCCCACTGCTGACGTGCCATTCCTCCCCCCTGCCCCTAACATCCCTGTGTACACACACCCCCAAAAGTTCTGCTCAGACCTTCTCTCCGATGCCCAAAGCCTGAGACCTAGGTGAGACAGAGAGAAGATGCAGGTGGCTCCCAGGCAGCCCTGGATGTCTCCTGCTGCAGAGGACCTCTTGCAGATCCCCCACTCTGTGGCGTGCACTGCAAAGGACAATGACAGAAAAACTAATTTAAATGGGGCTCCTGGGACTCTGTCAAAACTTGGCCTAGAAAATAAATGCCACAGACTGCTTCCTCCAGCCCACTGCAATCTAGGGATAGCCACAGGCTGGCTACTCCAGTGCTGCAAAAATTGCTCCTGTGCTGCCAACCAGCAAGGTACTCAAGGCAGCTTGTGGCCCATTCCTGCCACAGCTCTGCGTGCCCTGCTTGGCCAAGGGCTGCCGGCGCTGGTGCAAAGCTTCTGGGGCAGGGACAGGTCAAGGAGCACCAGGAACCATGCAGACAGCCTGTCAGCCTCTGGGCTGGTTGCAGTTTCGTGTCACAGTTTGGCTGGGGGAGCTAAACTTGAAACTGCCTGTGTATTTCCGAAGCCAGAAGGTTAGGGCAGAAGGCAGGTAATGAATCCCAGACCTTCTGAGAGAGCCATGTGTAGCGTGAACATAAGAATAATATGACTTCAGGGAATGGCAAAGCAAAGCATTTTCCTTCCATGTTCAAGAGACTTCTGTTCAGCATCAAGCTCTCCCCGAGAGTTGAAATGACCTTCTGTCTGCCTGTTCACAGGAGAGACAGACAGAACATAGGCAGAGGAGAGGTCATGTTTTTGTTAGAAGGCAAAAGTAATCAAAAGCCTGTTGGTAAAATACTCCTAATCTGTATGACTGTACAGTGGAGCTGAGAATTTTCTCCCTCTCTCTACCCATGTGTATCCCCAGTTTTCTTCCATGAAGAGCTCCCTGCACTTCATCTACAACCCCAAGAGCACCTTCTCTACGTCCCTTTTTAATTTAAGGATTTTATTGCTCTGAGGGAGGAGGGGAGACAAGCTAACAATTACAATTAAGTCCCCCGCCGAGTACTCTGTTATTACTCTACCCTTGTGGAATATTATTTATTTCATGTACTTAATCATTCATTTACTGGATAGCCAACTGCATGTGAAGCTTCCAGGTCTGTGAAGAATGAAGCTGAACCTGTAAGATGCTCTTGTAAGTCGAATGTTTACAGTAAGCACGGTGATCCATCAAACGTCCTTCTGAAGGCTCCTGAAAACCAGCTTGAGGCCAATAAAATAGTCTAGATTTTTTGGGGAGCGTGAAGAAATATACCTATAAATAATCCTTCCTGTGTGTGCCAAGTCTGCAGTGGAGGCATCTAACACCATAGAGGTTAAGCTAGCTCACCTTCTAGCAAAGTGGATTCCCACTCTATTGAACATTAGTTGCACACCGACTGATTGACCTCCCATGGAAATTCAGTTCTGTCCCTCTCAGCAATCAATTGCACCACTTCAAAGAGCATAAAGTGTCATGTGTTTATTTTAGCAAAAGGAACTCCAGACACAGAACTTAAACCTATTCCTACAATGGTGCTTTAATTACCCCAAAAGGCTGACAATAAATTTACATTTTAATTAAGAGTAATGAATTATGCATGACTGCGTAGCACTTTCTGTGTAGCTAGCAGATGAGGACAGAGAAAGGTATGATATGGATTGCAGCAATTCATTCCCTGACAGTAAAGGGAAAGGCCATTTTGTTCACAATTGCAAGCCACTTAAGAAAAAGGTCTCTCCAGCTGCACAGAAGTATGTGGAAAAGGCTGTACTGTAGTTCTGCTAGAGGGTCCCTGGGGTATGACAACTGAGTCCAATTTCTCCCTGTCACAACAACACAACACTTGAAGATCACTTCACTAGAAGTTTAGCCTTTCTGAATGCATTAAGACTGCATATGTAGGAAGAGTGATGGCAAAATATCTCCCATCCTCAGCAGGGACATGGAAACACCAACGTGACTGTTGGTGTTGCAGGCTCCCATGATTTTACATGTTTTGTTATCTCATCTGTCACAAGTATCACTCAACTCCACACAAAACCATAGCATTCATCTGGGGAGGAAGTCAAGGGAGGAAGTTAGCTCTTCTGAATGCATAAACCCATATGCAAATATGAGTACATGCAGATAGGAATCCTGAAAAACAAAATCACCACAGGACAAACTGGACCTCCAACAGATGGCTGAACTGTGACTTTTGGGATGTTTTACATCAAGAGTTCTTAGCATTAGGAGCAGGCAACAAAGCATCACACTGAAATTATTTGATATTTCACTCTACCAGTTTTGTCTCTTAGAGCATTGACCTTCAAAACAGCTTATGTTTCCAAGAAAAAAGATGCAAAAGGCAGGAAAAAATTAGAATCACCAAGGAGGGAAAAAAAAAAAAAAAGGAATTGTGCCCGATTGGCACCATCCTATCCTTATGTCAAACTTTAATGTGACCCAGTTGCTTGACTTTCATATTTTAGCTGCTTGCTTTGGCTTCATAATAGTAATTTCCTCCTTCTACTGCAAAGTGATTAGTGCTCCAGCCCTTCTGCTGTGTTGGTGGAGATGTCACCCTTTCATACCCTTGTCCAAGGGGAGGTAGTACATTGGAGAGCAGGGCAGTGGCACTTGGGCCTCACCATGAGGAGCCACTGTGAATTTGGCATGGGTGGAAATCTGAGGTTTGCAGCTGCCAGCAAGGTTCGTGGGGAGCTAGCAGGCACTCAGAGGTGATCAATGGAGCTGAGCTAAAGCCTACAGTTCTGCAAGGGACAGTGAGCATGAAGCAGACTGGGGCTCAGCTCTCCCATCTGACCACAAAAGCTCTAGGTCAAGGCCTCATGAGTCCCAATAGCCTTCAGTACAAGCAGGAGGCAAATCATTAACATTAGTGGGAGTCTTGCAGAGACTATTTCTTAGCTGAGTAACAATGTCTGGGTCCAGGACTTGCTATACAAGCCACTTTATCCCTGCTGGAGCTTTTCCCTAGCTCCAGATGAAGATGGTGACTGATCTCATTTCACACAGAGAAGCCAAGGAGACAGCTGTGGTCCTTGTTTCCCTCCAAACTCAGGAGAAGTCACTGAGCACAGAGCCAACCAGGCTCTTCATAGATCTTCATAGATCTTCGTAGTCAATGACTGGGGTTTTCCCTCAAACCCCAAACCAAATTAATGGATTATCTCAGACAATGGCCCACACCATGGAGAAATGGCGAAATACCCCATATTCAATGTTCACATCATAAGTAGCCCACAGGAAAAGATCTTCCCAGGCTGCTTGCTTAAAGGTAGGCTTTCAACCTGAAACAAAAAGTTTTACACCCCCATCTCTCTTTTCTGTCCTCTAATGTAACAAAGATAATAAGAAAACTGCAATTACAGCATTATTTCAAAGAGTATTCCTTGCATTTGCATATAGATAACAAGTAATGACCCTAGCTTTCTCAGTCCTTTTATAAAATAACTACAGCTTTGAAATATGCTGCTCTCCCTCTGCCACATTCCTGTCCTCCTAATTGCTTACCCATATAATGCTTACCTTTCCCTTTCTTGTTTCCAGATGCTAATGCTCTCTGAAAGGCAACTGCAAACACTTGCCTAATATTATTGTTCCACTTAAGTGATCATTCATGTTGCCAAGGGGATATTATCCCTTCCCCAAGGAGAAGAAAGCACAGTTTTTTTCCCAAGAGAATACAGAACAACCTGTTCAGTCTCTTCTTTCACCCTGCTTTTCAGAAAGGAAAGATTTGATAGGTCTGGCTATGGTCTATCTTTGCATTTCTGCTGATATTATTGGTGTGTGCAACTTCTGTTGCCCAAAGCTGACTAAAAAGGCACAAACAAAAAAGTTTACTGCAGTACAGAAGTTTGGGAAGTATTTTAAAATAAGTGAAAATACCAGTGAAAACCAAAACTGAATGCTACTGATACTTTCACCTTTAACATAATGAGCTGAGCAAAACCAGAGCTCGGCACTCTAGGACTTCTTGAAGTTCTGATAGAGTCCTGCACCAGGAGCTCCAGCTTCTCCCCACCTAAAGCTATAGAACATAAAGCAGCTGCATCCTTGCAGGCAAGATGTTCTCAGTAACCTGTAAGACAGAGGATGGCCAGTATTTGAATATTGCTGCTGTCCTATGGTATATTTGGACTTAGAAATGTACATAATGGTAGCCATGCTTTACTGGAAAATAAATTCTTTTATTTTGATGTGTGGCAAACATACAAAACATCCTTTGGCAACATCTCTGCCCTAAAACTCTGAGATCCAGCTCCAGCAAAAAGGACAAAAGTTCAGGAGCAAAGAGCTGTGAATGCATCATCATTCAATAGATCACTACAAAAAAACCTCTGTGAACTTCATTATTCATTTCCAAGCCCATCAGCTCATCAACAATTTTAATATTTTATTTGGGGATATTTTTTACTAAACGTACAACAGTTATCTAGTTAAATTAAACAGCTACAAGAGACTATCCATTAACTTCTCATAGGCCACTAAACAGACACTATTAGAAATTCTCTGCTGTTGTTAACCTTGTCTGAAGTCAAACTTGTGACCTTGAAACATAGCAGTATAATCCCATTACCAGTTCCTATAAACTATCCGGTTCTCTAGGTGGGACTCTCCGTTTTCCCCTTCTGACCTTGAATTTCACTTCTCTGTGTGTGTGTGCTCCTTGTGACATTGAAGGGGAATTTTAATTGGTTCAACCAACAGAAGTTACACCTAATGTCCTTTTTGAACAGTTGCTCTCACTGAGGATAGCTATGACAAAAACACATGGCAAGAAACCTTTCTGAAGCCTTTGATGATGGAAGTGATGGGAGGATTCAACATCTCTTTGCTTCTCCACGGACCTCCAGGTGATGCGTTCCTTTTTGATCTCAGTCAGAGTCTGCTGGGTTGGTGCCATGAAGAAAGCAAAAGAACAACCCGCTTTCAGCTGCTGATGTATCTGCCTTTGTTTTGCTCTTTAGCTCAGCTCTCCAGCACCAGAGGGGGAGGTCTGACTCACAGTAGCGTGACTTTGCGTTTCACACAACACGGTCCATTTGGTTGCTGTACCTTTGCTTGAAGCAGGTCATGGGGAAGAATTAAGCTCCTTCCTTCAGAGACATGCAAAAGCTCTCCAGTTCAGACAAGTTTAGCCAAAGGGAGAAGAGACTGTCTATCTCCTTCTGTGCAACTGCAACAGTGGAGGTAGCCTGCAGGTCTCAATAGGAGAACACTGCTCTACTGACCTTCACAAACCTCTCAGTGCTGAACCAATAAGATGGCTGGATGAACTGTTTTTTCAACCAAAAAAGACAGCATTTTCCCTCTTCTGAACAGACATACTCCCACATTTGGTCCTGGCAAATCACAGGCTCTCTGTTTCAGCAGAGGGCCAAGATGCACCAAGTGCAGAGAATTGATAAAGGCAGGCCAAGATGCAGGGTTTGTAAAGGACCCACAGCTTGGTTGTATCTACCATCAGGAAAGTATCACCTTCCTGATCACCTGGTTGTATCTACCATCAGGTAGAGCCAAATGGCAGGCTTTCCCCAAGTTGGACAGCTAGCTAAGCACAACACTGCCCACAGAGTGACGCTGCTTCTAGGCTGGATGTGCCTTGCACTGTGACATGGTGTGAAGAAAACAAGTTTGGGTCTGCTCTTACCTACCCATGAAGCCCTGTCCCAAAGACACCAAAAGAGGATATGGATCCCCCCTTATTGGAAGTATTCAGGGTCAGGTTGGATGAGGATTTGAGCATCTAGAGAAAGAAGTCCTTGCCTGTGGCAAGGGGGTTGGACTAGATGGTTTTTAAAGGTCCCTTCCAACACAAACCATTCTGTGATTTTATGATTCTATGAATGATTCACAATTCCACGGCTGCGGAAGGAGTACAAGAATTAGACAAACAGAAAATAAGAGAATCTGGAAGAAGACAGAGATTGGAATTGAACCAGGCAAAAAATGCTAACCAGGATGAGAGGAAAGGCGTTTCAAATATGTGGGTTCATTAAAAGTAGGTATTCAGCAGAGAGTGTGGCCAGAGCTGAAGGATATAATTCCAGCTATAAGGAAATTCTCAACTGAGCAAAACTGGAAGTACCCAAATGTCCAAAATAGTTATACTTATGGCTAAGAGAGACTGAAGAAAATATCTGAGAATTGACCCAAACTGAAGGGTTGATACAAATGCATTTATTGGCTGGGAAAAAAACCTCACACCTAAATCCTTCATGGAAGCAGAAGCACAACCTAACATGATCTATAATTTTTTAAATGAAGCTAAAGGGAGACACCTGATGTGTCTACAGCAAGGTGGAAAGAAGCAAGTCTGAGGCATTTGACTTGTCACACATACCACAGATATTGGGACTCTCAGATCTGTTTCAGGCAGGGCTGGTGTGCCAGGCAGAGCCTGTCCCAATCAACCACACCAATGTTGGCAGTTGGCATTTCACCACTATCTCTACTGTATCCATTTCAATATTTTGGTTGTAAATGGTGTTTGAGTATGGAAGCTCTACTGGAAAGGGTGATGGAGTTAGATACCGATCCCCACCAAACATCAGAGAAAAGGCCCAGGAATGGATGTCTCTGCATAAAACCCCATTAGAGATGCTGAGTTTTCAGGTCCCCCTGGGACCTTCGACAAGGCCACCATGCCTCCCCACCCCAACTCCCATCCCAATGCAGGAGCCCCACAGGGAGCTCTAGGCTCCTTGCCAGCCCCCAGTGCTCTGCTTGTTGGGGAAGGTGGGACAGAGAGGCCTCCTGGAGATGGGCATCCTGGTGTTTAGCCCCACTACCAGGCTCACGCCCGCCACAAGGCACAGCCCAGCACACCTGTAGGCAGCGAGCAGAGCTAGGACAGGGACTGGGGCCCACCGCAGCCCCATCAGCCTGGCATGGCTGGTGTCATGCTTTTTGTTGACCACGTGCCATTCCTCCCAACACCACCATTTTATCCCCCATTGGCTGGTACAGTAGCTTGTTAGCTGGGTGCGACACTGGAGAAGCAGGTTTCCTCCTGCCAATGGGTGAGGTACAAACACGCTAAACCTGTGGCCAAAACAGCTCAGGCTGGCTTTTCCCCGCTGTGAGCCCAGCAAGCAGAGCATGAAATCTGTCTTGGGCAACTTGCCTCTTCCCAGATCAACGTGGGGTTCTTCACCAGGTACCTCCTGCTATGTGCTCACGGGATGCTGCTTCTCACCTGCCCCAGACCTGCCATCCCCCATGTCCCTCCATGTTCCTCTATATCTCCCTACATTCCTCCATGTCCCTCCACATCCCTCCAAGCACCTCCTTGTCCCTCCACATTCCTAAGTTGCTACACTCTGGCAAAAAGAGGGAGCATTAAATCAACTGTTCTGCTGGGACAGGTGCAAAATGTGCTTCTTTTATCTCTTCCTTTCTGCCAGGATCAGGGAGAAATGCCAGGAACAGCCAATGCCACACAAAGGCATACCTGGAGGTGGGGTACACTCCCTTCCTGACACCTTTGCTGAGCTTAGCCACATCGGCTCCCCAGCAGGAAGGGTTCCTCACCAATGCTGGCACTGAGACCTGTTCCCATTCTGGGTCTTTAAGTACTAATAATGGTGTGTACATGTGCATGAACCCTGGGAATGACAAGGAGCTGGAAGGTGGAGTGCAGAGCACACTGATGTGAAGTGATAACAGGCTGGGAAGGAGAGTGCAGGGGAGCACAAGTTAAAACTATAACATGTCAGCTCACGGGAGACACAGCTCGGTCTGTCAAAATCAGACATAAAATAACTGATTTGGGAAGACATAACCAAGCAGACAAGTAGGTAGTGAGGACAGACTGATTAGGCAGCACAGCTCCACTGCGATGTCCAGGGTCTAAGGAGAGAAATCAGACACAAGAGCTGCACTGCAGGACGTATCCCATGTGGAGTGAGTTAGGTAGTCATTATGGTCCTCCAGCCTCTCTGCATTTGTCCTCTTAAAGCAGTGGAGAAACTGGAATTGAACCAAAAAAAAGAGGCAAGAAGTCTGCAGGAGAGGAAAAGGGGCACAGGGGTGGTCACAGAGAGGGCTGAGGAGTCAGGCTGCAAATGGTTGCCCACTGGGGCAGATTGGCTGTTCTCTGCCAATAGCCAGTAAAGCTAGTTACAGAAAGGACGACAGGGTGCAAGGGAGAGGAAAGGCGCTGCATTACTTAACAGGATTACCCTCCGCAGGGAAGGAGTTCCCCAACTAAACCTTGCTACAAGGCATATGTTGGGGCTTCTGCTTCCTTCTCCTGGCCACTGCTTCAGTTCCCACCTTGTGCAATTCCACTAGCTTTTCCAGCCCTGCAGTGGCTGGGAAAAAGGTGCAGTGGGCCTGGGAACCACCGCAGACATGAAACAATGCAAAGAGTAAGCAGAGAGACCAAAAGCAGTCACAACATTGCTAAAATCCAGAGCTATTCCCTCAAGGCCTCTTAGGGGTGGGATTTTTTTAAATTTTTTATTTCTTTTCAGCAAACTGAAAATTCAGTTTGTCAGCTGAAAGTTGATGCTGGCTGGGGACCAAGATCTGTCAATATCCCCCCTTCCTGTCAGTAAGGTGAAAACACAGCTCAGACTCTTCAGGTAGTGCTGAAGGCACAGCTGTCTTTAGTGTCACCCACCCTGCTCAGAGAGGGTGTAGGAGCTCTTAACTAGGCTAATACTACACTGTTGAACAAGGACCCTTTCTGTTAACTACCAAGGAGCTGAAGAGATACAGTAGTACCAAGCCTCCCTTTCTCCTTCCTACCTCCTACCCTGTTCCCCACCATTTTTGTACTAGCACTTGCAGGGAAGAAATTACTTTGTGTAACCTACATTAGCACTCTGAATAACAAGCGGAGCATTTCAAGGAAACACAGGGAAGGAGGAACTGAGCAGTGAGAGTTCCCAAGATGCTCAGGAATTGGAAAATCAGAAGCACGTGGTTTCTGGGAGCACCACAGTATGAATAGGACCGCCTAGAGAGCTCAGCAGCTACCCATTGTCTCTAAGAGCTGTTTTGCACACTGTACATCCCTGTAAAGCAACTGATAAACATGAGTCTTTTCAACTCTGTGACTCTGCTACTTTCTGGACAGTGGCTGGGGGAGTCCTCTCAGCCCAGTTGTAGGTCCACACAAATGCTAAACCCAGCTCTGATTTCAGACTGAGAGAAGGAGTGCTGCCCCCCACCTGGTCTCCTCAGCCTGCACATCTTCAAAACCAGACTCAAGCCCTGGGAGAAGCAGCAAGCGTCAGCAGCTCTCAGGGGAGAACTCCCAAAGCTCCTTCTTAGGGAGCCTGTTCCTTCAGTGTTTTCACTGCTCAGCTGGGGCTGCTCAAGTGTCTCCTGTGGTAGAAGAACCCTCTCTGCATTATTAAAACCCTCCCTGTGCCAAGTGCGTTCAGACTGTAGACCTTATCGCAAGGCTTGAGAATTTACCATCAACTCCACAGCTTAAATGCTGCAACAGGGAAGGTGGATCCTCCTATGCCAGGCAGGCTGGGACCACAGGCACACAGGTGGGAAGCAGACCTGCCCCCCTGACCTAAAGCTTATATCATCCCCACCCTTTGCACTATCCAGATTATCCTACTGGAGTGTAGGTATTCTTTTAATCATATTGGGGATTTTTTTCAGCTCCACATCATTGTTTTCTGCTAAGGCATTTGAGTTCTCCTGCCTAATCCCCAGGGAAGTGCAGAATGAAAGGGGGCAGAAGACAGAAGATGTGAGGTAAACCTAAACACTCCTTGTGTAAGGGATGGATAGATAAAGCATTCTGGAGAGGAGAAGCAGTTGAGCACATGAAGCAGCCAGACGAGCAAAAACAAAGCAGCACTGGGTGTAGAACAGGAGAAGCAGAGAGTAAAGGTGGCAGGATCCCCAAGAGCAGAGAGGAGCAGGTAGCTTTGTAACACACACAAAGGTTGGGTGGGAAAGGCATCCCTGCTGTGGACAGCCAGCAGATCGACAACAAAGCATGGTACACAGAGGCTTGTCCAAGACACACAGGCAAATATTAGCCACTAGAGAGGAGCCTCAGCATAGGGAAATCCCTCAGAGTTTTGCAGTAGAGCTCAGTGGAGACAAAGTCGGATCCTCCTTGTATCTTTGCAGGAATTTTCAACCTTCCTCTTTGGTACAGCCCTCGGTGTGCAGTAGTGTTGGGGCTTTTGCTTGATTGCTTTAAACCATGAGCAACTTCTGTCAGTAGAGAGGCTGAGACAGCAGAAATGCAAGGTCTTACACCGAGGGTGGGATTTTATTGAGACAGATAGAGGCACTTAGAAGTCCTACAGGAAGTAATTGGTGCATGCTGTTGGGCTGAGACGTGGAGAAGGAAAAGACTTTGGTGCTGTGCTGCATCCTGGGGTGAATATACAAGAGGATAAGGTGAGGAAAGATCTAGAAATGTCTTCCTCCAGCAAGACAGCAACTCTTAAGCCAGGCCATTCTGACAGGGTCATGCTGGCCACAAACCATCCTTGCTCATCTACACCAATACTGGAAGAAGTGTTTCACAACCGTCTCCCCACCCTGGCCTGAGCCACCAGCATGACACGCTGGTGGAGAGGCTGCTAGCCCAGCCTGCGAGCCCGATAGCACGCAGCACAGCACTTTCCAGTCAGACAAGCCCCAACAAGATAGTGAGCTGCTTTCGCTTTGTAAATTACTCATGGCATTTCCTGTAAACACGATCAGCATCACCTATGGGCTGTGAGCAGGGAAACACAGTGACATTATAAAATGTCTTCATAAAGGGCAGGCTGCCTCATTTTTTCCGTCATTCCCCAGTTTTCATACTTTAGAGAGCTAGAAATTGGGGCAGGGAGTGGAGTATGGGGAAATCCAACAGAGTTTGAGAGGAGGGCAACCTCAGCATGGTACTTTCCAAAGCTGTCCAAAACCTTGGTGTTTTGGAAAGAAAAGTTCTTTCCCTAGAAAACCTCGGGTGAGAAAAAGTGAGGAGTGCTCTGACTGCTTACCAGTTTCCCATCCAACTTTGTACTCACTGTGCCTGAGGAAAAAATGCTTGTGGTGTAATGTCAGGATAGAGAGCAAACCTGAAGAGGACATACAGGCAAATAGAGCTACAATCTAAATATGATATAACCAATATCACATGCTTAGAAGTTCATGCTTCAGGCTGCCTGAAATTGTGACATTGTGTCACCAGAGTGACTTAAGCATTGTGCCTTGAAAAGGACAAGAAAACCTGCAAACAAAGAAACCCCAGTTTACCTGGAGGTCTATTTGTTTTCTGATATCCTTGTCTTCAGGTTTACCAGGAGGGGCTTAACCACCTCCCTGCGACCGTGAGACCTAGAAACAGCACAAAAATTGGCGGCTCAGATTCTCATGTGACCACAAACATCCAGGCATATAGAAAACAACAAATATCACAAGATACAGGATTCATCACAAGAATGAGGAACCATCACCAAATTTGCCTCTAACACAAAGCAAAGCACAGTGACAGTGTCACCTTACGCTGACATACAGTAATGAATTGCTGTAAGAACCAGCTTCAAGGACTTTTTGAAGTCAAGCTTATTTTTCTCTTGTTTGCCTGATGCTGGCATTTGCCTACACCTCAGTCAGGACAAGGTGGGGGTCACCTTGCCAGGAGCTTTATGAAGACCTAGCTTTCTCCTCAGGGGCTCACAATCCAGTGCATGATGGGGTGTGGTGAAAGACACTAACAGGACTAAAGCAATGAGCAGAAAAGGTCTGCAAGGACTGCACTGAAGTTATTGCCTCAGATTAGACAGAGAAAAAGACAAAACAATAAACTGCATGATGCACTATCAGAAAAATGCAAAAGAAAGGTAGATACACAGAGGCAGCTAATGCAAACTGGCAAGTTCCGTGCCTTACTGGCACTACTCCAGAAGGATTGGTGCCATCTGGCCTGCAGCTGTGCCAGAGGCTTCGATTAGATGAGGAGCAGTGACTGATGAATAAGAGCGCATAGATGCAGGGCAGGTAGAAGGCTTGAGAGAAGGGAAGGTGGCACAAAACAGAGATTGTCAGGTGGCAGCATGTTTGGACGTGTGCAGCCACTAGAATAAAATCTCCAAGGCTTAATTTTACTGCAAATTTCTGATCCTTGTTCCACCAAGTCCTGTCCTTTTCCAAGAATGGTCAAAACTCTCTTTCTGCTGCTGACAAGGGCTTCACATCACAAGGGAGCGTGCTCTCTTATGAGAGTCACAACACTTTTTTAACTCAGAGGAATTTGAGACTATCGCAGGGGAAAACCTCTCATACTCTCTCTGCTCCTGCAGATGAACTTGGAAAAGGAGGAAGAAGCCTGTGGAAAGCAAAACTGTATATCTAAACCTCCAAGAACCCGAATCTATTTTGACTCAGCAGATCAAAATAGATGTAACTGGGCAGGTTGGATTTTCAGCCCAAACCTCCGCCTTCCCCTCCAAAAATCACTGTGCTCCCACACAGAGTTTTGTGGGGGAATGTTTTTTTTGCTGCTCTCAGTGTCATATGAAACCATTACCCCGGGTTAGATATTGACCCACAGTGTTATGCCCAGTGAGCAGGAAAACTGGCAAACTGGCAGGCGATTTGTATGGCCTGCCCAGGACACCTTCTCTGTGTGGTCAGCAGCTCTCAAACTCTCACAGAGAACTTTGAAAAGGGCTGGACCACAGCAAAAGCAGATTAGATATTAGGAAGAAATTCTTTCCTGTAAGGGTGGTGAGACACTGGAACAGGTTGCCCAGGGAAGTTGTGGATGCCCCATCCCTGGGAGCATCCAAGGCCAGGCTGGATGGGGCTTTGAGCAACCTGCTCTAGTGGGAGGTGTCCCGGCCTGTGTCAGGGGGGTTGGAACTCTACTGATCTTTAAGGTCCCTTCCAACTCTAAACATTCTATGATCATCCAGTTAGTATAGCAGAGAAGGGTTCCTCTGTCTTCTCCTGAAAAGGGTGAGGATGACCCCAGCTACTCCAACCTGCAAGAAATGGTTTGCTTAGAGGATATCAAGACAAGCAGAACTCTCCTTGAGGATGAAGTTTCAAAAAGCCATAATAAAACTCAGATTTTTGTGTCACCTCCAATTTCAGTGGAGGATGTCAGGATGCAGAGAGGGCTGGTTGCTCCCTAGGTGCTGGGGAGCTGGTGCAAAGGTGTTCCCAGCATTGGCCATGACCTCAATGACAAGCACCACCCTGCAGGATCCAAACATGCTGGATAGATCTGAAGGGTCATGGAGGTCTATTGACAGCCCCCACCAGAGCAAGGAGATAAGGCAAAGGTCCATTCAGGGGGCCCATGTCATGAGCTGAAGAAGACAAGGCTGAGGAACAGGGCTGGATGCAAGCTACTATGGAAGCACAGACCTCAGGGCCATACAAAATACAGAACTGAAGGCAGACGTCTAAATCATAGCTCAGGCAGGACTGACAGCCCAGGCCAATCTGAAATAAGGCTCCTGGGCCCTCGGCCAGGGTGTCGGGGAGGCACCAGCTGAGACTGATCAGAGCCATTAAGGATTGTTAGCGCCCTCAGGGCTCTGACAGATGTAAACACAATGGGAGGTGGGGTCTATCTGTAAAAACAAGTCCTTTCCCTCTCCTTAGCTTCTGTCCTGAAGGACACCTGATATGAAGCCTTCCTATGGAAGTATCAGCTCTTTAATCAGTGTCTGCAGGCTTGCCCACGTGAGGCCTGTCTGGAGGGTGGTCCTTTGTGCAAAGTCTGCGCTCGTAACAGAGAAATCTTGCTCTTGCAGCTGACGTATGTTCCTCAGAATCAGTTCCTTATAGCATATAATACGTCTCTCAGAAACAACATTAATGGAGGTGCAGAGTCCAAAGTTAGGAAATGCTATGATTAAGGCCACCTGGGCAGCCTTACTTCATCATCCGTGTGCGTCTGCATTGGGAAATAGCCTGTAATTGCCTGCTCCACAAAGTTTTACCTCACTCAGTGCATGAGATGGGCAGCATGCTGCTCTTGAGTCTTTATCCAATTCTGTACCCACTGGCATATGGCTGCAGGCTTTGTGTGCTGCGCGCTGCTCCAGCCTGGCACAGAAAATGATTATTTCACAGCTTCTCCTGAACTCCTCATCATTAATGTATCAGGGCATTTGAAACATTTCTCCAGCTTCACAAAATCCATTTAAAGGTGGAAAAGTAAGGCAAGAGAGAAAATGAACAAATGTACCAGTTTTGGTACTGAAACAGAGAGAGTGAAACTCTCAGACCCTGAATTTGCTCAGCACTTGGTACCAGCAGGTCACGGGAGGTGGTTCTCCCCCTTTACTCTGCACTTGTGAGACCCCACCTGGAGTACTGTGTTCAGCTCTGGAGTCCACAACAGAGAAAGGACATAGAACTGTTGGAATGGGTCCAGTGGAGGGCCACGAAGATGATCAGAGGGATGGAGCACCTCTGCTATGAGGACAGTCTGAGGGTGCTGGGGCTGTTCAGCCTGGAAAAGAGAAGGCTCCGGGAAGACCTTATTGCAGCCTTCCAGTATCTGAAGGGAGCCTACAGGAGAGCAGGAGAGGGACTCTTTGTCAGGGAGTCTAGTGATAGGACAAGGGGTAATGGTTTTAAACTGGAAGAGGGGAGATTTAGATTGGATATTAGGAAAAAATTCTTTGCTGTGAGGGTGGTGAGGCACTGGAACAGGTTGCCCAGAGAAGTTGTGGATGCCCCATCCCTGGAGCATTCAAGGCCAGGCTGGATGGGGCTTTGAGCAACCTGGTCTAGTGGGAGGTGTCCCTGCCCATGGCAGGGGGGTTGGAACTCTACTGATCTTTAAGGTCCCTTCCAACTCTAACCATTATATGATTCTATGATTATACAGTTCAGTAGGCTTAGGGGCAGAAGCCACCGAGTTCAATTGAATCAACCCACAGTCTGTTTGCCAGTCACATTCCAGTACTTCCACTTGTAGCCAAACTGAAGGAACAGCTGATTGCTCCTTGGTTTCAGCCACTTTTTTTCCCATCATAACAAGAGCTTTGCAGAATAGGCTGCAGCAGAGTTTATTCACTAAAACATCACCTCAGACAAAATATGTTTGAGGTTCGGATTGGTTCCCTCAAGAGAAATAATGCACTTCGATTCAATTTAACATACACTGTAAAATTTATACATAACCAGGAACGTGAAATTAACCTGCACTTCAGGAAGCTACTGTTGGCTGTGTTCAAGAGTGGTATGTTCCCAAAGCAGTATGTGCTTTTCTGTTTGCTTTCTGCAGATTTGACATCCTAGAGCTGGGAAGACAAGAGGTCAGCAAGTATTTTTGCTGCAGTCCCAGCTGCCTCTTCTTCTTAGCTCTCTGGCTATCCTCTCCTGTGACTTTGCAGCTGAAGCCCCTGCACCTAGTCTCTTTAGCAGCTAAGGTCTAACAAGCTCAGACAGCTGAGGACTAACCACTCAATTCACCCGGCATAAGATAATCCCCACTAGGTCCCCTCAGCAGCTCTGCCAGGCACCAGCCTGCTGCTCCATGACCAAGTTCTGCCTCCATCCATAATCAGACCTGGTACGTAGTTCTTAGTTCCTGCACCTTATCCCAGTTACTGCCTCTCAGCACTGAGCCCCTAACATCCTGATATTTGGTCCAGTCTCTGTGTTCTCCTTTTGACCCTTCGGCTTCTCTTTAGTCTTGCCTCCTCCAGGAGATAAACCAACCTTTCTGTAACCACAGGGCCCTGCCAACCATGTACCATTGAAGATCCTACAACACCAGAATCAAAAATCACTGCTTTCTTGGATAACTGTCTCTCTGCACTCTACAGACTTGGTCCTCACTTCTCCTCAGTCTTTTCTCTCAAAGTCTTGGGGAAAACCTTGGCTCTCTCCCAGTGATCCCATCTCCACCTCTTTGCCTAGACATCCCCTCTTCCATCCTCCCTCTGAGTCAGACCAGCCTTTCTGCCCTCCCTCCACAAACTCTGCTTTTCCTCCCTTGTTCATGTTTCCCCATCTAGTCTCTCCTGCTTTCTCCCAGATGTCTGCTCTCTTTACAGTTCTCATCATCTTCTTGTCCAGCTTCTCCTTTTCACCCCTTTGGTCTCATCTTTACATGCAATTCATGAGAAGGTTCATAATTTTGGTTGTTTTTTTCCGTAGGAGGAAGGAAAAACACACCCCATAGCCCAGATGTACATTCATTTATGATGTTATGTGCCACCCAGGCAATGATGCGATGTGCTGACGGTACTTTTGAAATCATTCTCACACATTTCTGAAAAACTGGGCACACACAAGAGATAAGGCAGCAAAACTCAGCCAAACTGTTTACCACAAACTGAGTGCTCTTCCCTTTACTCAGATATCCTTTTAGTTCAGGAAGTAAATACCACATCTGTATGTGCACAGGGCAAGCTGCAGATAGGTGTTTTGTGGTTTTTGTTGTTCACAGGAGCAGGTAGATTTGCATTAAGGGCAGACATGAAGGTAAGCTTAGCAGACAGATGAGGTACAACAACATCAGGTGATGTAGAAAGGCCCTTCTCTTTCCCCTTGTTCATTTACACCAGTCTATTTAAATGGACATTTGACTGAAAAATATATCAGCAGTTCTCTTTTGTCTCAGTGGTATGAAGACAGAGAGTACAACCAGCTCCCACCCTGTCTAAAATGAGGGTCACCAGAGGTGAATGACTGAATAGCTGAAGAAGTTTCTTCATTGATCATTATCAACCAGGCCAGCAGCATTCAACACAGCTAATTCCACCCACCACAGGTTTGTTTTGAAAGCAAGATGATGCCATTCGCTGTTGTGGATGCACTGTTTAGGCATGTTACAGTATTGCCTAAGCTCAGCAGGAAAGAGAATAACATTGCTAAGGGCAGGTGATATCATTTCTGACAGAGAGCAAGGACATGTCTTTCCCAGCACCTGTAGGGAGGAGATACACGAGCAATAAGTCTAGCAGTAGGGAAAAGAGGAATCTCATCATGGCCCTGATTCAACAGAGTTCCCAAGCATGTGCCCAATCTCAAACTCATGAGTAGCCCTTGGTTAAAGGTTAGTTCATGAGTAGTCCCTTTGGTTAGGCCCAGGCATACCAACAGCTCGCTGAATCATGGTCATAATAATGGGTAAATACAAGGTGGAAACCCTGACCTAAAGCTCACCAGGCTCCCAAACCAGGATCCACCTGTCTGCTATGGAGATGGGGATAGGAAGGAGCAGACCAACTGACAAACAGTAATATCAATGAATTATTTCTTTATAGTGCCTACAGTGCCCTGGTTTGTTATGGAATATCATAAAATCATAGATTCTATGATTTAGGTTGCAAGCAACCTTAAAGATCATGGAGTTCCAACCCCCCTGCCATGGGCAGGGACACCTCCCACTAGACCAGGTTGCTCAAAGTCCCATCCAGCTTGGCCATGAACACCTCTAGGGATGGGGCATTCACAACTTCTCCGGGCAACCCATTCCAGTGTCTCACCACTCTCAAGGTGAAAAATTTCTTGCTAATATTCAATCTAAATCTACTGTCTTCCAGTTTGAAGCCATTACCCCTTGTCCTATCCCTACATGCTTTTGTAAAAAATCCTTCTCCTGCTTTCCTGTAGGCTCCTTTCAGGTACTGGAAAGCTGATGTAAGGTCTACCCAGAGCTCTCTCTTCTCCAGGTTAAACAGCACCAACTCTCTCAGCCTGTCTTCATAGGAGAGGTGCTCCAGCCCCATATAAATATAAATATAGCCCCATATAAATATACATTCAATGTGTCCAAGAGACAAAATTCTTTAAGGAAAGCAACATTTTTTTCCCAGCTGAAACAACTGTTTCATCAAGACTTAATCATCTACTTCTGAAAAGAATGCCATGCAACCAGTCACCCCGATTTTGTTTTTTTACCACACCAGGGAGGTGAAGAAAGCGGAGAGTTAGTCCCATGAGTATCACAGGATGGAATTCATCTGATGGCCCAGAGTTTTTCCAAAGCAGCAGTAAATGAAAAGTTGTTTAAAAGAAAGGAGAGGGGAGAAGGAGGGGGAGGAAATTCCTATTTCCTTTGAAAGCATCCATGTTTGGGAACAAATAGGGAGCAAATACCTAAAGCGGATATTTACACCTAAGTTAGCTGCTTATGGAAAATGGAGAGAAGCGGACATTTCTGTGACACAGTTTGTCTCATCCTTATGGAGATGTCTAAAAGAGATCAGATGACTCACGCCATGGGAACTCCTGCTTCTCCTCACTGATGATAAAAGGGAGCCCAGAGCAATGGGCACAAAGAGAGATGCCTACAGGCTCCTGCAGCTGGATGAGATACACCCCATCTGCAGTGTCCCCAAATGCCTGGTAAAGACCTTTTGTCAGAGACTGAGTCACATTTGTTTGATTAAAAAGAGATCATACAGAGAGAGACAATTGTCTTCTGGGTCACCTTTTGCTGCATCCAGGCCTTCCTTGGAAAAAATCTGGTGACAGACTTGTATGTCCTTGCTTTGGGAGGCTGGATGGAGCCACAGGCTCAGCTGGGAAAGGACGGAGATGCAATGGCAACGGTAACACAAATCCCCTCCTCCAGAAAGGAATGGAAAAAAGCCTTCATGTTTCAGAATTTGCTAACTGAGACTTCTGGCAGTCATTTAAGGGAATCCCTCCATGCTGCTGAATAATATTTAAGGCGGAAAGCAATGGCTAGCTCAGCTTTCTGACATCACCCCTGCGTCGCCAAGAGAAAGCAGCACGATTCACGAGCACAGCGGAACCCCTGCACTTCAGGGAACTCCTCTCACTGCATCCTGTCATAGAGCTGGGGGAGGGCAGGACAAAGCCAGCACGAAGGGGAGCCAGCTGCAGAATGCAGCCCTTAAGAAAGAGGAGAGGGACGCTTTCATGTCTTAGTGCTTTTGAACATGACCACGTGGGCTCTCCCTCCCCCTGCCCCTGTTCCTAGGGACTTCTTTCCCTGAATTGAAATGTGGGCCAGCACCAAGAAGGCAGGAAGAGGGGCACAACAACTGAAAGCTGCATGCCCCTTGAAAGGAAACTCGATGGTGCACTTTAGGCAGCAACCGTCATGCCATTTCCCTCAACTTATGATGCTGGCTGCTTAAGAGGACAGGGGTTGTGGATGTGGGGCTGGGCTCTGGCTGAGGACCACTCACCCAGGGTCTTGAGAAGCACTCTTTGGGTGTATTTGGGAGGACACAAAGGAGGAAGGTCTTGTCTAACTGATCAGACCTGCTTCTATATCAGGCCAAGTGTTGGTTGCGTCCATGGAGAGCCTTTCAGGGGTCTGGAGTCAACCCCAGAACTTGTATACCCGAGACTTTTCCCCCCGCTATAATCTACTGTATCTGTCCTTTGTTCATTTGATAATGTTTTTTGTACACCTTAGCTGAATACCACCAGTGATTAGAGTTCTCACTGGCCAGGCAAGCATTGTACCATTCAATCTTGGCAAATTCCAGCCTCCTTTTTAGCACCATTTCCTTTTTGGTTTTTTTTTCTAATGAAACATGTAGCTGTTATATGAAAGCACACAACCAGTTGGAAAGCACACCAAGATTTTCACATACAGACAAACTACAGACAATACCAGTCAGAATTCCCCAGTGGTGATATGATTTACTTCAACTCACTGCAGGGAGACTGACAAAAACTAAGGGATCAAATGTTCAAAGGGAGGCCAGACCTCAGTAGTATCAGGATTTCCAAAAACTGTCATCCTGTCTCAGCACTGAATAATAGTAAGGGAGTTCTCTAAAGCATTTTAGTGCTTGCAGAAGTTACCTCTTTAGCCACAGGCACAATACTCTGAAAATCTGCCCCTTCTCTAGAGGCCTAAGTATGGTTTAAGCTCTGCTGAAAGTCCCTGGCTCCTAGGGTGTCTTTGTCTGTGCTTAGGAGAATCATCAGCATTTTCCAGCTTAAAATGCATGGAGGCATGCCTGTATAGACAAGTGACTGTTGCTTTGACCTACTGCTCAGACATACGCTGTCACCACGTGAGATCAGTGCAGCGCTCACTGAGAGGCATGCAAAGGCAGCAGGTCCACAACAAGAGGCCACTGCTACTCACAGGCACATGGCAGCAAGATTTCCTGCCTTTGGGAAGGGTACAAACTGGGTATGAGCTTTGATCTACAGCAAGGATGGCTTTTAAAAGCAAGATAACCTTTATAATTTATCTGGGGCTTGTGTTTATGTGTTGCTGCTGTTCTTGTTGCCATAACAAAAAAGAGTTCTTGGTAAAAAAGAGTTCTTCTAATGTGTGCTGTCCTTGATGAGGCTTTTGCCAACAAAATCCCCTGAAGTGTGAGCCCCACAAACCTCAAACCTTTCTATTTATTTTAATAGCAAGGAGGTTACCACTATCAGTTGTCCATATTTCTGTCTTCTTTCTGAAGTTGCTGTGCCTTCTCTTTAACAGGAGCAAGTACTGCAAATTCTTTTTTTTTTTTGAACAAAAGAATCAACACCAAGTATTTTGGGAGCAGCATATTGTATCACCTCTTGGCAGTCTCAAACCCTCCCACTTGTCAAATTTCCTTTCTTATAGGCCTATGTAATACACAGTGCAACCTTGAGCCCAGTACCTCTGCTAGTGACGCAAGTCTCTATCACAGGCCTAAATTGTCAGGTGTCTGGCACCAAGTATTCAAAGGGTATCCTTGAAAAATAAATTATAAGTTTGCTGAACTTAACTAACACAAACAGTTTGTAAGCAAAAAAAAAAAAGGTGAGAAAAGTGTGTATAAAGACAGCTAAAAGTTTCACTTATTCATTGATCATTTTCAGTATTTCTGCAGGATTATTTATTCAATACTTAGAGCATAAGTATTTCTATTTACCTTTTAGATGTGTAAATAAGCATTTTTGCACTAGTCTGTTGACTAAACAAAAAACTTAGAGGAAAGGGTTCAGATCACATTGTGCTTTCAGTTTTCCTGCAATGCTGTAAGCCAGAGGAATTGCTGGATGCTGAACATCAATATTCTGTTTCTCCCAGATGAAACATTTGTCTTTTAGGACATGGGTAAAACAAGCAAAGGAAGTGAAGAAATGGTTTCCTGGGATGCTTGAGGAGCAGGCGGGATCCCTTATCTAATAGCTCAGCCGTCAGATCATTCATCAGGGATGAGGAGATCCGATATTTTCCCTTTCTCCATGCAAAGGAGTCTGACCCCCCACCTTGTGTCCTTTAGATGACTCTCTTGAATGCATGAGATGACACTCAGGAGCAAAGGGTGCAAGCAGGGCAGAGCTCAGTTTCTCCTGTGGACAACGTGTCACTTTGCATGAGCACTTAAAACCTCCACTTGATCAGAGATGAGCACTCCCGTTCCATCTACTGTGCACTTCCCTGGCACAGGGCTAGAATTTCATCCCTGCTCCTCCAAAGAGGGAAGTACACCATGCAAAGTGGGAACCTCAGTTCAAGTCTGCTCTCCACCCAGTTCAGCCTCCAAACTTTCAGCAGATGGGGACTGCAAAGCTATGTGAGTTTTTACCCAAATTGCATGAGTTCAAGTCAGACCCAAGCCATGCAGTCGGGCCTGACTTTGAGGGTGTGAATGTGTAGTTTTGTACAGAGGTTTTGCCCTAATACTGCATCACATTGACATGGCTACACCTTTCCCAGACCTGAAGTTCCCCCAGGGACTTCCCACACAGCACTGCAATATATTGTGTAGGCATACTCCTGACTCCTGCAAAGTTGGCTCCACAGGTATATATAAATGAGAGCTCTGAAATGTCTACATTTCTTAATTGCTAAGGGTAAAAGGAAAGGCAGCTCTCACACCTTGTTTCCAATATTAGCCCATCCACAGGTAAATCAGTTCAGAAGAACGAAGAACAAGATCAGACCTGGCCAGTTTTAAGGAACTTCCATGAGAAGACCGGTCAACTCACTTGAAAAGGGAAAAGTGATTGTGCAGCACCTTTATGCTTCCAGGGTCCTGGTGCAGAAGGACATCGCGGTTCCTTCCAGCCTAGCCCATGAGATGGAGGCCTATTTCCCTCTTACTGAGTTCTCTAGCCAACACACTAGACTGAAATAGTTTAAGCAGATCATAGGTGTGCACCAAAGTTTGGGATGCTTATCAGAATGAACTTTTGAGGCTTCCCATACACAGCCAATGAAACCCAGCACCATAGCTTGTGCTGTTGGATGATGCATCAGTTTTTCTTGGCTTTCAAGACAATTCCACTGAATGTTTGTATTTTTATGGTAAGTTTGTAAATATCCATGTAGCTGGTAACATGTACTTTGAAAAGCAGCAGAATGTCACCTGGACTAGTTGGGAAAGCTTTCCAAATGTTACTAGTCTTCATGGAGTCAGAAGAGGCAGAAACTCTCTGTTTCAAAGCCAAATTAGTCTGCTGATTGCTAACAAGCTATCAAATTATCCAGAGTAAGCTTAGTGCACAACTGCACTATAATTGCTGTCTCACATGAACTGTGATTTACAACAGATCCTAAGAAACAAGATAAAAGCCACTGGTGAGTCAAAGCCAAGTGTCTCGCTGAACCATCTGTTCTGCGAACTGAAATTTTTTACCTGCCTTGAGAAAAAACCATAAAAGGAGAAAAAAGATTGGAAAAAAAATTGCCAGCAGAGTAATCTGAATAAATCTGAAGAAAAAAACTCCAAACACTGCAAACTCTCAATGAAAACAATCTCAATTATCGCTTGGCCCCTTCTGTTGGACTGCATTAGAGCCAGGGAGATTTATTGGAGTATCTGAGCCGTAGCTGGGAGAAGATGGTGCTCTGTGGTGCTAAGACTCAGGTTCAGTAACATGGAATGACATGACCCTTTCTGTGCTAAAGCTACAGCAAACATAAGGTCAGAAGAAGCCGTCAGGACCGCGCTGGACCATTCAAAGTGGTCTCTGATACACACCTTAAGTATATTAAGTAGCTGAAAATTTTTGCCCACTTAAGAATTTCAAGTGACCACACCCAGGAATGTCTTAATACTGTTGTAATTAGGGCGGGACAACCGGTTCAGATAAAATAAAGAACAACCTGAAACTACACCCAAAACTTAAATGATCCTCTCTCGTCCTCTTCAGAGTTGTTTCACCTTTAATCTTTTTTTTTTTTTCTCTTCCACATACCTTTCCAGTTTTGAACGATCAGCAGATGTATTTATTATAACATAGGAGGCTTCTCTCATTTCAGTAGCTGAAACCAGCATATATAGCAAATCTCACAAAATGTCTAGACCCTAAATCTTCAACATGTTTTACACAAATGATCTGTGCTTTATAAAACCCCTTTTAGGTACCAAATTTCAAAGCCTACCTCCAGGTTTCAACCAAAGAAGCTTAATTAATATTCACTGATTGTATTTCTGAGCATCTTATGTTTGCAGGTTAAATGACTGCATGTTTCTGATGACTGGCTACAACAGCCTGGAAAATGTCTCTCCTCCCAGGTCCCTTGCCCCAAGGATCACCTCTTCCAAGCTCAGGAGAGGTGCATCCCAAAAAAGAAGTAGTCAGGCAAAATAGCCAGAAGGCCTGTGTGGATGAGTAAGGAAGTGTTAGACAAGCTCAGAATCAAAAAGTTGGCCTATAGAGGGTGGAAGCAAGGACAGATGGACTGGGCAGAATATAGAGAAACTGTCCAAGTGGCCAGGAACTGTATCAGGCAGGCAAAAGCCCAGAGAGAACCAAATCTAGCAAGGAGACCAAAGACAATAATAAAAAGTTCTATGGATATGTCAGGGAAAAAGGTAAGACTAGGGAGGCTGTGGGCCCTCTCTAGAAGGAAACGGGAGACCTGGCCACCCAGCATACGGATGAGGATGAGGAACTGAATGACTTTTTTTCCTCAGTCTCTAGGGTCTAGTAGCACTGCCCAGCAAGGGCTGTAGCAGCACTGCCCAAGTCACAAAAGGCAAAACCAGGGGCTCTGAGAATGGCAAACTGCCCACAGTAGGAGAAGATCAGGTTTGAGACCACCTGAGGAACCTGAAGGTGCATAAGTCCATGGGACCTGATGAAATCCATCCACGGGTCCTGAAGGAGCTGGTGGATCAAGTTGCTAAGCCGCTTTCCATCATATCTGAGAAATCATGGCAATCTGGTGAAATTCCTGCCAATTGGAAAAAGGGGAACATAGCCCCGATAATCAAAAAAGGGAAAAAAGAGGCCCCAGGAAGCTATAGACCAGTCAGTCTCACCTCTGCGCCTGGCAAGATCATGGAGCAGATCCTGCTGGAGTCTCTGCTAAAGCACATGGAAAATAAGGAGGTGATTTGAGACAGCCAACACGGCTTCACCAAAGGCAAATCCTGCCTGACAAATTTGATGGCCTTCTACAATACTGCCACAAACTTGGTGGACAAAGGCAGAGCAACAGATGTCATCTACCTGGACTTAAGCAAAGGATTTGACACTGTCCCACATGACATCCTAGTCATGGAAAGTCATGGTTTGTATGGATGGACCACTTGGTGGATAAGAAACTGGCTGAATGGCCGCACTCAAAGGGTTGTGGTCAACTGGTCAATGTCCAAGTGGCGGACAGTGACGAGTGATATTCCTCAAGAGTCAGTACTGGGACCGATACTACTGAATATCTTTGTCGGAGACATGGACAGTGGGATAGAATGCACCCTCAGCAAGCTTGCTGATGACACCAAGCTCAGTGGCATGGTTGACATGCTAGAGGGAAGGGATGCCATCCAGAGGGAACCTGGACAGGCTTAAGAGGTAGGCTAATGCAAATCGCATGAAGTTCAGTCAAGCCAAGTGCAGGGTCCTGCACCTGGGACATGGCAATCCCAGGCACAAATACAGGTTGGGCAGAGAATGGCTGGAGAGCAGCCCTGAGGAGAGGGACTTGGGAGTGCTCATGGATGAGAAGCTCAACATGAGCTGGCAGCATGTACTAGTAGCCCAGAAAGCCAACCGTGTCCTGAGCTACATCAAAAAAAGCATGACCAGCAGGTCACGGGAGGTGATTCTCCTCCTCTACTCTGCACTCGTGAGACCCCACCTGGAGTACTGTGTCCAGCTCTGGAGTTCTCAACAGAGAAAGGACATAGAACTGTTGGAACGGGTCTAGTGGAGGGCCACAAAGATGATCAGAGGCATGGAGCATCTCTCCTATGAGGACAGGCTGAGAGAGCTGGGACTGTTCAGCCTGGAGAAGAGAAGGCTCTGGGGAGACCTTCTAGCAGCCTTTCAGTATCTGAAGGGAGCCTACAGGAGAGCAGGAGAGGGACTCTTTGTCAGGAAGTCTAGTGATAGGACAAGGGGTAATGGTTTTAAATTGGAAGAGGGGAGATTTAGACTGGATATTAGGAAGAAATTCTTTCCTGTGAGGGTGGTTGGGTACTGGAACAGGTTGCCCAGAGAAGTTGTGGATGCCCCATCCCTGGGAGTGTTCAAGACCAGGCTGGATGGGGCTTTGATCAACCTGCTCTAGTGGGAGGTGTCCCTGCTCTTCCCAACACCACCCTGAAAGCTTTCATCTTCCAAGGTCTGAAAGCACCTGGCTTTCATCAGGGGTAGCAAGGGAGGGCAGGCAGCTAGCCAGGAAACTGCTCACACGTGGCAAACTGACCCATGCCATATAGTTTTTCAGCCTCCATGTGCCCCAGTGATTTGCTGCAGGGGCACAGAGGGCTGGAGGAGCAGCGAGGAGGGCTCCCAGCCTCACCAAGCACTGAATCATCTCCTCCAGCAAGTCCTGTGCTGCACGCAGTTACCGGGACTTTTTAATTTCCAGCTCTTATTGCACATTCTTTTCCCCTTTGATTTTTCTTCCTTTCCTTCAGTCCTCCCCCACAGACCATGACCTTGGTGCAAAATGAACATGCTTAATCAAAATGGAAAGAAAAACAAGCACAGCCTTGTGCCACCACCTGTAAGCTGTCCTGAATATATTACCTGTACGGTGCCAGACAGTGACGTTCCCAGCCACTGTGAGTGAAGTACAAACACTACCTCACACCAATGGCATGTGCGTAGGAACAAAAAAACAACAACAGAATTCCTGTACACATTACTTCAGCCTTGCAGACTTCATTTTTTTAATGTTATTTTGCCTGAACATGGGCATTAGAGGCATACTCTTGATTTATTTTACGATTTCTTCAGATCTGCATGAAGTTTCTTGGCTGGTTAAACTGCTGTCTAAAGCTCCTCAGATACTTTAAAACAGCTGAACAATGCTGCAAAACTGGAAGCAAGGCTCCTTCTCAGTTTAAAACCTAGGAAATATTAGATGGCAAACTCCAGATCATCTCCTTGCCTTTCAGTTTCTGAGCTCTTAAGGTGCGTGCTATCAAATTGCTAAGCTTCCCCGTCACGGTCACAAAGGCTGGAAACTCTTTTAGCTTTTGTTTTAATCCTGCAGGCCCCCCCTTCTCACCTGAGCAGTTGGGTGGCCCTTGCTCTGTGAAGGAATTGCACGGGATTTTAAAACAGAGCCTTTTTAAAGGATCAGTAGTAGTAGTAGTTGTAACACATTTGGCAATGACGCGAGGTCTCAGGAAGATCATTTTCTTACCTTATCTAATCAAACATGTACCTCACTCATGAGGCCAGCTACTGTTTTTCCGGGGACAGAGATGTTTAGCAGTAAGATGGCATCAAGAGACAGTTGCTTTCCAGCTCCCTTGTCCTCATTTGCCTGAAGAACAGGGACCCCTCTGCAGAAAGTTCCAGCTTTCTGTTACTTAAAAAGCTAGAGCAAGTTTTCTGGACTGCATTTAAGCTGTTGATGCTGTGGGAGCTGGTGCCAATCACTGCTGTGAAACAGACAACCACTAACCATTGCAGAAAGACTTTGAGAGGCACTAAAGACTGGACAGTCTTTGGGCAGATGTGTCATGGTGGAGTGGTCTGTGAAGTGCATCTGCTCTGTTCACAGCATCAGAGAGAATTGCCTGGGACATGGCCAGCATCTCACTGGCAGCTAGTGGGTGGCTCCCAGCTATGAAGAGGCTGTGATTTACAGCCTGGACCACCTCAGCCAGGGTTGAGGGATTTGGTATCATGTTTCCCTTCCTGGGGCATGCAAGGCACCATGCTTGCTACTGTCTGGTCTTGCCTCTTGAGGCTGTCTGGTAGTATCAGGTTCAGAGTGATAATAAATTTAAAGGCAAAAAGGTGCACTTTAGTTGTAAGATCACCCATTTTTGCCTCACAGCTTTTTGTTTCCCAATGTATCAGTTTTTCAGGGTTTGTATTTTACCACGTTGCTCTGCTATTTCCCAAGCTGAGGCTTGGTCAATGAAACATTAGATCATAATGAAACTGCAGTGGTTATGTGTTCAGAAATGCAAGAAGCCTTTTTTTACTGTGGTTTTGCTCTTATCCAATTTCAAAGATTCACTTGAAGACTTGTGAAACTAACCCACTCAAAGTGTGAATCAAAAGCTTGGTCTGAGCTCATGAGCTGTGCTTGAGAAGGAAATCTTGTCTTTCCTCTGTGCTGAGTCAAGCTATTAACCCACCCAAAACATATGTGCAGGGAATTTACAAAGCACCCACTTACTTCTTACCACGTCTCGCCTTGCTCCTGCAAGTCTAACACAGATATTGGCTTCCACCCCCACGTGTCTCCACCACCCATTTGTTTTTCTCCAACTCCGCTTTGCATTCTTGCTCTTGTGCAGAGGGGGAAATTCAGCTGAAAACAGAGGCACCCCAATACCCACATACTTCCGAAGTTTGAGTGTGGTCCTTCTGTACCAACCTCTGTTTTCCCAACCTCAGAGGCCTCCCAATCTCTCTACATAACGCCTCAATTCAAGTCACCGCAATCAACCAACTTCATCCCAGTGCCCGGCAAGGGCGAGCCCACCTCCTGTTTGCTCTCGCAGCCTGAGACCCTCTGCCCTGCATGAAGCAGAGTCAGCACCTTCCTCTGGGACTCTCACTTTACAGCTGCCATCCAAGGCCAGGGGTTCAGAGCAGTGATGGGCTTTGCCGTTTGCAAAGTGACAATGGGGTTGCTGCTGCCTTGGTAGGAAAAAAAAAAGGCAATGATAATTATATATATGTGTGTGCGATAATTGTAACGGGTCAGCAAACCTCCACACTTTTTACAATTGGATGGAAAACCCCCACTTCTTTTGGCCGAAATTATCACAATTGTGCAAAAAGGGTTTGCTATTATCAGTGCTTTCCTGACAGGTCAACATCCAGGGGATGACTTTCTGTATGAAAACCATATTTTAAAAAAAAGTTTTTAATTAAAAAAAAGAAAAAAAGACTTTTTTTCTTTCTTTCTTTTGCATTAGATGATTTCTGCATAGTGTCACATCACAATAATGAAGTTAAGTCACAGAGTGAAATTATTTGCTGTAGGTAAGGTGAGGCCAGGCCTCCTACTTTGTCTCCTACCGAGGGGCACAGCACTTCATACACATTCCATGCAGCACTGGAAATAGACCACTGTAGCTGTGCTGTAGCTGTGGTACAGGGCTTGAGCAATGTGAAGAGCTGAGCAAAATGGTTTTTTGAACGTGGTAAATAACAAAAGTGGAGATGAGACAGATAAGTATTATTTACATACTTGAACCTTTACTTACATACTTGAATCTGTTTGACAAAATAGATTTAAAAGAATAATTGAGGGGGAAAAAATCAAGGAAAGCACTACTAAAATAAGGCAATGTGTTAATTTTAAAATAGAGCTTTTGTTTCAAAGTGTATACATGTAAAATAGGAAAGGCATAGGAAAAAACTCTTGTCTGGAACGTGAAATGCAATCTTTGGTCTGAACTTGACTTTTGCTGACTCAGAACAAAGTAGTGCCTATGGAGGGTTCACACTGGGGGAAACAAAACTACCCCCCAAACCGTTTCACACCAAGGTTTTGTTCTTGCTTTTTCTTTATTGCGGTTCAGCTACCAGGTCAAGAATGTATTACTTACATGTTATTTATACATTTGTAATTAATGGTTAAGAGCATTATTAGTGACCTCTTGCATCATCAGCACCACATGCTTTCATATTTAAAGTGTATCCCAGGACCTGAATAAGTAGGTAAATTGAACAAGTTGTTTGTTGTAGCAACAGCTCTTTCATTTTTACCAGGAAAACTCTTCATGGCCTCCAGACACTATATAAACTGGAGAAACTGCTTTGGAGTAGAGGAAGATGCTGATTCAATTTCCCCCCCCTGGAGAATGAGAGGGTGAAAATATCCCGTGGTTATGTGGGGAAAACACTAAATTAAACATCTTAAAGGTCCGTTCAATTAGGCTGGAAGGAAGGCAGCTTAGTATTCGAGGATAATGAGACTCTATTTATAAGGAATTGTTAGTTTTATAAATATTCCTGAGCTGTTACACAGACCATTCTCCATTATTCACTCGGTGCTCATTCAGCTAACTGTTGCAACTACCCCGCACTACGGCTGTAGCCACAGACGTGTACGTTCAGCTACCGGCTGGTTAATCCCTCCTGTGTACGCGAGCCTCAGCGTTTCCTTATTGCTTTTTCCTGCTGCTCCCATCGTCTCATTGCTCGGCACACCCTCAGACAGACTTAGCGACGGCTGGCTCTTCCCGCTGCTGCGCGGGTATAATGCCTGTGCTTGCCCTTATGGAGAGAATCCAGCCTCGGCTGAAACACACGAAAGCCTCCGACAATGAGGCTAATTTGTTTATACTTCTTCATTACTTAATGTAAAATGTAAAGAAGCTCATCCGCCGCTAAGAGGTTCCAGCTCCCCTTCGCTGCACCACACACACGCAAAATTGGCTTCCCCTGGGGCTCCTCGGGCAAGAAGGGAGCTGATGCCTGAGCTTCCCGTGAGAGATTGTGGGTTTGCCCAAATAAGGAGAAGGAGCGGGTGTGAAAAACCTTCCTTCCTCACCCTAATAGATGTTTTATTCAGAAAGAGCAGACCTGGGAGGCAAGAACGCCAGCACACAGCAGTTACCCAATTGTCAGACCGGTGGGAAGAGGCCGCCAAAAAAATCCTCATCCAGCAGTGACACATTTGCCTTCAGGCAGAGAGGGAGATCTCATTAGATAACCACGGTATATCCCGAGACTTTTTTTTTTTTTTTTTTTTGTCTTTTTTTTTTCTCTGAAAAGTGTTCACAGCCTTAGTCAACTCGCCTGGCTGTTCAGAAGCCTTCTGTTGTGAAAGCTGTATTCTCACCTGCTCCGCTTGCTGCAGCGGGTTTGCACGTCGCAGCACTTCCTTCTACCAGAAAAATCAGTACTTTTGAGGAAATCTGTCGCACCTAAGCAGTCTGATAAGCCATTCAGAAGTTTGAAAGTGCTCATTAAGGCTTTAAGAAAATAAATTTGCTTCCAACAAATCTCAAAAAAAATTAAAATAAATAAACTAAAAAGCCTTGGGCAGCAAGTTCACCAGCCTGGCAAACAAGCAGATTTTTGTGAGGACCTTTATGTAAATATCATTTACCTTTGTTTCTTTAAATCTCTAATCCTCTATTCTTCTGTTACCTTGCCAAAGGATTTCTTCTGCTAACAGAGTACTTACTTTTAGGTGAGCAAATATGCTGTGAGAATTGGGAAGGGGGGGAACCAAACTGCCAGCAAAGCTCTGCTTGGGGAAAAAAGGAGGGAGCGCGGGGGAAAATGAGGTAATACACCCACATTTGGGAAAGGAATCATGGAAACAAGGACAAATTAACCCTTGGGGCTCCTTTTAGTATCTAACTAAGGTTTTCCATGGGAGTGAAGAGAATGATTGAAGCTGCAGGATGAGCAAGGCGGGTAGCTGGAGAGGAGGGCTGGTACACAGCCCGGCTGCCCCCAGGGACCGAGTGGCAGCTCCACTGTCCTGCCTGTGAGCTGCTATCTGCAGCCTCCGCTCCTAAGGCTGCTTTCCAAGATGTTCCTTGCTCCCTGGACAGCACACCTGGACTCAGTAAGCATGAACCTGACAACTTATAAGGAGAAAAGAGTTTGTGGCAATACTGATCTGACCGGTTCACATCTTTCTTTGGAAGAATTTGGTGTTCTTCTGGTGTTAGCACACTCATAGTTTTTGGTTCCTATTCTTTTCTAACGTTAAAAATAAAGAATCTTTTTTTCACAGAAGACTATTGCAGCCAACTCATACCAAGGATATCTAGCATCCACCCAACTCCAACAGAGTTCACGAGCTGAGAAATGTTGTTATACAGCTATACAACTCATCTGATACCAATAAAGTACTGCTATGTAGTTTAGGATTTAGAAACCGGGAGTTCCACATGCTGGTGTGTGTGTGTAGGGGGAGTCATTTTTTCATTCTTTCTTTTCAGCTGAAGCCCATGAGCAGCAGAAGCTGATTTCTGAGACAGTCTGGGTTGAGCAACTTTGATGAGAATGATGCAGATACACAGAAGAGACTGCTGGCCACTGAGAAGTTTGAAATGTTGAAAGTTTCAGGGTTTTCAATAGAAATACAAAAGTTTCATGAAAAAAGAAATCCAGATCACTGTATGTGAAGACTTTATCCACCTACACCAACTACTCAAATTATAAGGAAACTTCAGATAGGGATTTACCTTGGCAGGGGACTTGCTAATCTGAATTCTGATATGGCTCCTCTATCCCAGTCATTCAAATCCATAAAGATGCTTGCTGATCTATTCCCCATGGAAATTAATGCTATCAGGTGACTATAATCACAAAAATGAAATGGAAAAAAAGAACCCCACCCTTGGCTATTTCTTTTTGTTTGCCATACAGAGTGAAAGTCCCCCAAAGAATGGATGGGGGTTTCTCCTTCAACCTGCACCACAGCTTAACTGACTACTAAAATCCCCCACTGCAGCCCTGCCCTAGCTCTTGTCAGAGTCTGCATTGGTGATAATGGCTTCTTCAGATGTCATCAGGAGCCTAATTTAACAAGCAGTATCTTCTTTCTCAACACAGGCCAGGTGGCCTAAAGAAGAAAGGTTTTCATTTTAGGCTGAGCCAGAAAAGCAGCTAAACTCACCTTTATTTTCACTTGTCACCCAAATCTCTATAGTACCAAGTTTTTCATATCAAAAGTCCATTTTCAGAAAAGAGCTGCGCCGCGGAGAACCACAGCATTTTTTCAAGCCACTTCCCCAGCCACTTCACCCCATAGTCTTTGGACTATGTTCCTTAAGCATTTAGCAATCTTTTTGTGGTTTTTAATTCAATTCTGAGATTTTCAGAAACACTTCTCCTTAGCTCCTTGTCATTTACATTCCCTCAATATCCTGTTGCTAAAGCACAGCAGATGACACCATTGGTACAACTACCCAAATTCCCTTGGATCCAAGCAGTTTGATAGCTCATACCTGGAAAGATTCACCAGGTAAGTGTTCTTCCACTTGCTAGATCTGATCTGATAGGTATTCTCCAAACAAGCCAAGCAGATGTGGCCCCACACTGACCACAGCAGGGAGCAATTTGAGATCCAAAGTCAGGTCCACCCTCTGCCTGACCTAGGACTAGTGGCATAGCAAAGAGAAAGGGAATGGATCTTAGGGAAACAATGAAGGTTTCTCCACAGTACCTTCCATAAACTGAATTATTTTCAGAAACATACACATGTTCATTCTTTATGAGCATGCTGGCTTCATCACAGGTCACTGCAAAGCCCTAAGAGGTTCCTCTCCCTTGTGGGGTCTGAGGATGATCCCAGAGATCACCTTCCAAGAAGTTTCAGATGTCCCTGTTATGGGACAGCTGCTCCAGAGCACCAGCTCTCTTCCACAGGGTTGCCTGCCACGCCAAAGACAGGTCAGACATGTTGGAGCAAAGACAACTTTTCTTCTTTTAAGCTGAAATTGGTTTCACAGCCCTTTTCCAGACTTGTGTCAAAACAATTTTCTCCCCCCTTTTTGATTTCATTGCCATATTTGTGTTGCAGGACTAGGAGGACTGAGAAAAAAAAACAGCTGGATTTTATTCTGGACCTTTTATTCAGAGAAAGTTTTTCAACACAAAACAAACAAAAAAGTCCGCTTGAGTCTCTCTCTGTGTATTATGTTACAGCTCCTACTCCTTCTCCCTCCAGACAGTAAGTTCTTTGAGGCAAAGGCTGGTATGTTCTCTGTGTTTGGACAGTACATGGCATATCTGAAGCTTACCATTTTTAAAACACAAAGAAATCCCAGGCACCTGAGTCAAGCAGCTGCTTTACGTGCCCGCATGAGTGCAGGCAACAGGCAACTCCATAGTAAAACCAGCCAGGTCGATTGGAAACTGGCCAGATGGCAGCTCCTGTGAGCTAAAAGGATTAATTATTTGGGGATCATGCCTGGAGAGCAGGCGTGATGAATGCAATACATAATTCCTTGTCACGACTCTGTGTCAGTGCTGGGAAATAAAGAACAGTCAGTACCCTGGGATTCAACCACAGCCATCCTTGCTCTCTCTGGGGAGGTGGCAGTTTCTTTTTAAGGCCCAGAAGACTAAAAAGGTCTCCCTTTTAGCCTGACACTGTATATGTGAATGGCTATTGTCTAGCAACCTTCTCTTTCCTGAAATTGTATCGATGTCATACATTCTTATTTAGTTTTTATGTATTTCACAAGTGTAGTGTTAATGAATTGTTTTATTTGGTCTGTGTAGTGCACCGTGTTGTGATTCAAATATCCACAAGGCTGCCTTGGTTTATTCCCTTTCAATTTATCACACGAGACCCTGTAGCTGCATTTACTGACCAGGCATTTCACTAGATAGCCCGACTGCTCCTAGCCAAAGAAAACTGCCGACCGACCTCCAAGAGTTCCTAATATTGTCCAGTCTAATTAAGAGCATTTTATCTAAGTGGAAAAATCCACTTAGGAGTTTGCTGCCAAATGTCCCTCTCAGGGCTCATCTGGGGTTACCACTTCTGCTGTGGTTCTGCTTGGCGCCCTTCTCCCACCTCAGCCTTACACACGGCTGAGGCTGGACCTGATGGGGACACAATCCTCCTGACACACCAAGTGGGGAAATTCCTCTGTACGGATCAAAATCACCTCCCCAGCTTTTGATCAATGTATCCTCAGACCAGAGACAAAGACAAACCTCTGACATGGCCTGTTCCTCCCACCGGGCAGCAAGGTCCTGGCTGTGCTCCCATTCAAGCGGCACCGACAACGGCCTGTTTTTGACAGCTATGCATAAGCACAGTTATTTCTAGCACAGTTTCCTTGATCTGTGCCAGCAGAGAGACTTTTTCTTTTTTTTTTTTAAATATATTTTCAGACCCTAGCTAGCCGAAGTGTGCTATATTTTTCACCTAGATGCAAATATAGTGTTACAGACCCTGGCCAAAGCTGTGGGGAAGAGGAAGGATGACCCGAGTTCTTGTAAAGCACTTTTACCATAATCTCTGAGGCTTTACCTCCCAGACCTGCGCTTAACCACATGTCACAAGAGCACAGACAGGGCTCCAGACACTTTGGCCCGGCTGCCTGCAGCCCTCCTCATCCATCCTCCTCCTACTGCTGCTCCTCAGGTACTGGTGTGATGGGACCAAAAGCCATGGGGGAGGGAGAAGTTTGCCAAGCAGGACTATGCACAAACGCTTGTTGAGCCAGCTCTCCCTTCAACAAACTGCCCAAACTCACAGCAGTGGTGTGCTAAGAAGAAAGATATGTATTTGGCCAGATGGCCATGCTTGCTTTTGGGCCTGCTGTCTCAGTCCCCAAAACCTCAGCTGCCATGGCCCTGGGCTCTGGGGCTGCTGCTCTGCCTCTGGGCTCGTGAAGGACATCTGCCCAGCTTCACACATAGACCCTTTGGTGGTCTTTGTGCAGGTACATCCCTTGGCAGAATAAAATGTCCCCATTCGGTAAAGCCACCTCCTTTTGATTTATCTCACGATTTTTTAGATCCTACTTTCAGTGATAAAAGGACACAACACTATATGTCTGTCATTGTGTTACTGCAGGAATTCTGCAGTGACAACCCAGACCCAGCTTCAGCCCCTGGACTGAAGGAGTTTCTGACTGGTTCTGTTTCAGTAAGATCTGAGTATGAGAGAAAGGAGCTGAGACTTCCAGGAAGCTTTTGCATTGCTGGGAAGAACCCCATAGATCCCTTCCCGTTTATTTACATATGACTTCTTTAGCTGTAATCTGCCACATTGCTGTTGAGGAGCTGAAGCCAACACGCAAATAAGCTAAATGAAACAGGGAGAATCCTCTAATGCCTCTCTGTGATGTTGCTCCGCGGAACCGAACGGGATCTTCGGAGCTCGTCTGTGGCCATTGCTGTTTTCTCACCTGAAACCATAATTCTCTCTTTGTGCTTTCAGTCACTTCCATGGCAACCAGTTGTGATGGCTCTGAGGATTATCGCTTCAGGAAGGAAATAAGGAGTGATGGAAGAAAAAAAAAAGACCTATTTTTTGTTCTGACCCTGCTTTTATGATGGTGGAGCAAATGGGTGCAGATAAAATAAAGTGTTCTTAGCCTCCAGCTGATCTCCAGATAGTCCCCAAGCTGAAAGGGGAGACAGTTGCAAAATGGTGTTTGTTTCCTCCTTTTCTGTGAGTCATTGTATTGAGGTCTTCTAGCTGAGCCAAAGCCATTGGAGAAACATGGACAATAAAGAACCTGCTCACCTTGCTTGGCTGACCTGTCCAGTTAAATCAGTTCATACGATCAAATTTACTCCTCAGAAAGGACCACTAGTCTGGCACTAATTTGCCACAAAATATTTGTGTGAGTTCCTCAGGAATAAAAATGTCCCCCAAAAAAGGAGATGGAGAATCCATGCTCAGTCCTCCCATGTTAAAGCCCAGGAAAATAAGTAGAAAATCGTCCTGAGCTTTTGGTTGGACCAGACTGATAGAAGAGTCCTTTAAGTAACTGTATTAACTCAGGAGAGAGACCTTTAGAGATCACTAGGTAGATCTCATTTCTCTTCAGTGCCTCAGTCAGATCAAGCAATCCAAATATATGAAGGGACAAGAAACAATGTGGAGGTTACTGCAGGGAAAGAGATGTAGTGCGAGCTTGAGGCAAAGTCTGCTGGAAGGGTACAAGCAGTAGAGCTCCCTCAAAGTGCCACAAGAAGATTAAGGGCAGCTGAAAGAGAATTAATGACGTGAGTTATCAGGTCAAAGAATCACAGAATCATAGAAACACAGAATTATAGATTGGTTTGGGTTGGAGAAGACACTAAAGATCACCAAGTTCCAATCCCCCTGCCATGGGCAGGGACACCTCCCACTAGAGCAGGTTGCTCAAAGCCCCATCCAGCCTGGCCTTGAACACCTCTGGGAATGGAGCATCCACAACTTCTCTGGGCAACCTGTTCCAGTGCCTCACCACCCTCACAAGTCCTGGAGAAGCAACACCAAGGAGAGAGACCCTTCCCTGAAGGAGAAGGATGGGAAAGGGGAGAATGCAGTGGAAGTCTGTAAGTCACCAGTGGGATGCATTTTTCACTGTTCCTCTTCCCATGTCAGAGCCCCAGAGCCAGTGCTGCTGGTAAAGGTAATTCAACCAGGATCTGGAGTCAAACAGGGAAGAAACCTCCTGCTTTGTGTCATAGTCCCTCTGCTACAGCCGTAGTCCTGGGGGGCAGCAGCCCACCACACTTGAGTCTCTGCAATTCTTGTCCCCCACCTTGCAATGCTAGGCACCAACCACCTCCAGAAGATCAGCATGGAGAGGTCTTTGTGCTGCCCTCATTGTCCTGAAAAATCTGGGTAATTTTTTATCATTGGTTTCCCAAAAGTGACAGTGTGTTCTGAAGAAACGTGCTTTATTTGAGGTGCTCAGTGCACCCACTTTTGTCATTGCAAATGAAATGGAAAATAAGTTCATTCCTTCAACAGAGTACTGTTACTGCTAAGCCTGACTAATCACCCTCTGATCGCAGCGGGCAGTCTGCCCGAGGAAGGAGCTCCGAGAAAGAAACGGCAGATCTCATCTCCTCTCCTGCTGGCTGCCTAAGAACCAGCAGCCCTTGGGGAGCAGTGCCCTGCCTGCTCCGGGGGGAACCTCCTGGGTCTTGGCTCTTCAGGCTCACAAAGAAACCAGCTTCCGCGCAAGCCTGCATATTTCATCCCCATTAATGAATGTTTTCTGAAGGGCACAAAACACAAAATCATAGAATCCTAGATTCATAGAATGGTTAGAGTGTAAGGGGCCTTAAAGATCATCTAGTTCCAACCCCCTGTCATGTGCAGGGACACCTCCCACTAGACCACATGTGAGGAACCTCACGCCAGATCTGTTTTCTGATTTGGAACAGCAGATTATGGAAGTTGTTATGGAAGCAGCTTGATTTTGTTTGTCTTTTCTTGCATGGAGGCAATTTGTTGCTAGGACTTTCCTCCAGTGCTGGACCCCTCAGCCACAGCCAGCCCAGCTTCGATGCTGCGGTGTGCACAGGGAGGGCAGCAAGGCTGGTCTCCTCTCCCCCAGCAGCCTGTTTTGCCAGGGAAGCGCCCCCTTTGCCCGGTGCTGGGCACCCACACACCATTGCCTTCCCTGGGACCCTGGGGAGCTGGGGGACGTGCTGCCACCTGGTTCTGGGCTGCCTGGGAATCCACATCCCGCTTTCTCTCTGCTGCCACACAAACCTGACAGCAACAGATTAGAAAAGGTGGTGCGGAGGCTTGTGCAGGTGACCTTGGGAAGTTGGTGGGAAAAGCTATTTGCATGTGTACTTTAGTAAATATGTCCAAGGAGCCTAATGAAAGCTCTAATCTCAAACCACCTTCAAGCATGCAGTAATGACAAAGGGAAGCTCAAAACCATGAACAGGGTAATGTGCTGAACTCATACATATTCACCACCGCTCACGTGGAGGATGCATCAATCAGATCCGCTTCATTCTTCATAACCCGATCCAAGACAGGTCATGCATAATCTTTTTCTTTTCACTTGAGTCTGTGCTAGAGACCGGTGGTTACAGGTTCTGTTTACGGGGCTGTGCTGCTGGAATTGTTTAGTTGATGACTTTGGTGTGGTGTGTTAGAAAGGATTACGTTCTTTGTGGCCATGTGCACATGTACACATAAAATGAAAGCTTTCCTTGGTGATACCTTCTGGAGGAAATCTATGCTAGGATATATTTAGCAGAAAACCCCAAAGGAACACTTTTCAGACTGGTTGGGATTTTTTTTTTCCTTTTTGCTAAACCTTTTTTTTTTTTCCTGAGATGAAAGGAAAAGGTAAGAAATACAGGGTGAGAGAATAAGATAAAAAAAAAAGACAACAAAACTTCGCTAGGATCTGTAGGGAGGAAAGCATGCAAACCCTGGACTGCAGAACCACATAAAAATGAGGCTGGAAGAGAAATAATTAGGTCACACGCTCTCACAAAGAAAGACCAGCTGGATATAAACCTGCAGGTCTAAAACAATCCAAAATCTGTGGTGGAAACTCCCCCTACATCTGAAGCCCCCCTTCCCCACAGTAGCTTGCTTTCTCCATTCACCTTGCTCAGGCCCTTCAGCTACAAGATGGCAGAGACCCACAGAGCACAGGTGGAGAAACACAGAAAGCTTGCAGCGCATGCAGAGAAAAGAAACAAAAGAAAACACACAAAAAGGCCAATGATGTATTAAGCCAATAACTAAAGCTTTTCACAGAAGCTTCTTCCTTAATTACTGTATTTAGCAGTGCTGGTGTAATCAAGAACGTAGCACTATGTTCAGTCAGTCGTGACAGACCCAGCACGGTATTAGCTCACCCCCATTCCTCACCAAGTGCCCTGAAGCCTTTGTAATAGCATCCTTCGGTCTCTTAACCCTGCAGCCTGAGAAACAAATCAAGCGTGGATACTGAACTATATCTTTATGCTTTGCGTGCTGAAATGACTAATGCTAATATGCCCACATTATAGCAAATACCTACAAGCCACACAAATCCCCAAAGCTAAAACCGACCTGGCAACCTTAACTCTGGCTGTGTTTCCATATTACAATTCCTTGGGAAGCAGATTTAGCTTAAAAGGTGCCCTCCTGCCCTCATCTATGCTGTTACATCTACAGATCTGCCCACACCAGCTGTGGCCATCTCTGTGTTTGACTAGCTCTGCTCTAAGCCAACTTTGTAAAATGACCTGGTTTAAAAATGTAAAAAAAAATAGAATCGATATTTTGGGGATGTTTTGTTGGTTGGGTTTGTTGTTTTTTTTTTTTTTTTTTGCAAGCTGAGTCAATTCAGAGCTCTTGTTTCAAGCATGCTTACTGAAAGCTGGTGTGTCTGAGGCCTGTGGGACTTATTTAGTTACCTTTGGGAGCAGGAGTGGTGAGGATCCTGTGGGAAAGAGAGAACATAGACCCCTCAGGATGGATGTACCGACAAAGAGGCTATAGTGTAAATTCCAATTCATCTTTTGTTTAGTAAAGTTAAACCTCTACACACTGAGGACATGACTCTCCTCTATGTGAAAGCTTTTTACACCACTTTGACAATATAAAATATCCTCAAAGGGATAAATGACATTCTTGTTGCCTTTAAATCTAATACCTTAGCTGCAAAGGGATCTACTTTTGCACAAACGAGAATCAGATGATAGTTCTCATAATAATATGAAGTACTTGAGCTGTGGAATAGTGCCAAGTTCATGTTGTTTGGGAAACCCCATTATTATTACACTCCTTTTTAATTTCCTGACTTCCTGGTGGTTTCTCTTCCAACCTGAACTTTACATTCTTTTCTCTCTTTCCCATCACTTAATTATACCTAATGAAAGGAGGAGGTGGTAAATGTTAAAATTCCAATAGAGCACTGAAATTCCTTACCAATATTTGTTATTTTCCATTTTCCACACATCTTTAACACACTCCAAACCTTAAGGGATTTGTTCAGAATTAAAATGAGGTGGAAAAAATGTATCTGTGCAGCTAATATCTCCATTCTGGTTCCCTCCAAAGTATGTAGACACCTACCAGGTGAAGCTGGAACACACTCCCAAGAGAGGAGTGTGAAGTGATAAATACCAGGGGGAACAGAACTGGGCAGGGTCATCGAAAATGGGATAACCAGAATTAGCTGAATAAGTGAGAAATGAACGTCTTATTTCTACAGTCCTGTTCCTCATCACTGTTCTGCAGAAAGAGCAAGTAACTAAATTAAGCAGAAGAACCTTTAGGATGAATATGACGGGAAACGAAATCCTGACAGCAAGGTCTGTTAGGCTCCCAAATGGTCCCTCAAGGGAAGCCGCGGACGCTTGAGTCATTTGAACAATAGACTGGACCAAGTGCTGGAAAATATACAGGAGGGAATAAATCTGCATTAGCAGAGAGATGGTTCGGATGACCTAATAGGTTGTTTCCATCCATAAATCTGTGATTCTGTGACAAAACCTTAGCCAGAAGAGGGCTGTGGCAACATCGCAAATGGATACGCCCATATTATGTACGTTGGAGCTTGGAGTGACTACAGCAACTTACATTTTAGGTGAATGACAACTCACATTTTTTAAACACTTTAATACATTAGCTGCTTTCCATCACACACAGATTCTAGATGTGACTTCAGTGTGTAACTCACCACCCAGTCCATGTCATATTTACAGGGTGGCAGAAGAGGGCTGGGACATCTGTGCCTCCTAGTTGCTCTTCATAGTTAAATACTCAGTTTAGACCCAGCTCATTGGCTTCAGGTGCCTTCCAGTTTGTCTGGTTTTGTCTTCCAGTGATTAACTTTTGTGGCGACTCCATTGGGGAATTTTTGTGGGAAGAAAGTGCCCACAAGTCTATTGATCTTAATCCAGGAACATGGATGGTCCTTCTCCCTGTTCACACACAAAAAAAAAAAAATCATAGTAGGGAAGTAAATAAACAAACAACAAAGGTTAAATTATTTTAAAAACAATTATCATCTTGGTTTATAATAATACATACAATCCACCTACTTGATTTTAATACCCTTAATACCAATGTAATCCCTTAAAATACTTCGATTCTTGAAGAAGCTATCCTCTTTTCCTTACATGAGTATAACATTAACATGAGGAACCAGGGATCTGTTCCCCAACATATGGGGGAGTTAGCATTAGACATTCATTTTCTTATCTCCTTAAAAATAAGGCTCTCTTTCATACCCAAGTACATCCATACCTGCACACCACTTCTGATGGCTCAGCCAGAAGTCAATCCTCTAAGCAAAAATGAGGGTTCAAACCCACCAAGTAAATTCTCTAGATCCCATCCCCGCTCTCCTTCATCTCCCTGAGTAAAAGGCACCAAGTGTCTCATTTCTGTCCTTTCTCTGCTCTGCATCCTCAAAACTCAGCACCTGTTCTACCCTCCATATGTCCAAAAAGCATCAGGAACCACTGGGTGCGACTGCTGCCCACTCCATCAAAGGAGTCAGCTTGCCTGCAGTTCCCTGTCCCATCACTCACCCCTGCAGAGAGGGAAGAGCTCGGCTGGGGAGTCCACAAGGGAAAGTTTCCCTTACTGCTATGGACTCCTGGAAAGCCTTATTACCCCCTCATAACTGGGCAGCTAATAATTGACGAGCCATTTAGGCAAAGAAAGAGCTCTTTAGAGTCTCATTATTAATTCTGGGAATATAATTTTGTGTGGTACGGAGAAATTGCACTGATTCAGGCTCTGAATGCAAGACAGTTCAAAGCACACTGTGTACATGTGTATTCACGCATACAGGCACGGGCGTGCATATGCGTTCCCTCTCCTGATGCTTATCAGCCAGGGGAAAGGAGGTGAGCTAGTCCGTACTGCTCCAGTTTGACTGGGCACGTCTACAGCCATAATCACATCTGATCCTCTGTCTTGCCCTGCCAGACGCCAGCACTGATCAGCACAGTGCAGTGGCAGCTCTCCTTTCCCTTTGGTGCAGCCAGCACCTGCCACCAGAACACGAACACCAGTTTTTGCCCAGGCATCTCAAAATGGGCCTGAGGAAACAGCTACATTTTCTGCAAGTATTTTAAAAACAAACACGGACTTTTAGCAAGGTCTGGAGCCCTGTAGAATTTCACCCCTCACCTCCCTGGTTTAATCTGCTGCAAAAATCCAACCTGTCTGAAATTTTAAGAGTTCCAGTCCTTTCACAAGGTGGTCCTTTCTAGGCCAGCTTGGCCCCAGGGGTGAGATGTAGGAAGACGAGGATGGGGGGGCTCTCCCAGGCTCGTGCTTCTGGTGCTGGCATTTGAGGATGGCAGGAGGAACACGTCTCATCTCTGCAAAGGGAGGGAAGGCTTCTCTTTATGACTCCAGCCAAGTCCTGTTTCAATGATGCAACTAGATTTGAGCAGGCAGGGGAGTGACTAGGATGGTCTCAACACGCAAGGTCTTCTACAGAGTGCAATCAGGAGCCGCTGTGATTTCCTCATCAACTTTGGTAATGGCTCTTGTGACAGGGGAAAAAACTCGTAATGCTGGAAGCTTTTATTCTTTTAGTGAGATTTTTTTTTCCTCCAACAAACAACACATACCTGAAGGTATGATCTCAGAGATCACAAACACAGGCGAAAAGCAGCTCAGTTCACAGGCAAGGTTTGGCAGGGCTGTTAGAAGCCACGTGCTGGCATATCAACCTCTCTGCAGTGATGTCCAAAGCAGCTTGTGCCCCCAGGCACATGTGTTGGACATCAGGAAAAAGCCAAATACCAACAACACAACAGGGAAAAAAATAAATCCTCAGTCTGCCTGTGTGTCTGTGGCATGTGGAGCAGGCATCCACAGCACCTCGGATTCGGCTGCCAGCAAGGGCAGCAAGAGTGGTGATGCTGGGGTGCCTGGCTCCTGCTCACTCTACTGTACGGAGAACCGATGTTTGAGGGCACATCCTGCCCTGAGGAACTGGTTAATCCTGCTCGCTTGAGGGATGAGTGCAGCCAGTGACTTGATTGCATTTACAGTGTTAAGCCAGTTATAGAATCTAATTAGTGACTGTCGGCTGCTTGTGGGGTCCTGTGTGCAGAGAAATGGATCCGCTCTGAGAGCGGGCGGCTGCTTATGGGCTTGCAAAACAGAATCTATGCTGAAAAATAACCAAGCATTGCTGCATGCCACAGCCCTTGTGTCTGCTACCTGACAATGGGCTGGAGCTGGGAGAAAGTGGATTTCAGCTTGTGACTAACCCCAAAATGCGCAGAGAAGGGCCTCTGTGCAGCAAAATTCCTTTTGAGGACAAATGGTAAGGCTGTTGCAAAAGCTCCATAGTCGCAGGTAATTTCTTCTTGCTCCCAAAGGTCTGGTGGCATGTACAACTTCATAGCCTTGTTGCAGCAACGTCTGCATCACAGGACCCACAGTTCCTCCTCCTGCTGCCTGGGACTGCCCCCAGCATTTCCCACCGCTTGTGCCATTCATGACAGGCAGCTGGTGGTAGAAGAGACACTGGCATTAAATGCACCAAAGCTGTCCAGGGAGCTGCTTCCACCAACAAGGGGCACGAGAGGGAGACTGGAATTCCTGTTTCCCCCTTCAGCTCTGATGTTCATCTCCCCAGGCTGAAATGCGGCTTCTCCTCCCTTCCTGCTGGAAAGCACACTTTCCATCACCCATTAAACTTCTGCTAAACAGGACCTCCTTCCAAGCAGCAGTCAGTGTGCAAAGTGGGCTGAGTGGCCTGAAATCACCTCCTCCTGTCAGATGTCTTGTTCTTCTCTCATGGGAACACAATCCACTGGGCCACATCATTTGGATGCTTACCACTCATCAGGTCTGTGGTTTGGTGATTTACAATAGAGATCTGAGTAACTGAGAATGAAAGCTGCATTTCGGTGTCAAAGCCATTATGAAGACGTGCTGTAGCCTTTTGAAACCATCTTACCTCAACTAATCCACAGAGAAGCCTTTCCCCCTCCAGGACAGAGATCCACCCTTTTGCTCCCGTATTTAATTGAATTCAAAGTGTCCAGACCTCTTTCTGCAGAACCTTATTAACCCTCTTACCTCAAAATTAAGAGCGTCTTTCTCAGACATACTACAGTTTTTCTCAGACATACTAAAAAAGGGAAAGCAGTGTGGGTCAGATAAATAACTGCCTGATCTGTCCAGCTTTACAATTAATTTGGTGGCTCTGTGTCCTTGTTCCTGTTGTGCTCACTTTCCATGAACAGAAAGGAAAAATGTTCATGGAAAATGGATTTCAAAGGCATGTGCATAAATGTTCCTGGAAATCTAATTTTACGTTTTCAGTAAAAGTATCTGCAAACATACAAGGGTTGAGGAGAAACGGTAAGACACTTAGCGGACCACTGCACAACTACCTCGACTCAGTCCAAAGAACAGAAAGTGTGAATACATCCCAGCCAATGTCAGAGTAATATTGTTAAGCAAGCAGTGCAAAGCAGCTAAAATAAAATAATTTGCTAGTTTGTTTTGTTCGGATGGTTTTTTTTCAAGTGGCACGAACAGACGGGTTTAAAGATCAAGTTTTGCAAAATGTTCCTTGCAGGAGGAGATCTGTTTGGAAATCCAGCAGGTGACTGGGGATAATGGGTGTGAGAGGCCCTAAATATTCAAATCAAGTGTGTATCACCAAATGATAATGATGATACTTTCCCAGGAAATGGGAAAGAAATGATCAGCAAGGATAGTCAAAAAAGCACTTAGCTAGAATTTCTGAAATCCCTTCTAGTTCTTGACTAAGATATTTTTGTAGTCACAGAATAAACCAAGGACTGGTTAAAAAAAAAAAAAACAAAACAAAAAAAAAACAGTTGCCTAGGGTAGCGGAAAGGGACGTAAGACAGAGGAGAACTAAAAAAGCACCCCAGCATGATACAGGAAAAGCTCCGTCAAAAATAATGAATCTAAATTCACTGCCTCAATGGCTGAAGAAACAAAGGATGAGATTGTCTGGCTCTGGAGGTCAGAACCTTAATGTGCTGTTAATAGCATTTATATCATAAAGCAGTGTCGCTGCATTAGCTTTGATTTAGTAACGCCAGTTTACATCAGCTGAGGAAATGATCCATAAATTCAACTCTGCATCTCTGTAAATACAGTGAAGGGAAAAAGGCTTGGTCATCTTTGGAGGACATAATGAGGGCTGGTCGCTGGGCTGGCCTGGGCACTCCTCAGTGTCCACCCTGCTGTCACTGCTTTGTCACCTGCCTGTGAAGTGCAAAAAGGGACAGCGTGTGGTCTGCGTGGCTCAGCCACTGGCTATGCAGACCCATCCATCCACTCGTTGGTAGCTCTGCTCGATTTCATGCCCCACTGCAGCTCCACTCTAGTGGCTGGCTGCACAGGGAACAAGCCTCGGAAGCTCTCCAAAATTCAAGGGTCAGTAGAAGAAATTTTAGGATAAAACAATAAAAGCAATATTAGTAGATTGCTGAGACCAGACTGTTTCACTCAAGAGCTCTGAGGGAACTCAAGACTTGAAGCTGCTGACCTATTCAGTACAATACCACAGCAGCTGTTGAAATGGTGAGGGGCACCACAGGACTGAAAGGTGGCAAATGTTACATTCACTTTTTTAAAAAGGCTTTTAGAGGCCATCCAGAGACCCGGGAGCTGGACAGCTGGGCAAGGCAGAATTGACAGAAAGTGTATAATAGCTAGATATGTCACAGAACAAGAAAGTGCAAAGTTTGTAGAGTGAGAGCTCAGGCATCTCAAATCCATTTGTTTCAAGACCTAGGGAACTTGGCATATTTGTAAAAGATCCAGCTGCAATCAAGTGGAGAATGATCTCAGAAAGCTGAATGACACGTCAATGAAATGACGTATGAAACTCTCTGGCAGTAAGTACAAAGCAAGGAGCATGAGGAACACCAACCCTTAAAGAGGCCATCAGGGGCTCTAAGCTAACATCAACCAGAAAGAAAACCTCAGAGTCACTGAGTTTGCTGAAAACTCCAGCTCACTGCTCAACAGCATCAACGAGGCAAAAAAGAGCTTTAGGAAGGACTACAGAATGCAGGGATAATGAAAAAGTGAGCACTCCTAGGGTATGCCTGCATCAAACACAGGGTGTAGCTCTGCATGCACCAAGGGGGATGTAAAAGAACCGGAGAAGACACAGAAGAGATGGCATGAAAACATGCAATGCTTTCCATAGGTGGGCAGCCTAGCTACAGTAAGATTCTTCTGTTTAGTCATCTAAAAAGTCAAGGGATGTGTGAGAGGTCCCAACAATTCGTCAGCAGCATGGAGGTATGAAGAGGAAGGCATTACACGGTGTGTTGGCTATCACCAGAGAACAGCAGCGCAACCCATTCTGTTGGGCTGGAGGTCTAATAGAAAGGAAAGGAAGTACTTCTTTCACACCATGCAAAATTAAATTATGGCACTCGTTGCCAGAGGATGCTGTGAAGGCCAGAATTACAAAAGAATTCCAAAAGGGGTTAGCCAGATTCTTGGAGGCTTGACCCATCTGCAGCTGTTAAACACAATGGCCCAGATGCCAGTCAAAAATTTCCCTAACCGCAGTCTGCTCTCTACTGAGCTGGTAATACCACAGAGGGATTGTGCTATGCTTGCCCTGTCCTTATGCCCTTTCCCTCAGAGTCTGCTTCTGAAATGAGCTACACAATTACTTGGACCTTCGGTCTTGAGTTGCAATCATTGCATAAGATTACATATAGGATGCACATTAAGAAACTAGAATTTATTGCAGGTGATGATCAGGTTTGTTCACCTTGTGTGAATGTCTTGCTTTTGGCAGGGGCCAGTGCCTTGGGAGAAAGGCTTTTCTGTCCTAAAAATCTATCTATCATGCCAATGGCGGTCTGTACAAAAGACCAGCTCTTTCCTGATCTTCCACAGATGCTCTGCTAAATCCATAAACCATGACAGTGGATTACCTTTATCATTGATTTAACTGTCACCGCTAAAAGTAGTTAGCCATCATGAAATAAGCCAGCAACCGTACTTGAAGCAACGTCCTCCCCAGGCACATATTTCCTTTTATTAGTTCTTAAATTAATTCTCCTTCATTGCATGAAGTGTGCCTTATTCTCACTTTGCAGGATGAGTAAAACGGAAGCACCGATCACTTTCTGTCTCACGCACCATGGTTTTGTTGTACGCTCAACTGCTCTCCCTTCAGCCGCTCCTCCTTTCCAGCTGACACAGGCCAAGATTACACGACCATGCCTTCCACCACGAGGAAGTCCGTTCCTCAGTGAGCAGTGACTGCTGCTCTGGAGACAGCCAAGGAGAAGGTCACGGGTCTGAGGACGAGTTACGCATCGTCTGCTGGAGGGCAGGAGGAGAGGGACAGGTGAGAACCCCTCGCTACCCTGGCTGGAGCACACTGGCACCAGAGCGCTCGGCTTGGTGTCTGCGCTGGGCTTCATCCGTGCAAAAACAGCCTGTGTTTTTCATTGCTACCGGTCTAGCATTTCCTGCCAGCTCTAAGCATTTCCTTTCTTTTTTTTTGTATTTAAAAAAAAAAAAAAAAAAAGAAAAAAAAGCAAAACCCAAACCCAAGGTTTGATCATTCACTTTTGGGGCTAAGCTAAACTTGCCAGCATCTGTTCCATCTGAAAGGGCTGGGGGGAGAGGAAACACCGATCCCAGACTGGGAAAGCAAGGGAAAAGAACTAGGTACTGAGTTGTAATGTGAGAAACGAAGCCAAGAAAAACAGCATCTCGAGAGATATTAAAGGCAAAAACAAACGTGGTAAACAGGAGCAGAGACAGATTTCAGAGGAAAGGCAGGAAGACAGTGACTAAAGCACCAAGAGTGAAACAGTGTACACATGGCAACTGAGTCCAGAGTCCCAGGGTTTCTTTGTTCTTGTTTTTCCTACCATTTCACAGAAGTCATGACGATGCTGTCAAGATCCCTCTCTACCCAAGGGTCAGTGATGTCAGTGAAAGTTGGTGGAGCTGCACTGATTTATAGCCATTAAGAAGCAACTTTCTGAGATTTCCCAGAATTACTGGGGTTTAAAATAATGCCCTGAGAACCCTGATGAAAACAGCAGTTGGGATTATTCTTAAACCATGTCACAGTAAAAGCTAGATTAAAAATAATTAAGAACACCTCCATTATTTTTTAATAGTTGCAAGTATTAAAACCCATCTTTAGATGGTCACATTGAAAACACAACCCTAGAATAACATGTCTGTTCCAATTTTCTACCAGTTTGAGAGTCACGGCAAATGCATAGAGGTCTACAAATTCCGGCTCAGCGAGCAACTCCTTCAGAAAGCAAAATGAGTAAATATTATCTTTGCTGCCCTGAAGCTTTTGTTTAATTTTTGGATTTACCTTCCCACCACTCTCCCCTTCCTTTTTGGTGGGTTTGAAAGTGAAAACCAGAATGAAGATTTTTTAAAAAAAACAACCACCCACCTATCCTTGCTCATTGAAAAGGAAAAAAAATTCCCCCCCCC